>CM060171.1:134851621-135451621 GCA_030549775.1 Tamarix chinensis
TTAAGTACTAAATTTTTGAATATTACTGTGAGTTTGGTGCGTATTAAAAGATCCAGAAGAGAATATGTGGGAATCGTGTGTTCTAGGTAGTTATGCTATTTTTTTGGCGTAAGGTCAAATGTTTCGAAATTAACACAGGGGTCCTATGTTTCATTTACACAATCTAATTTTTTTCTTGTTTTGTTCATTGTAGTATAAATAACACTATTTAGCAAACCTTAGACAAGAGAATGCCACACAAAGAGAGAGATGAGTGGATTAAAAATTGAGACTGAATTCATCTTGTAATTCCTCTTGATTTCATCAATAAAATACCTATTCAAAGCCAATTTTGATAGTCATTTTCATTATGTATACTTGTTCTGATTCTTTGTTTAGAAATTTGGTGATTAAACCACAATAACCCTAATAAAGGTTGAAGATTGATATGATCACAATGTTACAACAACATACAATATCAACAAATTAACCTTAGGGATTCACTAAATCAACCTAGTATTTATTAATTACACCAAATATATCAATATGGTGTTTATTGATTACACCAAACTTATCAACTATTAATCCAAGCATCCATTTCAAGAGATAACTAACAAGATATAAACACATTGCAACCATACAGTTTTAGCTAATTATTAAGCCTTTATTAGGGTGATCAACCGGTGGATTCAAATATTGAGTGAAATACAATTCTATAATTCAAAGAAAATATCACTAGGTATAACTCAACAACTGAAAAATAAAACCACTAACTTCTTGACGTCACATCAAAGAAGTCATATGACATCAACCTATGTATGAAAATTAACCCACTAATTTCCCAACATTACACCAAAAAATTCACACAACCTAAGTCATGTATACAAAACCACAAGATTCAAGTCCTTAAGTGTGCATAGCCCCTATACATCTCTTGAATCCCTGTGAGATGAAATGAGTCATTTGACATGAAGATCTAACTATACACTTGGTGGCTTACCAAGGTAAGGAATTCCTTTCCAACCCAAGCCTTTTACTTTAAATGATTAATCTTATTTAATATTAATATTACTATTCATCAAAGGATACTGAGATATAACACGTCAAGCTAATGAACCAAACCAAACTTCTTTGACCTCTGAGGGTCATCAACAACAATATAATATCATTTCAAGCTAAATGACCATAAGGGTCATATTAATTCAAAGTTATCTAGGCCTATGGTTAGGTATTAAGCCATCACCTATAATACTTATCCTAATCAAATAAATTCAATTCTTTTTAGCCAAATTATTTCCAATTTATTTAAGGCCAACACTATACCATTTATCAAAGTTAAACTAAAGATCCAAACTAATGCTAGCAAATATACCTACTAAAATAAAAATATAGCATAAAAGGTAACCTTGGTTAACCCATAAGGTTAATAAAAAGAAAATCAATAAATTTTCCCAAGGGACCAATTGATTGATCTCACAAAATAACTAGATGGTGTAGGAAAAACAATAAAATAGAAATCAAGCAAAATAACTAAACTAGTTAATTTGTTTGGGGTACTAGTCGTTTGTTGAACTAATGGAGTGGTTCCTCTCCTAACTAGTTACTTGGTGTAGTAAGAAACCCAAAACATACAAATCATAGCTTAACCAATTTAATGGTGATCTAAAACCAATTAATGGGTTCTGTCCATACAAATTGATTGGTTTATATAGTCAAAAAACATAAATAAAACATGATTTAACTCAAATAAATCCCTAATTCAATCATGCATATATAGAAAACTCTAAAACACAAAAATATCATATAGTTCATGTTGACCACATTCAATTCATGCTTAGGGAAATCAAATTAGCCACCATACATTCAAATCATCAAGTTTTAAATAAGAACACTAAACATGCTATCATGCTTCCATTAAATCATGCATATCATAGAATTCATACTCTATACAAATTCACATCAACACATGATTTAACACTACCACCAAGTAGCATGCTTAATATGCCTAAAAATCTATCATAATCACATCCAAAATTCTACCATCTTAAACATTTATTGGTTTATCTAGATCCAAGCTAAAGCAAAATACACCAAAAATGCCTATTTCAAGATAACACCAAAATCCACTTGGATTACCTTCAATAATACCAAATTCAAAAAAATTAAGAATCATAAAATAACCATAAGAAATAAAAAAAATTCAAGGAAAGGAGAGAAAGTCTACCCTTCAAACCAAATGGAAGATTAGGGGGAAAGAACAATGTATATTTCAAGAGTCGGCCACAAATCTAACATCCTTTACTTATTTAAAAATAAATAGAATCTATTCAATATGAATTAGAGAAGTGGAAATCAAGGGAAATAAGATGGAAAAAAAGGAGAGGAGGCCTTAGTTTCCAAGTATGCAAGAACAAGGAAATAATTCTCAACACTTAGCCAAAATTGAGAGAAAAAGAGAGAGGGAGGAGAGGTGGGAGCAACTAAGAAAAGTTAAGGAGGAGAGAAAAGTTAAATGAAGCAAATCAACTCAAGAGCATAAGGGGGTGTTGTCAAATCAACACAATGAAAATGAATGATGGAGAAAGAAGGGAGAGAGGGAGGGAGGGAGAAGTAACTTATTTAAAACTTGAATGAAGAGGAGGATGATCAAATAGGGTGAGGGTTTTAGAGAAGAAGAGTTCAAATAACCAAGCACAAGTAAGTCAACCAAGCTGATTCCTACCCCTATGGTATGAAAAGTTAGCGATGAAAGAGGATAGTTGACTTCTTAGGCAATGAGTGTTTAGGTATAAAAATAGATTTTGGTAGATTTTGGGTAAATTAATTATTGTAAGGTTCAAGTGGTAAGAGAAAATAATCATACAACTCAAAAATATGATAAAAAATAAAGATACAACAAGATTAAGAGGATTAGAAAAGGATTGAGTAAAGATCAAAATCAAAACATAACACAAAATAGAAAACCCAAAAGAACAAGTCAATAGGTATATTACTTAATTAGTTTTGATTCAATGGGCAAAAGTTGGAATCAAAACATAATGCAAAAATATAACACCCAAACTAACCATTCGCATAGTAGACTAGTTAATTAGTTTTAAGTCGACTAGTCTTGATAGACTAGTGGATTAGTCTTGTTAGAGACTCAAAAATAAAAAGTAGTGGTAACTAGTGACTCAGAATCAGTAAATTAGTGTACCAACAAGACTAAAACCTATGTAGAGACTAAGGTATCTACCCAAACCATAAGCAAACACACACAAGAGTAGGATTAATTACTCCCCATGGGAATACAATCCAGCAAAATAGGGCTTCTAATTACGACATATTATATCTCAAAATTAACTAAGTGTAGGATTGAAAAACTATATAGCCTCTGGATAGCCACTAAAGTAATTAATCGTATCTCAAGAGCATAATAGCATTTTATATAGCCTATTTAAATCTCATAAGGAGTTTTGGTAGTGACTATAGTCGGTTTTTTGTTAAGAATACAAGTTTTCATCTTTTTGGTAATGTATAATGATTAATCATATTCTTTACTCTATCCTAATGGGGTTTTTTCCATGCTAAGGGTTCCTTACATGGTTTATTGTATGATGATTCTAATTCGATGTGAAAGGTTTTCATTGTATGAAACAACACCATCAATCATGCATAAGTTATTAAATAAACATAATGAACTATTATTGTCAGTATTTGAATTCAAAAAAATGCAATACTTACTGTTTATGTATGAATAATAATATCCAAATATATCTAATATAGAAATGGAAATTAAATTCCATATAAAATATGGTATAACCAACGTGTCTTTTAAATCCAAGTAATATAAAATTACCAACAATAACCTAAAAATGCTAATTGCTTCAACTTCTACCTATTTGGTATCATTCGTATCGACGTATATTTTGCCATCATTTGGCTTTTGTTAGCTTAAAAAACCTTGCTTATATTTATTTATTTAAATGACCAATGCCATACGAATTCTATCACTAAGTATTTCTAGACTCTAAAAATTGATTAATCACAAATATAGCAAACCAATAAATTACCAACTATTATCATTTAATTATTATTCCAAAAAATGGACACAAGCTAGAGCTTAATATTAATATAGTAAAGGTTCATCTTACTCAAAAGAAGGCCATGAGCCCAGTAAAAAAACAAGCTTGACAATGACCCACATGGAGTGAAGACCAAAAAGTTTTAAACTTTTACTTAACTGGTGATCTTTATCTGATATTAACCAAAAACAAATTAAGAAAGATAATTTGGAAAAAAATAGATAAAAGTCCTAGTCACTGTCTAACCCCAACACGCTTCTCCTTTCTCATTAGCAAGCATACATGTTGTATTTTTTTTGGTAAGTAGTATGTTATGTAACTGCCAAAAGTAAATGTTGTACAAATTTGTACGAGTTCTCTATTTATCACATTTCATGCACCTATGAGGAGAGAAACACCTATAAGACATTATAACACTTGTGTATCTAAGAATCTCTTTACATGATCGATTCAATTTCTTTAAAATGCGAGAGTTCCTTTCATACCAAATAGAACCAACATAGATCATAAATAAAGCACGTAAGACTGCCTTCTTCTCTTTTGGCCCAACTTACCTTTTTATCAACGTCCTCATCTCCTCTTTCTATGATACGGTATCAACTTTTCAATTGAATGAATGACTTATTTCCTTCCAAATCTCCAAGCTATAAGGGAATGTGAAGAAAAGGTGTGAATGTGTTTCATTACATCCATAATTATAAAGTAGACACCGAGTCTCGTCCAAGAGGCTTATATGCTCGATTCCTATTTTGGTCATCAATCTATTTTGGATGGCTATGCATATAATGAATTGGTATTTGGGTTTTTCTAGATCACACCAAACAAAAGGGTACTTCCAAAAATCTTCACCCTTTACCTCTCATAATATCATACACTTATGGATATTGTATGAACCATCACCCCTGGAACACCTTAGCCTATGTTGATCATCTAAGAATAATTCAACAAACATACGTCTAAGCTTAAGGATTTGTTGCAATATCTAGGAACATAAATGGATGGGCATGTCTAGATTGAATGTTGTGTTGAGATACATTGTATGAAACCATTTGATCAACAATGAGTCCTTTATAAGATTGATATTCTATAGAAATTTTCTAACTGCCACCTGATTCTAGACATACATATTTATTAGCGCTAGCCCACCCTCCTTCTTCATAGCATAAACAATTTTCCATGAAACCAAGGCCTTATAAAAACATGAAGGGTAATATGGTAATTTAGAAAATAAAAAGGGATGGATAGGTAGTTTTACAAGTAAGGGGTATTTCAGTAATTCCATAAGGATGATGGGGGTAAATCGATAACTTGCATATAGCATGTCAATAATTTAAATAAGTCTCCATAATAAGACATAAGTAATATTGAGCAACAAGATAAGGGTATTTCGATAAATCAGTGAGTATCACAAGAACATGGCATAACATAGGGTTCGATGGATAATTAAAGGGTGTGATTTGGTGTTTATCTCATATTCAAGCAAGAGGTGCCTTAATCATTAATTAGGCATGAAAATGTGTGTTAGATATGATAGAAGGGCATGTTAGGGTTTAAGTGTTCCATGATCCTTCGTTGTAGACTACCAGACTCTAAGACCGTATTATGATTATGATAAGATAACCCTTTATGGCATATGAATAAATGGAAACAAATTCTAAAATGGAAATGGACAATAAAGGGATGGCATTAGTGGTCTATTTAAGTTAAAATAAAAACCATATGAAAAAGAATTACTTAATGATAATAGAAACAAATGGAAAGAACTAAGTATGTGGTTGTTGTGTTTCTCGTGGTCCCCTTAATTAATACACTAATAATTAAAGTGGAAGACCTTGAGATTGAGAATGGTGGCTCTTTAGGGGTCGCTACCCTAAAGACGTGGTTTAGCCCACGATTATTCTGGTATTTTCTAGTGTGCCTTAGTGCCCCGGCCAGGCTCTGCATCTTACTTTATCTAGCCCTACGGACTTATTTAGGGGGTAAGCATACTTATGGATTAAGTGTCCTTGTCGGTAGGGTACTGTGTGTCCTCGTACACCAATGCGACCATGGTACCTTTGCATCCCAGGGTTGATGGTTGAAGGGTATTGTGTTGCTTATATGTGCCGGTATAACCGGTGTACCTTTACATCTTCAAGTTCTTGATCTCCCTCCTCGAGTTAAGTAAATGGACTTTTTATGCTAATTAAATGAAAAACATTAATCATGTAAAGTGAAAGATCATTGAGCTGAGCCCAGATGGATTATATATATGTACCGGTCCACTAGTTATAATAATGGCTAGGAACGTGTTACCTTGGAGTGTTTTTCGATCCACCGACCATAATAGTGGGGGATCCCGAACTCAATAAACCAAGTCTTGGATGTTAATAAATCATAGAAAATGCTAATAACTATAGTGTAACACCATGTGAGTCAAGTTCAGATTGATCCACCAGCGATAATAGTGGCCAAGAGCCTTTTGCCTTGGAGACAGATCTACCGACAAATAATAGTGGCTAGGTATGTTCTGTCCTGAAGTGTATTTCTAATCTACCGGCAATAATAGTTGGGTTTCTGCACTCACATGAATATAATTTGAGAGATGATGTTGAATGATATTTAATTAATGGCTTAAGACCAAAAGTGTTACTTTCATCCTCATGATATATTGATATGAGATAAATATGGCATTGGTGCCTGTCACTTTTGGTAAGTTCTGGAGGTGTTAAGTAAATGGAGTTTGTATTATACAATTCTTATTGGTTGATGTGTGTAATCGCTCTTACATGGCTATGATTATTTATATGCTTGTGTATGATATTGTCTTTACTTCTGTTTAAGTATGATGTATTACATACGGGCCCTACCTTTCAGTTTGGTATAAAGAGTTACTTAGTACCATAATACAGAAGGTTTCCATTTGTTGGTCCTTGATTATGCAATGGGCAATGTCCCTTGCAGGTGTGTTGTAGGTGCTATTTAGGCTAATATCAGGTAAAACCATAAGGATTGTCCAGGAAAGATTTTAGGATTTCTCTTTTAACCTTTATTTCTTTGTTTAAAATGATTTTTATTCTTGTAACCGCTAATAGTGAGTTTTACTCTTATAACAAATTTAATGTGCTACTCTAATTTAAATGAAGGTGGAATATGAGTAAATTATTTTTTTTTAGCCTTAGTACTTAGTACTAGAACGATAGGAGGAAACCGTTATGGTACTAAGTGTGGCATTAACATCCCAAATTTTACAATTTTTTCTTCCACTAATTTTTAAATAGAACAAAAAAATTTAGTAGTGAATTTTGGGGGTATTAAATTAAATATCTCAAGCAATTTCTTGAAACATAACATTGAAAGCATACTTTCACGAGAGATATCATTATATGATTTACTTTTCATGTGACAAATAAATCATTAAGAAGCATAAAAGTGTGGCAAATGTATAAACACAATAAGTGTTCATCATAACATATTGTCATTACTCATCAAATCATCAGAGCAAGAATAAATCAAATAAAGATCATTTAATAAACAAGAAATGAGCCAATAGTATTAAGGACCAATGCCTCTTGATATATGGGCAAATTAACCCAAAAAAAAGTGTTTTATGAAGATATGACAATAAAGAGAATGTAAGGATAAAAATAAGACTATGAGTACAACTCTAGTAGAATATCAATCAAAGACACAATGTTACCCACACACTAATACGACCATAGACTATATAGAGCACCAATCATCATTAGTGGTGCGTGAAACAATCCTAGAGGTGGAAGGTGGATGATTTGAGGTGGAAGCTAAGGCAATGGTGAAGGTATATGAAGCTCTATCAACATCCTCATTTATAATCATCTCTTAATTATATTGATAAATGACATTACTATCAGTAGGCTCAATCTGAGTCCCCTGAGTTGCATGAGGTGGTTGTAAATCCTCTAGAGTACTAGTAGTTACTTCAATATCTCCCAAGATAAGCTCCTCGTCAGCTAAATGTTATTCTATAGTGTCACTTGCAACCATATCGTTAAACATATATAACTAGACTAGTGACCTAGGTCTTTGTTGAATCAGTTTATGTGAGCCACCTTAAAGGAGGGATAAGATAAGATCATGTCATGCTTGTATGACTTTAAAATCTTCCTTGATCGGTGATATCTTACACTCCATCAACATTTGGTGGTTCTCTGGAAACTTGAACCCTTGAATAATCAAATCCTGAAGTCCATCTATTGTGGCTCTATCTAGAGAGTTGGAAGGTCTAACACAGGTATCTAAAGGCTGAGTAGAGTCATAAGTCCCTTTAATAGAAGTCTCTCCCTAAGTTGTATCTACACTAACTATCTATGTCAGTTGTGTAGGTAGAGGAAGTTGACCCATCTTCATAACATGTTCACTATCCTCAATTGTATACCCTATATTATCTAATGTGATGCAACTAAACAAGTCATATCTAGAGTCACTTAAGTACGTCAAGGTAGCTATAAGCCCTTAAAGTGGTACCCCAGTAAGCTCAAATATCTTGGTATTGGAGCGTTTGTTGATGTGGATCATGTGTCCCAATATGAAATGTAGAAAATACATGGGTATTTGATTCATAAATGTGTCCAAGGTATTCCAATCCTTGGCAGTCAAATAAACTCCGGATCTACCTCAAGGAAATAAGATACAGTTGATGAAGTAGTGAATAATCATCTTTTATGAGGGAAAGAATTTTAAGCTCATTTTTTCCCAAGCCAACCCCCAACATGATGTTTATTCCATAATCGCCCATGGAACTCATCAATTTAATTGAAATTTATCATATGTTTCCCCCGTCTCTAATATGGGAATCCTAATAATTTCAACTACCCTAACCTTATTTAGTTATATCTCAACCCTTCTGACATATGAAGCAATCATTATGGTGCTTTTTATCAAAGGATAGGTTGTTGTAGAAGAGTTTGACTAACTTATGATAGTAAGGATTTCTAATTATGATTAGTGGGAAAATATGAGAATCATGTAGTTGTTGCGTAAAGGATAGGTGAAATTGATTGATGTAAATATCATTTTTGATGCAACATCAAAGGATGAGTTTATTTTGCTTAAATCCACTAAGCCATTTTGTTACTTAGGCGTAGATGGAAATAAATGGCGGTGAAGGGTTGATTCCTCAATGAGGTGAAGAACTTAACCAAGAGGGTCAATAATATTTTGAGGTAAAGGAGGAGGAGGGCCATAATTCACATTAGGTTGTGGTTCCTCCATATTCAGAGGTGGAACATGAGGCATGGGTTTATTGATGTAAATAATTGTCCTTTGCCTTTTGGTGGGAATGTGAGGAGATTTTGTATTCCTTTTGGGTGTCAGTACAATTAATGAAGATCAACGTATTCAAGAAAATTTATTTAAGCACAAGAATAATAAATGAATAAAAAATGACAAATAACACCAAGGCTAAAAGGATTTAAGTGAAATTCATAACTTACAAATGACACGAAAAAGAAATATATCTCAAATTTTGTGAGAGAAGTATAGTTAAAAAGGGAAATGAATGTAGGATTGATAACAAAAGAATGCAAAAGTTGATCAAAATAGGTTCATCATACTACAAACATAGGTGAGTATGACCAATCAAAAGGTGGGAAATAAATTAGATAATAATGGTTGATTTACACTCAAAATTAGGTAGACAATGTTAATGACAACAAGTTAGGGTTTGAGTATGCACTATTGTTGGTTTGCATACCAAATCACTTTCTTTATTTGAATTTGTTAATAAAGTATATTTTCCTTATTTTAATAATCAAATTAAACTATTGTTTGTAATATTAGGTGGATAAATTAATAGGAATTGAGGAGATGAGTAAAGTAAAGTAGTTTAGGTTTAAGCAACCAATATAAAGAAATAAAGCAAGGTTAATGGTTTTTTTAGGTCAAAAAGGCCTTATATAGATAAACCAGACTACTGGTTTGACAAACCCATTGACTATTATTTGAATTAGTCAATCGGTTTGTAAAACCTATTGATTATTCTTACCCAATTTTTTAAAACAAAACTTAGCACCAATCAACCTGTATCAAGTAGATACATCAACTAGTCCCTCAGACGCATCGATTGGCTTAACCATCAATTGATTGATCTCTTCTAGTCATAAACACTTATTATGAGCATGAAAGAGAATAAATTCATGAATCTAAACATGCATTGTAAACTCAAATCAATAATGTTAAACACAAATAATGTATACTAATTCATAATCAAATTACCATTTATCCAGTCCATCCAAACATGTTTTTAACATGTTAAATTTTTATAAGCCAAATTCAACTAAGACTTTTAAGCAAACATGTTATTCATCCACTCATGAAATATTTAAAATTAAAGACAAGGTAATAAAAAAAAGGAGAATACTAACTTGGAGTTAGCAAACTTCCTACGTATTCCTATTTCTTTTTATAAAGAAGTAGAAGAAGCTTTGATGTTACTATTTTTATTTTATCCTCTAAGCTCCTCCTCCTCCACAAATCTTTGGAATCCAAATAATTTTTTAAGAATGAAAATAAAGCCTCATTTGGTATTGATAGAGATTATTTATAATATTTTCACAATTTGTTGAAGATATTTTCAATTATTTCAAGTTTTGAATCTAATTAAAATTTTAAGCTTTTAATCATAGGTGTAAACTATTTCATTCTTAAACATGGTATTCTTTGAAAATAAGTGGTAAAATGTTTCATTTAACTTAAAATGTTGACAATTCATAATCTCAAAAATTATTAAAGAAATGATTATCAATATTATATGAATTAATTATAGAGTTAGGCGAGAAATTGGTTACTTTATCCTTTTTACTTGAAATGCCATCAGTTAGAGGAATGAAGCAAGGATGTGTAATTTATTATTTCTCTTTACCACCATAAGTGATATTAATATTTTCAAAATCTCTTTAGCTATGGTGCATTATAAGATGTGCTTGAATAAATTTTCTCCAAGGCCATAATGGAGCATCAAGATAGCTTTGTCATTCAAGGTGGACCTTTGTTTGTCAACCTCCATCCATTATTTAACCTATTTATTAATTAATCCATTAATGGTGAATTTTTGAGTTTGGACTATGTTGAATGATGAACTATAAGTCTTGATTTTATGTGTTGAAGTAGCTTCTAGTCATCATCTCCCAAAGCCCACAATTTTCTCCAATGAAAAATAGAGGCTTTGAAGGAGCTAAGTCTTCACCCATGAAGTTATCCATACTTTAAGGATATTAAGATTTTGATTGCTATATCATTTTGATGAAGCCCCAAAGCTCTGATATCAATTGTAAGCTCGTATGGATACTCTAGAGGGTGTTAATAGAGTATTTTGTAATAATAATACCAAATTAAAATTTTGTGAAAATTAAGTATAATGATGACAGATAATAAACTTATGATTTATAATATTTCAAGAAATTATAAAAAATTTATTTACACCCACTACCAAAATGTTTTACCTTTTGGATTTGAACCTCTATTTATTCATTGTGGGTGTTTGATTATAATCACTCCTCTCTTAGTTTATGAGCCTACAATCTTAATAACTCTCTAGGAGATAATTTACACTTTATTTAGTTATCTTTTATTGGTTTATGAGATTATAATATTAGAGGAATCTCTCAAGAATGTTAGACAATATATCATGCTTCACTTGTGCTTGAGATGATGGGTTTGAATGACTACAATAATGATTTTTATTAGATAACATATGGCAATGAGTAATCATTAGTGAATATCGTGATCTAGCTAGAGAAATAATAATTATGAGTGTGTGAGTACTCTAACTAAATATGAAAAATAAATTTAGCACTAGAGAAGATTGATTTGGATTTAAAACTGTATAATCAAAACTCACATTAATTTTTTGTAAGATGTAAAATGATGCTTTTAGAAAAATTGCACTAGCTTGATCAATCTTTATTAAAGTATATTAACTCTTATTTATAGTGCTAAAAGATAAGAGAAATTAGCACTAGACGTTGAGTATAAAAAAATACTCCAATGGTCGAATTCTAACGATTAGAATATCTTAGAAATTTCCTAACCTATTGAATGATTTCAAAAACTGGTCAATTGTTTAAAACAGTTGATTGATTTAATAGACCAGTCGACTAGTTTGATTAACAAATCTATGTGTTGATGTAACACCATTTGAACCAAAAAATTTCGTTTTTAAGATAATGCGGAAGTGATTTGAAAAGCAAAACTAGGGAATGTTACTGCCACATCAACCATGAGAGGGGTTTGATCATCACACAACCTATGTCTGATATAAGGCTAAATGGCACAAGAAAGCAAAAGAGTGCATGATCATAATATTAACATGATAGTAAAAAGTAAATAAGACTAGAATAATATTATAAATGGAATGAACTTGATATTTTTATAAAATCAAATATAGAAATCCAAGCTAAGAGTTTAATAAATGAAAATACAAAAACCTCCCAATGCAGTGGATAAATTACTATTAAATGGTTAGCCTAACTCTTAGGCATAATCATAAACCTCCAACCCTAAGCAATGATCTGCTAGTGGCCCACATTATAACCCTCAGCATACTCTAGCTGAGAGTCATAACCCTATAAATCATCATTTGCTCCCCGAATCAGAAGTCAAATCATCACATTGATCAGACAAGTATAATATCAGCACAATGAAGTACTAGCAAAACATTGAGGTCATACAGTTTTGTGGTATTCAACCTACTAGAAAGGTAATGTACGAGAACGGTGATAAAATATAAATACCATAACAAGGCCCTAGGATATACACTTACGCACAAGCATGGGTTTCCACAATAATCCATATAAAAGTAAATCACATAATGCTAATATTCCATGACGAAACTAGCGTAAGACTACAACTCTCACCGCCGCATCACACTAGTGCCGAGGAGATTTTCTCAGGGATTTTCAACCTCCACCACGCTTGGTCTCCTAGGTGAGGGGGCATATGCTAAATTTTTGGTTTGCAACACCTGAAGTACATAACCATAGAATTAGAATCATTGCCAATATACCATGATAGGATGAACATAGGACTACAACTCCCACCACCACATCACACTAGTGCCAAGGGGCTTTTCTCATGAGTCTTCAACATCCACCACACTTGGTCTCCTAGGTGAGGGGGTATACGCTCAATTTTGGGTTTGCAACACCCACCACACTAGCACTAGTGCCAAGGGACTTTTTTCATAGATCTTCAACATCTACTACA
Organism: Tamarix chinensis; assembly: GCA_030549775.1. Classification (NCBI taxonomy): domain Eukaryota; kingdom Viridiplantae; phylum Streptophyta; class Magnoliopsida; order Caryophyllales; family Tamaricaceae; genus Tamarix; species Tamarix chinensis. The sequence goes on from CM060171.1 coordinate 134,864,884, forward strand.
CTTGGTCTCCTAGGCTAGAGGCACAAAAGATAACCAAACCCTAAGTATAAATACCAAGAAGGACTCTAAGATTCTATTATCAATATTCCACAAATCAAACCAATTGGGTGTTTTAAGTGCTGACACCAAACACTAACCAAGGCATACAAGCCATGAAATTGGGTGGTTTATAGTGCGTACACCAAACGCATCATACTAATTGGGTGTTTAAAGATAACACCAAACTCAACCAAATAGCAAGTCTCCAATTACCATCATGATGAATCATATTAAATTAGGTTAATCATAATTGAAATAATAATTAAAATGTTGTAAATACTTAGAATAATCAACTCAAAAGGCCAAGAGAAACACAATCAATCTTAACTAGACCAATCGAATGATCCTTCAAACCAGTCAACTGGTCTGGTCATACCAGACCCAGACCAAAACAAACCAGAGCACTAGTTGACTGGTTGGCTTTACTGGTTGAATGTTCATGAGAACCAGTCAACTAGTTTGGTCCAACCGGGCAATGAGTCTAAGTAGAGACTAACTCATTTTAGCCTGTAGAAAAATCGATTGATGGGTTTGACCAACTAATTGATTGGTCATAACAACATGATGACTAGTTTGGTCCAATCGATCGATGGGTCTAAGTAGAGATCAACTCATTTCGGTCTTCAGGGACAATAGTCGATGGATTTGACTAACTAATTGATTATTCATCAAAACTAGTCGACTGGTTTACCAAACTCATCGACAGTTCTCATGACCAACCGCTCCAAAAATACCAACCATTTGACTGCTCACAATCGATCGATTGGTCTGGGTAAAACACAACCTAGACTTGCGAAACACACACCAAATTTCACCACACTTTACCATATTAATATTATGATGCTTCTATGTCAAGAAAATTCATAAAAATACATATTTCACACATAGAATCATATGGATACATAGTGATGTACACACTTAACCAAATCATGCTCAACAATGAACTTAATGCTTAAAATTTGGAAATCTCAACAACACTTACTTGAAAAGGATCATACCACAAGCTTCATAGAAAACTAATAAAATTGGATGGCCTATGTAGCAGAACTTCGATTCCTAAGAGAGTCAAAGTAAAAACCATTAAAATATTCTTCTAAAGCTTCATAGAAAACTAATAAAATAAGAAGAAGAAGAGAAACACAAAACACCACCTTTTGATTCAAAATAGGGTGTTTAAAGACAAGCTAAAATATCCAACTTTTCTCAACATCAATTCTTCCTTGCTTAAGGAAAGTAAGAGAGAATTAAAATAAAGATTAGAAGAAGAGAAAGGAACACAATGCTTGCACCATCAAAGGAGAAATTCATAGAGGATATATGTTTCTCTCAATAGAAAGAAAAAGGGAGGGAAATGGAAAGATGCTCAACACTTAGTGAAAATTTCCACAAGAAGAAGGAAGAAGAGAGTAAGAACATAAGTGTGAAACGATAATAGATCAGAAATGGAGAAGTATAGGAGCAAGCTGATTGACATTCTTAGGGAAAAGAGGGATGAGACAGGTGAGGTTGAGTGTAGGTAGGCCAAAAAGTGAGGGATGACTTGATGGAGTGGTGGGGGGTTTGAGTGCAGTCAGAAATGGGAATGGTAGAGGGTCGACAAGTTAGTGATGGGTGCATAAAGTCAATTTTTTTTTGCCCCATATGCCAGAAGAGAGGAGGAGAGGTGAGGGAGAAGGGAAAAGATAGGCTTGCCTCCAAAAGTGGTTTTTTGGAAAAAAAAAATACTAATTCAAATCATGGAGTGATCTAATTAATATGAAAATAATACTAGAACACTAAAACATGTGTATTAGCACAATCAAACTCATATTAGAAGTTTTCATGTTCATTTGATAGAAATTCGAATCAAAATTAGAAATGGATCTAAAATCGCAAGTAAACCAATCAATCGGTTTTGGCAAATTAGTCGACTAGTTTATCGAGGATAAGTACAAAAATTTCTCTAGCTCACCAATCGATCGGTTATGTATACCGGTCTACTGGTACGCCTGAAATTCACATTTTTATTAGAATTTTAAGCCCATTTCAAAACCTAAACTCATTTATTTTATATCAGCCTAATTCGAAATACAATTTGAAGGATTCTGGGATGGGGTATTACAATTGATGTTCAGGATAAAACAAAAATTTCTAGAAAGTAAACCAATTGATCAGTTAAGAAAACAATTGACGTGTTGAAGTAGACATCAATTTGTTAAGTGGAAACCAACACGATTTCCGTACTTTACATTATGTTACAGGTATGCTTAAAGGCTTAAAAGTATAAAATTAACATTGTGAGCATGTCATGTTATCTTATTTGAAGGAGAAACCATGAAGTTGAGTGTAGCATGATTATTGCATACTTTAAGGTGGTTTGGGTGTTTTTTTATGAAGAATTAATTTTATTTGTTATTTTTGAAATTTTTCATGAGTTATGGATGTGTGTAGATTTTATTTTGGAAGCATGTAAGGCTTAAGTTATATTTTATTTTACCTAGTAGAACTAGCCAGTCAGTTTGGGACAAAACTAATCAACTAATTTACTAGAAGTTAGTAAGTGTTGTAGCACAACACTAATAAACTAGTTAGGCTTTTAACTAGTTTAATAGTGGCATCAGTTGACCAATTTATCTATTTTACATTATTTTCTCTCGGCATGTTTTCCAAACTAGTCTACTAGTTTGTGGGATATATCGATTGCTTTACCTAAATTTTTTGGTGTATTTTCTTAGGGTTAACCTTATGGGGTGACTTCCTTTCTTAAACTTTGACCTTTTAAATCATGATGAAAATGGAAATAATTTTCTTAAGTGTAAATGCATGGCATGAGATTAAGTGTTAGCCTTAAATAAGACATTATTGATTAAAGCAAAAAATAATGGAATTATGTGTAAACTATCTATATTAGGTTAGCTGGTTATTTTATTCCACCTTATCTTGAGTTATGTTGGCTATTGATATTAGATCATATGGTGGTTTAGTCCACCTCATCTTGAGTAGTTCTAGCTATCTATATTAGGTTAGTTGCTGGTTTTAATCTACCTTATTTGAGTTATGTTGGTTATCTATATTGGTTCAACTGGTGGTTTTACTCTACCTTATCTTGAGTTATGTTGGATATCTATGTTGGGTCATTTAGTAGTTTTATTTCAACTTATCTTAGTTGTGCTAACAATTTGTATTGGGTTAGCTGATGTTTTTAGTCCACCTTATTTTGAGTTATTTTGGTTATCATTATTCGGTTAACTAGTGGTTTTGCTCCATCTTATCTTAAGTTGAGCTAGATATCTATATTGTGTTAATTGGTAATTTTAGTCCATCTTACTTTTGAGTTATGCTAAGTATCTATATTGATTTAGTGGTTGTATTAGCCCACCTTTACTTAATTTTTTCTAAATATATACATTCAATTAGCTTGTGGAAGATAATCCACCGAACTGAGTATGAAATATGACTATAGTATTTGATATGAATTGAGCATAAGATGTTTGCATATTTGTGATAGCATATGTGTGTGTACACATAATTTACTACTTTTATGCCATGTCTGTAATCCACCAAAGTTAAAAAAACTATAAATTAATAAATAAATTTTATTCGGGATAACATAGCTTTTAAATTCATTTAATTAAATGATTTTATGGATTTTTAAGTATATAAAATTAGATAGGGATATTTAATAAATTAAAATAAGTATTTTATTATTTTATCATACTTATTTTATTTAAATAAATTTTCAAACCAATATTTTTTCAAAGTTAACCTTTTTAAACCCATATATTTAATTATATTAAATTAAATTATTAAATAAATTTATTACCCGAAAATGTTACACTCTATTATTTTATAAATTGAATTATTATAATTTTCCCTATTTTTCCTTTTTCTTTTCTTTCTCCTTTTTCTTCTTTTCCTCCTTTCTTTCTTTTTCCTTTTTCCTCTTTGGGCCTGCCAGCCAGCCACTCTCTCCCATTCACCCTGCGTGTTGGGTCGCTGGCCCGTCTTCCCCTCCCTCCTCTCCTTCTCCCCCGTGTAGGCTGCTCCCTTTCCTTCCTTCCTCTCCTTCCCCGCGCACGCAGACCCATCCCCTTCTTTCTTTTCTTTTCTCCCCCTGACTGGGCTGGCCCAACTTCCCTTTCTTTCCCTTTGTCTGGCCGGCCTTCTTTCCTTCCTCTTCTTCTTTCTTTCTTCACCGCTCATGCTCAACACCCCGAGCACGCCCGACCACTGCCCGCAACTGCCACCCCGACCACCACCTACCTTTTCCTCTCTCTCCCTCTCTCTCTCCCCCATCCTTTTCTTCCCCATTTTGGACCAAAATAGCTACCACACCACCCCTCGAGCCACCCTACAGTCCCCTTCTTCCTTCCCTCTTCTTTTTCTCTTCTTTTTACTCCCTTCTCGGAAACCACCCTGCACCTCCTCCGTCCACCGTCGTCCTGCCGCCTCCTCCACCTCCCAAGCCACCAACCCACTCCCTGCAACCTCCTCTACCACCCTCACACCTCCTTTGGCAGAAACCAACACCCTCACCCCCTCATTTTCCCCTCCCTTTTCTTTCCTTCTCAGCCATCTTCACCTCGACAACCCCCATTCGTAGCTTCGTCATTACCACCTTTGCCAACCTTGGCCTCCAAAAACCTATCCTCGAACACCACTTGCACCCCCTCTTCACCTCTACACCCTTCCCTTGCCCTAAATCCTCCCCCATCTACCTTCTTTCCTATCCCCAAAACCCTAACCTGAAAACACCCCTTCCTTCCTTTCTTCATGCCACCTTCGACCCTTCCATCCTTGTTTTTGCACGCAGCTCATGCTGCATGAGTGGGATGAGTTGCTACATTCTTGGTTTAATTTATTTAATAGGTTTTAAGGTATAATAATATTTAAGTTAAGTATTTCATTAATTTAGTTTTATAAAGTCTTATGCATTGTTTTCTCACTTCTAATGTGATAAGCATTGATATTATTTTTTGGTATTAGTTTTGCTAATCAAAGCTTGAATCTTTAACCAAGATACTGGTAAATTTTATTTTTAAAGGAATTAAGGTAATCGTTAAACTCCACTTAAACACATGGATAAATGTATGCTAATACATTAGGGTTTTAATATATTATGTTGCATGATATATATATATATATATTGTTTAGTATATTATATGTAGTTTATTGTATTGAATGATAAAAAAGGGAATCATGCTAGTTTATATGCCATGTATGAAAGAAATGTTTAAGGAAGGAGATTTGTTATTCAAGAAAGTGTTAAGTACTTATCCATATTATATTATGTTATTGTGACCATTGATGTATGAATAATATTATTGTGAGCCCTAGGGGCATTTTAGTAAAATATCTTATACAAGAATGTAGCCTAATATATGTGGGTGCTAACGAGTATTATGTTGAAATATAATAGCCGGTGGAATTGGATGATGAGAATAGAGTATTAATATTAATATTTTATGTAATGGTGATAATTTGATAAAGATGGTGTAATAAAGGGCAAAATGGTAATTTTGTAAGAAAAAAGGGTATTATGGTAATTTTGTAGGAGAAGGGCAAAATGATAATTTTATAAGTAAAAGGGTAAAATGGTAATTTTGAAAGTAAAGGAGTAAAATGGTAATTATGACAACGGAGAAGAGTAAAATAATAATTATGATAATGGATAAGGGTGATTTGGTAATTTAACCAAAAAAAGGATAATTCGATAATTATGATAATGGATAAGGGCAATTTGGTAATTATGACAATGGAGAAGGGTAATATGATAATTATAATAATGGATAAGGGTGATTTGGTAATTTAACCAACTAAAGGGTAAATTAGTAATTATGATAATGGAGAAGGGTAATTTGACAATTTAACCAACTAAAGGGCAATTTGGTAATTGTGATAATGGAGAAGGGCAACTCGGTAATTTAACCAACTAAAGGGCAAATTGATAATTATGATAATAAAGAAGGGCGATTTGGTAATTCAACCAACTAAAGGGTAATTTGGTAATTATAACAAAGGAGAAGAGTAATTTGGTAATCTAACTAACCAAATGGAAATATGATAAGGGTAACAATTATGAAGGGTGATTGGTGACCTAATAAGTGTGGGAGATAATGTAATAGCCCCAAAATTTACTACTGAAAAATTTTGTTGAATGAAAAGGATTAGCAGAAGCGAAATAACAAAATGTAAATTATGGGAATATTACCACCACACTTAGTACCAGATCGGTTCACTTCTACCGTTTCAGTACCAAGTGCTAAGGATGAAAGGGATTAACATCAAACACCAGTCAATAATTAAAACAAGCATTCATAAAAGAAATAAACTGTTAACCATACAGAAAATCAGAGTGCGGTAACCAAAAGAGGTACAACCCAAAAAGTGAGGATTTAAAGTTCCAAATGATAAAAAACATCGTACGACAGAATAAAACTAAATTATAGTGATATAGGAAAACAAGAAGAATATAGACTCCAGCCATGTCACTCTCGACCCCCAGGCTAGGTCTAGATTCAACTCTCAGCTCCGCCTGATGTCTCGTAAGTGTCATAGACATGGAAGATAGAATCACCGACCTGCACCAAGTTAGAAGGGTCTTTTGCTTATAGGAATGAGTAGCACCCATGAAACGGGTGGTCAGTACGCTACATACTGAGTAAGGTAATTGTGCAACTAAGTCCAAACAGGTAAGACACATAACACAAGTATGATCATATAGGCGACATACAATAATACAGATAATGAGGCCGGGTTACGTTCCAGATAAACTTGTTCTTTAGTTCTCTTAACAATATACTCATTTCACACATACTCTTTATTAATCCATGCGAGCGCGGAAACCCCACTATTATAGCTAGTGGACTGGAATACATACAGGGCAGAATGCTCCTAACCACTATTATTCGCTAGTGGACCGGTCTCTAGGGCAAAACGCTCCTGGCCACTATTATTTTTCAGTGGACCGGTATGGCCCCGAATCACATGGTGTTTCACTGTAAGTACTAGTGTATTTACCATGTCTTAGCTTCATTACATTTAGTTTTTTTAGCACAAAATCCCCCACTATTATAGCCAGTGGACCAAAAATTATACAGGAAAAAATGCTCCTGACCACTATTATTCGCCGGTGGACCGGTCTGGGTCCGGCTCAACAATCTTCCTCTTTAAATGATTAGTGTCTTATTCATTAATTTTTCACCCTTTACTATCCTCCCAAGAGGGGCCCGTCCCATATCTTGAGACTCCGGCAACTCCTAACTGCCCCAACATCCCTTCCTTATTCCATTTCTCACACTAGAAGCCCAATTCCGATGCGTGTGGGTCAAGGCCCACTACCTCATAGCACTAAGCCCATTCATAGTGCTCCCTACGGTTTTCTCCCATAAAACCCTAATTTGGGCCTATGAGACCCATCCTTCTCTGCCTCACACAACCCAAACTATTTTAACACCTCACACGTCATTACCCTTAGATTCAACTCTCACTTCGTGCCTCACTCATCCTCATTTATTTTTTTTATTTTTCTTTTTCCACCTTCTCAAATAATGGTTTCTTCCCAAACCTTATCTCGGTCTTCTATACACCCTTATACTATCCCACATACTATTTTTCACCTGAAGCCTCCAGTCACCCAAATGACACTTCTATTACCTTCTTCAAGCTCCAAGATAACTTTCCATACATAAAGTTTGCCCTCATGCGGACTCTAACCATCCCATGCAAAACCCCCAATATTTTCATGCAAACCCCCAAATTTTCCATGCAAACCTTTAGTTCCTCCCATGCAAACCCTAGTTTCTCCCACTCTTTCATTTTATTTAAGTCCCCCCTTATTCACCACTCATGGATCATGGATTATTTAGGTCATCCCTACCTACGTTAGCCAACTTACTTCCCCTTAGTTATCTTATTTTCCTATTTTTCTTTTTCATGCCCCCCATCCCACATCACCACATTAAATATCCTAGCATGCATGTCCTAAAGGGCCACATCACATCACGTCACAACTGGCAGCATATCCATATTAGCACATACTATAATAAAGCACGTGAACATACTTCCATTCCAAACTGCACTACACATAAAATGAAATACCCCAAACCCTAATTTAGGAATTTGGAAAAATAGGGATTTATTAGGGGAATTAAGTAAATAAATTATTCTATTAAAAACTAAGTGGAAGTAATAAAGGAAAAACAAGGAGAAAATAATAAAGGAATTACTTAGGAAAAATTTGGACTTTTTACTAACTAACATGGAAGTTAATGAAAACTTACCCAAAATAGCCTAATTAATATAAAAATGGATTTAATTATTTTTCTTAAAATAATTGTTATTAAATTTAAATATATAACTTAGTTATATAAATAAATAAAGACCAAATACCCCCTACCCAACCATTGTATCTTTTTATTCTTCCTTTTTCCTTTCCTCCTTTCTTTACCTTTTTCCTTTTTCTCCTCTCCTTATTTCCCCTCTCCTCCCCAATTGGGCCAGCTGCGACCTAAACTCCTCTGGCTCGTCTCGCGCAGCCCAGGTGCGTTATCCACGCCCCTCGCCCATTCTGCCCGGCTGGACCGTCGTTCCCTTCTTTTCTTTCTTTCCCTGGACCGCCTGGTCCACCCCGCCCTGACTTCTTCTTCCTCACGCGAACTACAACCCCCGACCTGCAGTCTTGTGCCTACCGACGACCACCTGCTCCGTCCAACCGTCCTCCTCTGCCACCCCCGTCACTTTCCTTTCCATTTTCGACCCAACCTACTCGTCCTCCCTCCTCACACGTGCTGCCACCCTTTCCTTTTCCCCACCCCAAGCCAAACGAGCCCTGCGATTTGCAGGCCATGCGCCACCTGCCACCACCGGTCGGTGACCTGCCTCACCTGCCCCCAAGTGTCCTCTTCTCCCTTTGTCATTTCCCCCTTTAATTGGCCTATAAATACACTCCTGGGGCAGCCATAATCGAGCTCTCCTTTTCGCAAGCCCAGAAACTTGGTCATTCACCGCCGTCCAAACAGATCCCTGCCTCGCCGCCATTAACGATCGCCGCCGCAAACGTTGTCCACCAAGGCCATCCCCACACTTCCCTCTATGAAACCAAACCACCACCACCCTCTATGTTTCCCTACACGAGCCGCCCTAGCCGTGCGAAATCCCCAACCCGAGCAACCCCCTCTAGCCCCTTACGCCGCCTTGCGCCGCCAATCCCGCTACCACCAGCACCTCCTCCACCCTCTAGAACACCCAGGGGACCTTCTCCTACCTTCCCACACCTTCATCTCCCCCTGCCTCCCTCTCCTCTTATCTCCCCCATCTTCCACCACCTTCGGCTGCCACACCAACCACCGTGCGCCACCACTCCTAGCTACACCACCACCTTCATTCCACCCCTCTTCACCTGCTCCACCTTCCTCCACCTCAAACACCCCTCCACTTCCTCTCTCTTAGCCTACATATCCACCTTTCCCCTCTCTTCCTCCTCCACGCGCCGCCACCGTCGCCACTACACGCCGCCGCCGGTTCCACCACTAACCTTAGGTGGTTCTCCAACTTCCCCAACCCCTAAACTATTTTCTATAAGTGTTAATAATTTTATTTCATGTTAATGGTATTATCCCTAATAATAATAATAATAATAATATTAGTTATTATTATTATTATTATTATTATTATTACCATTATTAATATTGTTATGTATTACCCTTATCTCCTAACCTAATTTCAGAAAATACTTATAACTAGGGTAAACTATTTAAAAGGGCTACAAATTTAACATTAAAATGGTTATCATTATTACTACTAATACTACTATCATTATTATTATTATTCAAAACTTTGGTATTAATATAGTTATCTCTATTATTATTATTATTATTATTATTATTATTATTATTATTATTACTATTAATATTACTATTATTGTTAGTGTTATTTAAACCGAAGTTGGAATAGTATCATTTTAGATTTTTAAAGAAGAAGAATACTCAACCTTAGTATTTTTACCATGTAATATTCGAATATTACTAATATTATTCCTCATGCCTTTGTCACTAACATTATTAGTTACTACTATTACTAATAATATCATTATTATCATTATTGTTATTACTATTATTATTATTATTAGTTATTTCTATTATTGTGACAAAAGCATTTGAACCGTTATATTATTATTATTCAAAATACAACTTTTATCATTAGTATCTTTAGGAATATTTTTACTTTGTTGGTATTGTAATTATTATATTATTATTTTAACCCTAATATTATTATTAGATTTAGCCTTTTTAACGCTAAGTTTCTATCACTATAAATTTATTACTTTAGATATTACCTATTACTATTATTATATTTGGCTTAAAATTACTATAATTTCTATAATATAGCTAGTATAATAAAGCTATATACTATTAATCATAAGTGTAGCAATAATATTAAAATAGGTTTAATATATATAGTGTAGCATATATTATTAATAATAATAGTTTATTTATTTTAAGTATAAAAGTTTTCTTATAACACTCTCTCTAATAATAATAATCCTAATCTTAGACTAAAATAAAGAGTGATGGTACTATTGAGGGAAACTAATACTTAGTATTTTTCCTTTTATAGGTGAATCAAACCAAAATCCTAAGGAGTTGTAGGAGCATGCTCCAAGCCCGGCGTCGCTTAGGTAAGGATGTAGCTAAGGCACATGTGTGTTATGTGACCTGTATGCCCTGGATGCTATATATATCATGTTATATTGTGTATTTTATGATTTCCCTTAACTTGTCTTATGTGTAGCGCAGCTTAGAGTTGAGGTATGTTTGTATGTTCTTCTTATGACATGAGTATGATATGTATATATGAAGTTTATGGTGTGATATGATATGGCCCTCTAGGACATGCATTCTAAGACAATTGATAATATGATATGGGAATTAAAGGACAAAAAAAAAGAGATGGGAAATGATTTCATTAAGGGGGATATAAGGTTGACCAAAATACCTCATGATCCATGAGAGGAAATTAAAAAGGAATGACCAAAATAAATGAGAGATGGGAACCATGCATGGGAATCTTAAAATTTGTATGGGGACTTTGGGTGTTTGCATGTGATGGATAAATCTTGCATAGAGGTGATCCTTACGTGAGAAAGTTGAATTAGGTTGTAAACAAGCTAATGGGAGAGTTGTGGAGTGATTAGAGACTTGGGATGAAAAATAGTACGTAGGTTGGTGTAAGGGTGTATAAGGGACCCGATTAGGGTTTTGGGAGGAAGTAGTAATCTGAAAAGTACGAGAGTAAAAATAATTCAAGGAGAGTGGAGTATGGGTTAAGAGTGATAATTTAATTTATAAGGGATGAGTATGGGTTCCATGGGAGAGAAGAGATTTTGGGTGAAAAGAGAGAGGTTACTTGTGGGAGAGGAAAGGTGCTAGGGTTTGAAGTGGCCAACTAGGATTTTTCAGGTCACATGCAAAATCGAGAGGTAAAGTGATATGTTTTGGGATTGGACCTAATTGAGATAAGATGTGGGACGATGAATGAAGTAAAGGCAGTGTAAGTGAGAGAAAGGTGGGCCACATAGGTCCAATTAAGGTTTTCAAGGGAAAACCCTAGAGGGTGATAGTAGATGGCGTTTGAGGTCATGAGGTGATGGGCCTTAACCCACACCCTTAAGAATTGGTTTTCATTATGTGAAAGTGTAAGGGAGAATGGATGACGGGGCATGATAAGGGGTGCAAGAGTCTCAAAATATGGGACGGGCCCCCTTGAGAGGATAGAAGTAGAACGTTGATGACATGCATGTCAAGGGTGTAATGCTATCTAATAAGACACGGGTAAGATATTAATCACTTAAAGAGAAAGATTGTTGAGCCGAGCCCAAACCGGTCCACTGGTGAATAATAGTGGCCAGGAGCCGGGGTGCCCTGGAGACCGTTCCACCGACGAATAATAGTGGCCAAGAGCGTTTTGCCCTGTATGATTTTCGGTCCACCGACTATAATAGTGGGGGATTCCCATGCTCAACAAAACAAAGTAAATAAGCTAAGCCATGGGAAATATACTAAGTACTTACAGTGAAACATCATGTGAGTCGGCGCCAGACCAGTCCACCGGCGAATAATAGTGGTCAGGAGCGTTTTGCCATGTATCATTGTATGTTGCCTACATGATCATTCTTATGTTATATGCTCTATGTGTTGGCCTTAGCACATCTGTTACGTTACTCAGTACGTAGCATACTGATCACCCGTTTCATGGGTGCTGCTCATTCCCACGAGTAGAAGACCCATCTGAGCTTGTGCAGGTAGCGGATGATGTCTTCGATGCCTACGACACCTACGAGGCATCGGGTGGGGTTGAGCGTTGAGCCTAAACCTGACTTGGGGATCGAGAGTGACTCGGCCAGAATCTGTTTCTTTTATTGGACCTTGTATTATCATATTTTAGTTATGTTTCTGTACTATGCTTTAAGTGTTGAAAAACTCTAGTCACGTACTCTTCGGTTTGTAATCCTAAATCGCACTCTGATTTCTGTATGAATTGTGTTTTATTAATGATTCGTGTTTAATGTTAACTTTATTTAGCCTTAGCACTTAGTACTAGAACGGTAGGAGTGAATTGATCTGGTACTAAGTGTGGCAGTAATGCCCCCGAGTTTATGATTTTATCTTTTCGCTTTCGCTAAACCCTTTTAATTAATCGAAATTTTTCAGTAGTAAATTTGGGGGTGTTACATAAAACAGTTACGATAATAGCATAGGGTACACAACATATAATTATACTACACATCCAAGGCATGTAAGACACATAGCACACATGAGGCCTTAGCTACACCCTTTCCTAAAACGACCCTGGGCTTGGAACACGCTCTTACGCCTCATTAGGGTTTTGACTTGATTCACCTATAAGAGAAAAATACTATGGGTTAATCTCCCTCTTACCAAAATTAGCAACATTTCCTATCTTACCCCTATTATGGCTTACTATTAGGGCTAATAATGATAATAGTAGTTTTATAATTAAAAGTAGGGTTATTATTCTCAAAATAGTTAATCATGCCACTACTAGCAAAAGTAAGTCTTAGTGATATTCATAGCATTAAAAGTAATAGTTTCAATATTACTAATAATAATATTATTATTAGTTTTAGTAATAATACTAATATTGACCCCAAATTCTAGTAATAATACTAATAGTGATGTAAATAATATAAAAAGTAATGACCATAATGATACTTATATTAATAATGCTAGTAGTAGTAGCAGTAATAATAATAATGATACTAATAATAATAATAATAATAATAGTAATAGTAATAGTAATAGTAATAGTAATAATAGTTTCAATCTTGAGAATAATGTTAATAAGGTTCTAGAATTTATAATAGTAGTAGCCTTGGTGATAATATGGTCAAGTATAATAATAATAATGATGAAGATGATGATGATGATGATGATTGCAACACCCCTAAAATGTACTACTGAAAAATTTCGTTAATTAAAAGGAAATTAGCGGAAGTAAATTAATAAACCATGAACTTTGGGGATATTACCGCCACACTTAGTACCAGACCAGTTCACTCATACCGTTCCAGTACTAAGTGCTAAGGCTAAAAGAGTAAAACACAATTTACGAGAAACTCAAGCATATATAAATCAGAGTAGCACGATAAACAATTTACCAGAGTAAAATCCATCAACGGCGGTTACAAAACAATAAATACATTGAATTTATGAATTTTCAAGAGACATATTAAAACCCTAACAATTCCGGATAGTTCCTTACGCTCTTTCCTGAGGCCCACTTAAAAGCACTGAAGACGACTTACAATGGGTTCTGCCCATTGAATAGGTAGGGGCCCCATGAATGGAACCCTTCAGTACTACGATACTGAGTAACCCTTTAAATACACACTTAAAAACAGGTCTGCAATGTCACACAAGAAATACTACTATATTCGCACATAACAATATGTGTAAACATGATATTAAGACTCGTATATATTCACACATCCAACAAGTCAATTAGATATTCGTAGTGTATACTTAACATTCACTTTCGTACATTCTCATACTTCACAAGTCAACCAATATCAACGGGCCATAATTATCAATCGATACTTTTCGGGCCTTAAGGCCATTAGTCCATCATTAATCAATCATCTTGGATTATAAATGTCCGTGTGAGTGCGGGAACCCCACTATTATAGCCGGTGGAACGGTCACGAGGGTACATGCCCTGCCACTATTTTAGCCGGTGGAACGGTCGCGAGGGTAACATATCCTACCACTATTATTCGCCGGTGGACCGGTCTGGCCCCGACTCACAAGGTGTTCCACTGTAAATAATTAGTATCTTCCTCGTGTCTTATCGCTTTTATGTTTAGTTTGTTGAGCACGGAATCCCCCACTATTATAGCTGGTGGAACGGTCACGAGGGCACATGCCCTACCACTATTTTAGCCGGTGGAACGGTCACGAGGGTAATATACCCTGCCACTATTATTCGCCGGTGGACCGGTCTGGGTCCGGCTCAACATCTTCCTCTTTAAGTGATTAGTGTCTTAAACGTATCTTATTTGAAAGTATTTTACCCTTGACATGCATGTTCTAGAGGGCCACATCACATCACGTCATAACTTACGGCATATCCGTATTATCACATACCAAAAGAGGACACATGAACACATCTCTGTTCCAAGCCACACCACACATGAAACAATTAAAATAATAACATGTAGAACTCGACATAAAAATTATATAGGGCATCCAAGGCATGTAGGACATATAGCACACATTCGATCTTAGCTACACCCTTACTCGGTTTAGGTTATCGAGCTATTTCCCACACTTGTTAGGCCACTAATCACCCTTCGTAATTATTACACTTAATATAATTCCCATTTAGTTGGTTAGATTACTAATTTGCCCATTTCCTTTATTATAGTTAATAAATTGCTCTTTGGTTGGTCAAATTACCAAATTACCCCTTTAGTTGGTTAAATTACCAAATCGCCCTTCACATTTATCATATTTACTATTTTACACTTCTTCATTATTAAATTATCGTTTTACCCTTCTCTTTTATTAAATTATCATTTTACCCTTCTCAATTGTTATAATTACCAAGTTACTCCTTTCCAATTTCCACTTTTATCCCTTTTATCTACAAAATTACCATTTTGCCCTTTTGTTATAAAATTACCAATTTGCCCTTTATTACAAAATTACCAAATTACCCTTTTATCACAAAATTACCAAATTGCCCTTGTAACAACATTACCAAAATGCCCTTTTATTACAAAATTACCAAAATGCCCTTTTATTACAAAATTACAAAATCGCCATTTTATTACAAAATTATCAAATTACCCTTTTATTACAAAATTACCAATTTACTCTTTTATTATAAAATTACCATTTTATCCTTCCACTTAAAAATTTACCATCTTACCCTTTATTACTCCGCTCATATTAAATTATTATTATTACTACATAAAATATTAATATTAATACCTCATCCACAACTCTTATAATTAATACAATACTTATTACCACCCATATATATATATATTAGGCCATAATCTTATACAAGATACATTACTAAAATACCCTTAAGGCTTACAAAACATTAATCATGCTTACAAAATAGCATACTACAACATGGATAATACTTAACATTTCCATTAATAACCGACTCCTACATTAAACAATATCTCCAAACATAGCACATAATCTATCGTACTTCTTTTTACCAATCAACACAAGAAACCATATATAATATATTAAACAACATATATCAAGCCTAATACACATTAAAAATGCCTAATGTGCTAACATGCGTTGATCCATGCGTTTAAGTGGGATTTAACGATTACCTCGATTCCTGCCAAAAACGAACCTTACCGGCATCCCGGTTAAAGGACCAAACTTTGATTATCAAAGCCAATACCTAAAAATAATATTAAAACTTGTTACATTAGAAAAGATAAAAACCAAACTTAAGGATTTATAACACTTAATTAATCAAATAATTAAACTAAAATATTATTATACCTTAAAAATTATTATTTTCAACTGAATTAAAGAGGGCAGCAGCTCATCCTACTCATGTAGCATGAGCTGCATGCAAGGAAAGAAAAAAGAAGGGCTCGAAGGTGATGGAAATATGGAAGGATAGGCATTTTTGGGTTGGTGGTTTGGGGCTAAGAAAAGAACATGGTGGGGAAGGATTTGGGGCAAGGGAATGGTGTAGAAGTGTAGAGGGGGTGTAGGTGGTGGTCGGGGATGGGTTGAAGGTGGATAAGGGCGGCGGAGGCTATGGCAGCAAGGCTGCGAAGGTGGCGGTCGAGGAGGGAGGTCGAGATGGAGGTTGGTGAGGAAGGAAAATGGGGAGGGAAAACAAGGGCCTGTGGAGGGTGGTTTCGGCCAAATGATGATTGGGGGTGGTAGAGGGGGTTGTAGGGAGTAATGTGGTGGCTTATGTGGTGGCAGAAGCGGCGGGACGACAACAAAATATTGCGGTATAGGGTGGGTGTCGAGAAGGTAGGGAGAGAAGAGAAAAAGGGGGAGGAGGAGGAAGAAGGGGGGCTGCGGGGTGGCTTTATGGGGGTTGTGATGGCTCGAGGGTGAGGTAGAGGGTGGCAGGAGGTGGTGGTTGAGGCGGCGGTAGCGACGGATATGGGTGGCAAAACAAAAATAGGGGAGAGAGGGGAGGATAAGAAAGGGAGAAAAGGAGAGGCTCGGGCAAGGCATAAGGCTCGAAAAAAATGCAGAGTGAGCATGGAAGGAGGAAGAAATAGGAGAGGAAAAGAAGGGAAGAGATAGGGGCTCGAGGGGTGGCTATAGGTGGTAGATAAATGGGAGTTGCAGGGAGAGGGAGAAGGGATGGCGACGGTAGGGAGAGGGAGAGGGAGACAGGGATGGTGGGACCAGGATGGCAGAAAAACGACGAGAAGGAGAGGGAGGGAGATAGGGAAGGTCAACGAGGGAGAGGGAGTTGTAGGCGGGGATGGCGAGGATCGGGATTCTCGCCGGTAAGGCTGTTGACAAACCAAGCCAGCTCGCAAGCTTTTTGAGTTCGGCTCGTTTACGGCTCGGCTCGACTCGGCTCGCTTATTAAACAAGCTTAAAAGTTAGGCTCAATCTCGGCTCGATTATTAAACAAGCCAAGCTTGAGCATAATAAATTTGGGTTCGAGCTTGTTTACAATGCAAAATCTCATGAGCTCGGCTCGTTTACCACCAAAGTTTGGAAGTTGGCTCGTTAAAACTTTGGCTCGACTCGTTAAAAGCTTGGCTCGTTTATAAACAAGCCAAGCTCAAGCTTCATTTTTAGGCTTGTTTAGTAAATGAGTCAAGCTCAAACCTACCCTAGTTCGGCTCGATTCTGCTCGTTAACAACCCTACTCGCCGGTGATAGAGGAATAAGAAGGAAAGGAAGGAGAAAAAGAGTCGGGGGCTAAGGTGTTGGGCATGCGACGAGCGGCCAAAGGAAATTCACGCGGGCCGGCCCCGGTCAAGGAAGGAAGGAAGAAAGAAAGAGGGGGTGACTGATTCATGCGGGAGAAGGTAGGGGAGACGGGACCAGCGGCCCAGCGCGCTAGGGAGAAGGGGCAGGCCGACGGCGGCCTAAAGAAAAGAAAAAGAAAGAAAAGAGAAAAAGAAGAAAAATGAGAAGGAAAAGAAGGGGAAAAAAGGAAAAAGAAAAAGGAAAAATGGAATAAATAATTTAATTGATAAAATAATAAAATAGAATAATTTGTGTAATAAACTAATTTAATAATTTAATTTAATATAATTAAAATATAAGGGTTTAAAAGGGATAATTTTAGTAAAATAATAATTTGGAAACTTATTTAAATAATAAGAGTATGACAACAAAATATTTATTTTAATTTATTAAAATATTTATACCAAATTTCGTATAGTCAAAATCCATAAAATAATTATATTAAAAATATTTAAAAGCTAATTTATCCAAAATAAAATTTATTTATTAAAATATAAGCTTTTAAAAATTCGGCGGGATTACAATAATAATAATAATAATAATAATAATAATAATAATAATAATAAGCATAACAAGGATAATGATTGAAAGGGGGTAATAGTACTATAAGGGTTCCAACATTTATACTAATAATAAATGTGATAATGGCTAAAGTTAGTATTAATAGTATTAGTAAGAAAATAATGATAATAGTAGTAGTAGTAATAAGGATAATTATAATAATACTAAAGTTGTATCCTTTTAAATAATAATACCATTAGTTAGAAATACTTCTCAAATAAGAGTGATAACATAATAATAATAATAATTATTATAATAATAACATTAATAATAATAATTAATAATAATATTAAGAGTAACACTAAAAATTATTAATAGTTATATAAAAAGGTTTAAGGGTTGGGGAAATTAGAATACCACCTAGGTTTGGTGGCGCAGCCGGCGTCGGTGGAGGAGGAAGAGAGATGGAGAGATGGGAGTATAGGCTAGGAGAGAGGGATAAATGGAGGTAGAGTAAGTTGTTTTGGGAGTAAGTTATTAATTGGTACGATGGCACATAGGTATGAGATCGAAGTGGGTTGTTTGGGAGGATTTGCATGCGGTTCGTGCAGGGCAAGGAAAGGGAGGAGGGATGCTTAGTTTGGTAGAGGGTGGTAAGGAAAGCTGGTATGACCGACGGTAGAGAAATGGACGAGGTCTAGTTTCTAGGCTGCAAAATCGAAACCGATTAGGATACTATATAGGTGATTGGAAGGGAACGATAGAGGGATGGGAAAATCAAAGGTAGTAGGCAAGAGAAGTAAGTAGAAGGTAGATGGGTAAGGGAGGAGAGGCAGAAGGGGCAGGAGAGAGAGAGAAGAGGAAGAGGAGAGGAGGGAGGAGGTGCGGATATAGAGGGAAGGGGGATAGGGGAGGTAGAAGTAGGGGAGCCAATTTGAGGAAGGGATGAAGAGGGAATGGGTAGACTGGCCAAATTGTGTGAAGGAGGACACACAGAGAGGAGATCGTTTGTATGGGAAGGGCATCTGAGGTGGATGGGTAGATGCAGGAAGGCGGAGGCTTATTGGTAGATGGTGGCATGTGGCTGGGTACGGTGAGTGGCAGATGGAGAAGCGGGGGTGGTTGGTGGTAGGCGACAGGTCAGGAGGTCGGCAAATCAGATCCATGGAGGGGGTATAATAGGTTGATTGGAAGGGAGAAACCATAGAGGGGATGGGAAGGGGGCAGAGGAAGGGTAATGCACCGACCAGTGAGGGTAGGCCGGCATAAGTCTACCTTCATAAGCCATTTTCAATGGGAAGAGGGGATGGACACAGGAGAGGGAATGGCTGGCTAGGTTGAAATGACAGGAAAGACAGAAGGGAAGAGAGGGGAGGAATGGTTGGTCAACCGACCTGATTGGTGGCCGAAATTTCAGCACCGATAGGGGAAGTTACAGGCAGCGCAAGGAAGAAGAAGAAGAAGGAGAAAGGGGCTGGACCGACTGTAATCCCCCGCAATTTTAAAAGCCTATAGTTTAATAAATAAATTTTATTTGGGATAAATTAGCCTTTAAATCTATTTAATTTAATTATTTTATGGATTTTTGAGTGTATAAAATTAGATATAAATATTTAATAAATTAAAATAAATATTTTGTTATTTTATCACACTCTTATTATTTAAATAAATTTTCAAACCATTATTTTACTAAAATTATCCTTTTTAAACCCTTATATTTTAATTATATTAAATTAAAGTATTAAATAAATTTATTACCCAAAAATATTATATTTTATTATTTTATAAATTAAATTATTTTATTTAATACCATTTCCTTTTCTTTTTCCTTTTTCCCTTTTCCTTCTCCTTTTTCTCCTTTTTCTCTTTTCTTTCTTTTTCCTTTTCTTTCCTTGGGTCGTTGACTGGCCTGGCCTGCCCCTTTCCCCCTACGCTTGGGCCGCCGGACCATCTCTCCTCTCCTCCCTCTCCTTCTCCCTTGCGCCTGGGCCGTTGGCCCATTTTCTTTCTTCCTCACACGTCGTCGGCCTGCCTCACCTCTTCATTTTCCTTCCTTTCTTCCCCGACCGGGCTGACCCGCTTCTTCTTTCTCTTCGGCCGCCCATCGCGCCCAACTTCTCCCCTTCTTCTTCTTTCTTTCTTCTTCCTCTTTCCCAGACAAAAATCCCAACCACCCCACCATCTCCGCCACCCTACCTGCAACCCCCTCTCCCCTATTGATCTCCCTAATTCTCTCTCTCTCCCGCCATTTCTCTACCCCATCCCAGCCCCACCATCTCTCCCTTCCCCATTTCCTGCCATCACCAATCCCCTCTCTTCTCCTCTCTTTCCTTGCCATAGCCATTCCCCTACCACCCTACCGCCGCCCTATCCAGCCACCCTATCCCCTCCTCTCTCTTCCTCTTCTTTTCTTCCTCCTTCCCTGCCTCATTCTACATTTTGTCGAGCCCCATATGCATGCCCCGATCCTCTTTTTCTTCCTTTCTCCTCCTTCCCTCATCCTCCTTGTTTTGCTTCACCGCCGTCATTCTGTCGCTGCCGCCCCTCAACAACCACCTACACTACCCCCTGCCACCCTCTACTTCACTCTTGATCGATCACAACACCCCTCAAGCCACCCCAAAGCCTCCTTCCTCCTCTCTTCTTTTTCTCTTCTTTCCCTCCCTTCTCGGCAGCCACCCTGCACCGCCATTTTCCGTCGCCTCTGCCACCACCTGAGCCACCACAATAATCCCTGCAACCCCCTTTACCACCCCAAACCTCCTTTGGCCGAAACCACCACACACGGGCCTTTGTCTTCCCCCTTCCTTTTCCTTCCTTCTCAACCCCCATCTCGACTCTCCTTGGCAGCACCACTTCGTAGCCTCGCTGCCGCCTCCTTCGCCGCCCTTAGCTCCCATCAACCCATCCCCGACCACCACTTACACCCCCTCTCCACTCCTGCACCCTTCCCTTGCCCCAAATCCCTCCCCATCTACCCTTTTTCTTAGCCCCAAAACCCCAACCCGAAAACACCATTCCCTCCTCCCATTCTTGCCATTTTGAGCCTCTCCCCTCATTCCTTTGCATGCAGCCCATGCTACATGAGCAGTATAAGCTGTTGCATGGTTGGTTATGTTTTGTTTAATGATTTTAAGGTATAATAATATTTTAAGTTAATTATTTGATTAATTAAGCATTATAAAGTATTGCACTTGGTTTTCTCTTATTTCTAATATAATCAATCTTGATATTATTTTTAGGTATTGGTTTTGATAATTAAAGCTTGACCCTTTAACTGGAATACCGGTAAGGTTTGTTTTTGCGGGAATCAAGGTAACCGTTAAATCCCACTTAAACGCATGGATTAAAGTATGTTAGCACATTAGGATTTTTAATATGTTATTATGATTAATATATGTTGTTTAATATCATATGCATAGTTTCTTGTGATGTTGGATGAAAAGAAGCATATTAGGTTATATGTTATGTATGGAAATATTGTTTAAGGTAAGAGTTTGGTTGTTAATGAAAATGTTAAGTATTATCCAGGTTGTATTATGCTATTGTGATCTTTAATGCATGGTTAATATTTTGTGAGCCTTAGGGATGTTTTAGTAATGTATCTTGTACAAGAATATGGCCTAGTATATGTATAGGTGCTAATAAGTATTATATTAAATATAAGAGTTGTGGATGAGGTATTAATATCAATATTTTATGTAGTAATGATAATTTGATATAAGTGGTGTACTAAGGGGCAAAATGGTAATTTTTAATTAAAAAAGGTATTATGGTAATTTTGGAGGCAAGGGCAAAGTGGTAATTTCATAATAAAGGGGCAATATGGTAATTTCGTAATAAAAGGGTAAAATGGTAATTTTGTAATTAAAGGGCAAAAGGGTAATTTTATAATAAAAGGGTAAAATGGTAATTTTGGGATTAAAGAGCAAAATAGTAACTTTATAATAAAAGAGTAAAATGGTAATTTCATAATTAAAGAGTAAAATGGTAATTTCATAATTAAAGGACAAAATGGTATGGTAATTTCTTAATTAAAAGACAAAATGGTAATCTTATATGTGAAGGGGCAAAATGGTAATTTTATAAGTGAAAGGGTGCTATGGTAATTTTTGAAAGTTAAGGGGTAAAATGATAAATTTGAAAGTAAATGGGTAAAATGGTAATTTTGTAAATAAAAGGGGTAAAGTGGAAATTGGAAATGAGTAACTTGGTAATTATAATAATTGAGAAGAGAAAAATGATAATTTAATAAAAGTGAAGGGTAAAATGATAATTTAATAATGGAAAAGGATAAAATGATAAATATGATAAATGTGAAGGGCAATTTGGTAATTTAGCCAACTAGGGGGGTAAATTAGTAATTAGGATAAGAAATAGGGGTAATTTAGTAATTTGACCAACTAAAGGGTAAATTGTTAATTATAATAAAGGAAAGGGCAAACCGGTAATCTAACCAACCAAATGGGAAATATATTAAATATAACAATTATGAAGGGGTTTAGTGGCCTAATAAATGTGAGAGATAACTTGATAACCCCAAACCGAGGATGTGGCTAAGATCAACTATGTGTGGGTTACGTGCCTTGTATGTCATGTGTTATGTTGTATCGTGTACTTTATGTTTAATGATTAATCATTGGTAGCGCAACATGGAGTGGATGTATGCTCATGTAACTTCTTTATGGCCTGTGGATGATGATTACATGTGTCGTGTGTACGATGTCATATGATGTGACCCTCTAGGACATATATGCTAGGGTTTAATAACAGGATATGGGGTGAAAGGCATGAAAAGGAAAAATGGGGGAATAAGATAACCAAGGGGAAGTTAGTTGGCTAACGTAGGTAAGATTGACCTAAATAATCTATAATCCATGAGTGGATGAGTAAAAGGGGACATAAGTAAAATGAAATAGGGAGAATCGAGGGTTTGCATGAGATGGTTAGAGTCCGCATGGGGGCAAACTTTACGTATGGAAAGTTGCCTTGGGGAGTGAGGAAGGCAACAGAGGTGCCATTTGGGTGTCTGGGGGCTTCAGGCGAAAAATAGTACGTGGGATAAAATAAGGGTGCGTAGGAAACCAAGCTAGGGTTTAGGAGGAAACCCTAATTTGAGAAGGTGGTAAAAGAAAAAAGAAAAAAATAAAAATAAACGAGAATGAGTGGAGTAGAAAGTGAGAGTTGAATCTAAAGGTTGTGACATGTGGGGTGTTGAAATAGTTTGGGATATATAAGGCATAGAATGATGGACCACATAGGCCCAGATTAAGGTTTTTGGAGAAACCCTAGGAAGGCGGTGAGTTAGGAGGTGCGGGAGCCCCAAGATATGGGACAAGCCCTCCTGGGAGGATAAGTGTGGATCTAATTAGCCATGCATGTCTAGGGTGAAATACATTCGAATAAGATACGAATAAGACACTAATCACTTAAAGAGGAATATGTTGAGCCGGACCTAGACCGGTCCATTAGCGAATAATGGTGGCCAGGAGCTTGGGTGCCCTGGAGACTGGTCCACCGGCGAATAATAATGGTCAGGAGCATTCTGTCCTATATGTATTTCTGGTTCACTGGCTATAATAGTGGGGGATTCCTTACTCAGCAAACCAAACGTAATAACGATAAGACATGGAGAAGACACTAATAACTTATAGTGGAACACCTTATGAGTCGGGGCCAGACCGGTCCACCGGCAAATAATAGTGGCCAGGAGCGTTTTGCCCTAGAGACTGGTCCACCGGCGAATAATAGTGGTCAAGAACGTTCTGCCCTGTATGTATTTTCGATCCATCGGCTATAATAGTGGGGTTCCCACACTCACATGGACATTTATAATCCGAGATAATTGATTAATGATAGACTAATGGCCTTAAGGCCCTAAAAGTATTGATTATTCATTATGACCTGTCAATATTTGGTTGCCTTGTTAAGTATGCAAATGTATGAAAGTGAATATTACATATACACCATTAATATCTGATTGACTTGTTGAATATGTGAATGTATGGATCTGAATGTTATGTTTATACCTATTGTTATATATGGATATAGTAGTATATCATGTGTTACATTGTGTGCCTACTTTTAAGTGTGTTTTAAAGGGTTACTCAATACCGTAGTACTGAAGTGTTCCATTCGTAGGGTCCCTACCTATTCAATGGGCAGTGTCCCTTACAGGTTGTTTTTAGGCGTTATTCAAGTGAGCCTTAGGAAAGAGCGCAAGGAACTATCTGAAACTGTTAGGGTTTTACTATGTCTCCTTTAAATTCACAATTTCAATGTATTCGTTGTTTTGTAACCACCACTTGATGGATTATATTTACTTGCACTACTCTGATTTAATTATTAGTTGAGTTTCTCATAATTTATATTTTTCTCCTTTAGCCTTAGCACTTGGTACTAGAATGGTATGAATGAATCGGTATGGTGCTAAGTATGGCTGTAATATCCCTAGAATTCACGGTTTATTATTTTACTTCCACTAATTTTTTTTAATTAAACGAAATTTTTCAGTAGTGAATTTTAGGGGTGTTACACTGGTGGTCTAGGAGAAAAGAAGAAAGAAAGGAA
The DNA here is from genome assembly GCA_030549775.1 of Tamarix chinensis. NCBI lineage: Eukaryota > Viridiplantae > Streptophyta > Magnoliopsida > Caryophyllales > Tamaricaceae > Tamarix > Tamarix chinensis. The sequence continues at coordinate 134,889,480 of CM060171.1, forward strand.
AAAAAGATGGCCGGATTGGCCGGGAAAAAAAGAAGGGGCGACGCGGGCTTAGGCCGTACAGGAGGAAAGGGGAAAATAGGGCCGAAGGCTAGCGGGCCCAGGTTGGGGGGAAAGGAGAAAAAGAAAGGAAGAAGGGAGAGAAGAAAAAGGAAAGAAAAGGAAGAAGAGAGGGAAAAAGAAAAAAGGAAAAAGGTGGGTTGGGGTTAATTAGCATATTTTGGGTATTTTAGGATATTTAAAAATATCAATATTAAAATAATAATTAAATTATCTTTTTTGGTTAATTTAGAGTTTTTGAAAGATTTTTCCTAAATTCCATTTTAATTAGCAAAATAATCAAATTTTTCTTATTAAATTATGTATAATTTCTTCTAAATTTGCCTTAATTAATTCCCTCTTATTTTACTAAAAATAATTTATTTAATTAATTTCCCTAATAAATCCTTTTTTTGCTATAATTTTCTAAATTAGTGTTTTGGGGTATTTCAAATAGCTCGGTAATCCAAACTGAGTAAGGGATAATTTGGTAATTATGCAGTACGAAGGGTAATATGGTAAATTGGCAAGTAAAGAAGGGGTGACTTAACAATTATACCAACAAGGGGTAATTCATTAATTCGTATCTAATATGTCATTATGATAACGGAGTTCGTAATAAGACTCAAGTAACACTAAATAGTAAGATAATGGTATTTAACAATTAGTAAGTATCAGGAGAATGAATCGTAAATCAGAATCAGATGAGATTATGATGACCTTAATGATTCCCCTATGTTATCTTGGATAATTGTATGAATAAGGAATACCTGATGATATCGGAACGATTGAAAGTGAATAAGTATTTGATTGTTGTGCTTTTCATGATCACATTAATCAAGACACTAATAGTTAAAGTGAAAGACCTCGAGATCGGGAAGGGTGGCTCTTTAGAGGTCGCTACCCTAAAGACGTGGTTTAGCCCACAATGATTATGGTATTTGCTGGTGTGCCTTTGTGCCCCAACTAGGCCCTACATCTTACTCTATTAGCTCTATGAACCTACTTAGGGGGTATGCATATTTATGGATTAGGTTTCCTTGTCGGTAGGGTACTGAGTTAGCTGTATGCACTAGTACGACCAAGGTACCTTTGCGTCCCTAGGTTGATAATTGAAGGGTACTGAGTAGCTTATATGCACCAGTGCGACCATTGTACCTTTGTGTCCCAGGATCTTAATCTCTCTATCAAGGCAAATAAATGGAATTGCTGTGATGACTAAAAAGGAAAAAACACTAATCATGAAAGTAAAAGACTAATGAGCCAGGCCCAGTTGATTATGATTATGAGTACCGATCCACCATTTATAATAGTGGCCTAGGAGCGTGTTGTCCCAGAAGATGATTATGAGTACCGATCCACCGAATATAATAGTGGCCCAAGAGCATGTTGCCCTGGAAGATGATTATATATGTTCCGGTCCACCGGCTATAATAGTGGGGAATCACGTGCTTACATGGATATATATATATACACACGTAATTCGATAGATGATGGATTAATGATGGACTAATGGCTTAAGGCCCAAAAGTATTGATTATATATTATGACATATTAATATCTGACTGACTTGTTACGTATGTGAATGTATGGATGTGAATATTATGTATGTACCTTTCATTATGTATGTATCATATGTTACATTGCGGGCCTAATTTTAAGTGTGTTTTTAAAAGGATTACTCAGTACCATAGTACTACAGGGTTCCATTCGTGGGGCTCCTACCTATTAAATGGACATTATCCCTTGTAGGTTTATTCAGGTTTTATCCAAGTGGATAATGAAAAAGAACGTAAGGAATTATCCAGACCTTTAGGGTTTCCTTCTTTCTCTTTTAAATTCCTAGTTTAAATATAATATTTGTTCTTGTAACCACCATTTGTGGATTCCATTCTTGTGAAATGTTATTTATACTACTCTGATTTCAATATGATTTGAATTTATAGCAATCTGTATTTCATTCTTTTAGCCTTAGCACTTGGTACTAGAATAGTAGGAGTGAACCAGTCTGGTACTAAGTATTGCGGTAATATCTCCAAAATTCACAGTTTGATATTCCGCTTCCGCTATTTCTTCTAATAAAACAAAATTTTTTAGTAGTAAATTTTGGGGGTATTAATGTCCTATGTGTTACATGATACCTCTATCGAGGATACCTTGTTTACTCAATACATCAACATACTAATATTGCACTTGCAAGTAACTTTTTACTGGTACCCAATGAGAATAATATTGATATGTACATGGATGTGCTTGGGTAACATTAACATTAATTGGGTTGGGACTTAGAGTATGAGTTATCCGATGGTGCCTTCTTAACATTTTAGACTCTCGTGTCCCATTTTCCCTATTTAAGGGTTGAGCTCCACAACTTATCTTGTAATATTATTGTTGTTTACGTTTTACCTTGCTTTTAGCATGAACAAGATAAAGATACCAAACTTGTATTGAGAGTGGCGATAACACCCACAATTTGGATTTTTCTTTTGAAAATAGTAGTTTTAAATGAAAATGTTTTGGTCTAAATTTTGGTTGTGGCATGATCCATGGCTACATGAAAATTTTCATGTAAGAATTGAAAGTCGACAACCTAAGGATTTTGGAAAACAATACGTTTCCAATCTCATACTTCCAGAGCTTCATGCATGGGATGTGCAAGGGTTTGCTTACTTATTCAATTCAAGGGATGGTTGGACCGTCAAACCAATCCCCCTCAACTCCCATTAGATTAAGGATGACATTTTTTTGTCTTTTACATTACATTGGGACTGCACGGTGAAGTCCAACTACAAGGTGGCTTGGTAATATAAATATAGAGATGAAGCAAGTTGTTTGACTATTTGGATTTAGTGATTGAAGTATGGCAACTTAGTACACCCCATGAAGATTAGAACATCAAGCTGGAAGATTACACATATCTTTTTGCCTACAAAATATCGTTTGAGGGAGAAGTGTCTAATTTGATTTATTGTGTGATGTTTGTGGTGAAAAGACTCTTCCCTCCATATCTTTAAAGATTGTTGGGCAACGAATGTCACTTAGTTTATGTCCCTCACGACCATGTTATCCGGAGGGATGGTTTGCAGCTCTATCTAGGACTATATGATATTTTTACTGGATAAGTTGGAGCATGAGCAACAAGGCCTTGCATAAACCATATGGTGGGCATTATGGAAGAATAGGAATGCAACCACGTGGGATAGAAAAAGGTTGAGGTCGAGAGAGATCATGAGGCTTGCATGTAGTTCATTGCAAGAATTTCTCAAGGCCAATTACCCACCGAGTACTAATCGAGGTGAATGTCCAAACAACAACTTATCTCGGGTGGTTGAGGATAGGAGCAAAGGGTGGAGAAAGGCAACATGCGGATGGGTAAAAATGAGTGTTGATGTTGCAATTTTTAAAGTACATGGTTATTATGAAACTAGTGTAGTAATCTGAAGAAAAAAAAAGGGAGATATTATCATGGAAGTCCTACTAAGGATTGAGAACCTAACTCATTTGAGAATGGTAGAATCATTATCTATGAGGTATGCACTCCGGTAGATAAAATAATGCTCGTTTAAAAATATTCTGGTGGAGTTTGATAAAAAAAAATGGTGCTTGTGAGATATTATGGTGATGTGTGAAATAAAAAAAGAGATGTCAAATTCTCTAATGACTTTAGAAAAAATGTTGATAATTGATGCCAGTTTCTTAAATCTTTCCAAACATACTATATTTTTATTTATTTTAGAGAGAAACTAAACGAGTGACGAAAAAAATTATATAGATATGAAAATATACTTTGACATAATGTCAAAAGTTTTAAATTAAAATAAAAATGTATGGCTTTTTCTTAAAAAAAGAACAACATAATAGTTTCAAATAATTGCTATCATAAAATATATATTTTTTTTCAAAATTACTTCAAATCAAATATATTATACCAAAAAAGAGATTAAAAAAAATGATTAACTGATTTTAGTTGTTTGTGATTCTATTGGCTCGCTTCCAACTCTTCGTTCGCCCCTGGCCGCGGCTGTCGTGGTTGACGCGTCGCCTTCTTCTTCGTCCTGTTTCTCTGTCCAACTTCTCCGGTCATTTCTTTTATGTCCGTCTTCTTGGCCATGTATGGGAGAGATCTAGCGTCTTGCAGTTGTTGATCCCGTATTCTCCTCTAAAATTAGGTTAATTTCTCTAATTATGTGCTTCTTTTTTTTTCCATTCAACTGTATGTCCAGTTTGATTTGACTTCGGTTTAGTATCAATATAAGGTTAATGCTTCGATTTATTTCACTGTAGACCCCCTTCGTCGAGCTTTGTTTTGAAAGCGATTTTTACTCAGGTTAATCTCTTTCTTCCATGGTTCTCATGTTCTTCTCATATTGTTTTTGTTTCAATTTTCTCAATTAGGGTGTGCTGTTAGTTAGGATTTATTCATTGATGACTGTGTGTGATGTATGTCGTCGGGATCATGAATACGGCTAATATATTAGGAGATCAGTTCCTTTCCATTTTTGCTTTCCATTGTGATTATTGGTGTTTTTTAAGAGGTCTCGAATACGAGCGTTTTGTAGGGTCATTGAAAGACATTGAATGTATAGGGTTAAATGTGAGGTTAGTAAATTGTTTGAGTTTTAGTTTCTTAGGAAGCACGTTGATTTTGGCTTCAGAATTGGAGGTTGGAATGGTGCCAAGCTTAGGACACCAGCAGTGGCAATGGCAGCTGCCATTATTATTGAATACCTACACGAGCTGTTAGTCAAATGGAATAGCTAATTGAGCTGGCTTGGCTTCTTTATAAATCAAATGAGCTGAATAGTTAGATGAACCATACATAAATGAGCTGATTTGGCTCATTCCACTTAAATAAGCCGAGCCGAGCAGCTCAAGCTGATCTTGAATCTTACAAAAAAGAAAACATGAAGGGGTTTGGCTTGACTTGGCTTATTAACAACTCTACATTCTGACTCTTTTTTAGTAATAGGAATTTATCTGCTGATGAAATTGAAAGCTGAATTCCATCTGTACTTTCAATGTGTTATTAAATTAAATTATTATTTTATGTTTAAATCATATCATAGGTATATCTTAACACTAACAAAATATTTTCAAAACAGGCCCTCACTGTTTTTTCTGCCGTGGGCCACCATACCATCAGGACCAGCCCCGCCTAATTGCAGCTTTGATTCAGGAGTAGACATACAAGATGGTCCTGGTGCTGGCAATAGGGGATATGCACATCCCTCATAGAGCGCCTGATTTGCCTGCCAAGTTTAAGTCCATGCTTGTTCCTGGCAAGATTCAACACATTATCTGTACCGGAAATCTCTGTATCAAAGTATGCATACTAGTTTCTTTGCTGACTCTCTTTATTTTTGCTAAGTATCTTTCTATTTTGGTTTATCGCTTGGGTTTGTGGGTTGATTTTGATGGCTTTACTGCCTTTTAAATAATATATGAAGATGATGTGCTTGTTAGCCTTGTCTCTCGTGTGACTTTGTGGGCTTTGTAAAGCTGCTGTATATTATTTCACCATCAAATATATTTATGGTTGGCTGCATCTTTTTTTGACATTGATTCTGACGAAGTTCTTGGATGAACTTATGGTTGAGGATTGGGGAGAGAAGATTTTATTGCTATATCATAATCTCATAGGTTGGGCTTTTAACTAGCATCTCATTCCTTGATAAAAGATTTTGAGGTCTGTAAGGCCTTGATCTAGTCACTTTTTATTAGTCTTTTCCCTTTTGCCGTTTTCCCCCTCACCCCCCTCGAAACTACCCTTATGTGGATCTTCAGTGATCATTACATGTTACTTTAATACATCCAATGATCTTCTTCTGCAATCTTATTTATGTTTGGCCGTGCAGAACAGACTTAGTTTTTATTTTTTTTACTGCTAGATGGGGGCTGTTCCAGACTACCTGATTTCTTTGCTTGATGGCCGAGAACATGCACTTATCTGTGAGGCCTTAGCTGCGTCCTTGACCAGGCTACTAAGGGGACTCCATTATTGGGTTGTAGTCATAGATGAGAAGTAAATATGGTAGAACTGCTTGAGTTTCTTATACATATTTTTTGGCTGAAATTCTTAATGGATAACAATAAAGCTAATGATGGAGGGAAGAATGGGAGTTTTGATTTTCTTTCTTTACATGAGGAATTTTATTTCAAGTCTGGAAGTGATATTTAAATTTTATGGTAAGCTAGAGACTAGAGTTAAGGGCAGTGCCAGTTAAAGAGATCTACGGATTCAATGCAGACTAGAGTTAAAAGAATACGCTGTTCCTTGTTTCAAGCTTGAAAGCATAACTTTTATTTAGAGAAAGCACATTTTTAAATATCTCTTGGTGGATCTGTGGAATATTTTTCTTGCTTATTCCACTGTAAACAAGAATTTAGAGTGACTTAAGCATCTATTTAATCAGACACTACATGGCTTGGAGTGAAGGGCCATTGAGATTGCTCAATTTTTCTTGAATGTAGAAGAGTCTTTGTTAGGAAGTGATTGAGCTAATGTATTTGAAGAATAATATGTCTCTTGTCCTTCAAAAGGGCATAGGGTTATAGTATTTGGTCTTTTCTGGATACCTTCATTTCTCATCATGGTGCCTTGGTTAGAGGGGATAAATGTATGGCTCACCCACTCCTTTTTCTCTTTATCTCAAAATATTGAATCCTTATGAAGAATGATGCAAACTTGGGGTTTGATTGATATATGGGGATTCTTAACTTCAAGAAATTGAAATGTTTCATTGGATTATGACGGTCTCTGGACTCCTTTGCTTGGGGGCTTGAAGAATTTATTTTTATGCATGTGTATGAGCACATATCTTGGGAATTGAAGTTGTCTGGTTTTTGATGTTGGCTTCCCTTCGCGAAAGTTGATCGGTGTAAGGTTCCAAAGGTTACATGAGAGCTGGGTGAAAACTGAACTCTTTCTCCTATGAGTTCCTTTTCTTTTTTCTTAATGTATTCCTAACATGGGAGAGTCATTCAAAAGACATTTCTCATTTTCAGCAACAGGTTTGAATACTTGGCATTGCTGTTTCTTAGTCATGTTGGTGCAGTAACCAAGAAGGAATATTTCCCAAAGAAACCTGCAAATAGAGAGCTAAAAGCCTGTAAGCACAACATCACTAAGAATTGAGAAGGAAATTGTTCACCAAGCCAGCAGTGGCTGGAATATTGAAGATGAAGAGAAAGGGAGGGAGAGAAGGAGATTGAAGATGAAGGTTGGCGGTGAAGAAGTAGTAAATCAGAGAAGGAGATGAGAGGAACAACTCGAATTGCTTAAAGAAGAGGTGAGTAACAGAAGGGTCTGTCTAGGATGCCTGAAATGGGACCATGCTATTTTCGGGACACATCATGAATAGATGAAACCTATTTTGGCAGTAGTTGGGGAATGTTTGAAAGCGGGTAGGAAAAAGCATCATGATTCTATGTTGTTGTATCAATTATCACCTTGCTGGATCATTTTATTGAAACTTTACTTTTCAGGTTATTTTAGTAGTTAGAATATGAACGAGCCTTAGTGTGAGTCCCATTCATTTATGCAGCTTTTCTAGCTCATTTATGTTTGCCAGTGTAGGATATGGATGGTATTTCATAATATCACTCCCTGTGCTTCTGTTTGCCAGATGCAGTGGGGTCTTTTACAAAATTCTACTGTTTTCAAGGAAATGAAACCTAAAAATCTTGATGGATAACTTGATTATGAACCAGACGTATTAGGCTATAACTGGATATATTATGATTGCAACCAACTGAAATTATACTTCCGTTCATGTAACAATAAAATCTGTGGAAGATTTATATATTTTTCTTTTTCGTCTTGTTTTTTGGTTGTTTCACAAGTATGAATATTGGAACTAGCTGAGATAACTTGTTTCTGATTGAGCACGGCATTGCCAATGGATTCATGCAGCGATTACAAATTAGTTGGACAAGGTTTGGCTTGGTTTAGTTTTTTGTTTTGGTTCAGCAACTTCTGCAAAATATTTATGAATAAGTTTTTATTTCCATGTGTGAGTCTCCACCTCCCTCTCCATTAATAGGCTTCGTATTGGCCTTCACTCATATTATACGTGTTTGCAGGAAGTTCATGATTACCTGAAGACAGTTTGCCCTGACCTGCATATTGCAAGAGGGGAATATGATGAAGAAACACGTTATCCAGAGATTAAAACACTAACTATTGGTCAATTTAAGCTTGGACTCTGCCATGGTCACCAGGTATGACATTTATTACCAGATCTGTCCTTTTCTGCTATCTAGCTTCATTTTTTTGGGGGCAGACATAACAACAGTCTTTATGTTTCTTTGTGCTGCAAATAGATATTGTAAATTGGGTCTGTACTGATAGAGCTTTTATCTTTGGTGGTGGACTGAACCTTTTTTGTTGAGTTGAGTACTGTTAAAATCTCATTTGGATTGCTTGTATGCTTGAGACACAAGCTGCAAGGAGAATGCTTAAGAATTTAGCACTGCATTATTTCTTAATTTTTCTAAGCAGCTACTATGTTATAAAGCCCGTGGCAGCATAATAGAAACCATATTTTTTCCAACCTGTCCCTCTGCCAGGCAATAAAATTTTATGCTTTACTGCCAACTCCCTGGTCAACTGATCTGCTTCTAGTCTGTAGGCTGCTTCAACAAGGTGACTGAAGAACGACTAATTTGTCATGATAAAGTGATATGTATGAAAATAGTAGACAAGCTAATTTATTTCCTATTATATTTGCTTATTCTGTTTAATTTCTTGGTGTTCTAATTGTATTGCGGGTGGTTACTTATAGGTTATTCCATGGGGGGATTTGGACTCCCTAGCCATGCTTCAGAGACAGTTGGATGTGGACATCCTTGTCACTGGTCACACTCATCAGTTCACAGCATACAAGCATGAGGGAGGGGTGGTTATAAACCCAGGTTCCGCAACTGGTGCCTACAGCAGCATCACATATGATGTTAACCCAAGCTTTGTCCTCATGGACATTGATGGACTTCGTGTGGTGGTTTATGTGTATGAGTTAATTGATGGGGAAGTGAAAGTGGACAAGATTGATTTCAAGAAATCCACTGCAGCAGCTCACACCCACTGATTTTAAGCGGTTAGCAGTAGTTTTGCAAGTGACATTTACAGCCTTCTGTGGTTCTGGCATTGTGTATTGGTCACATGTTTGCTAGATGAGTTTTAAGACTGGTTGAGCAGCCGGTGATGAAAAGGTTTGAGAAGGAACGTGTGTTTGTGCGTGTATGTTACCCAAGGAACGGATTTTTTTTTTTTAATTTTTTGATCAAGCAGGTTTGTTGATGTTTTCCAACCATTCTTATGACTCATGTTCCATTTGGTTTATGGAAAGTTTTAAAGAAAAAAGGTTTTTTTTTTTTTTTTTTAATGTTTGGTTTATATGAGATAGTGAAATAAAAAAAAGTAAGGAATAAAATTATTAAAGATTAACTACTTATTTAAAAAAAAACTAAAAGAAAGTAAAATTAAAAATCAAATAGTCTTAATGTTGGTGGTGTTGAGCATATAGTTTACTGTTTTTTCCAATTCCTTTTTGTTTCTTTTCGGGTAATTGTTCACTAAAAATGGTTTTCCTACAATGTATTGAAGTGAATTCTATATGTTTAACTATTGTTTTTTATTTATTTAAATAACAATTTCCATCCTAGTACCCTGTCCGTAATGGTATGACTGAACTTTTTTATGAATGTCGTTGCATTGTATGCTTACTAACCTAACCAATATTTTGGATGACAGTTTTGGGCCTAACATTCTCTTACCTTTTTGCTAAGTTGAGGCACTGGAAACATATCTTTGCAGCTATGGTCTAATTTGCTAATTTGGATTTATTTACTATATTTAAGCAACTTCTCAAAATTTTTAAACAAGGTATCTTTGAATTCCATGTATTTGATTAGATTTGGAAATTATTTTGAGGATGAGTTTGTTCTCAATTTGTAATCAGGTAGAATGTATGAGCCCTATAAAATTGTATCAAGTCATCTGCATCAGATAGTATCATCCCACTTGGTATTTTCAGTCGCCTCATTCCAAAGTATGCCCGGAAGCCGAACATGCACATGGCTTGTGCACTTATAGTGTATGTATAGTAGGCGCCTCTAATTCAAGACATTTAGATTTTGGTATCATTTTCCCTAAGAGGTCATCCCTCTTATGAGATATTGTGCATGTCATGAAGATATTAGATGATAAGGAACCAACAAGTATGGAGAAATGAGAAGAGCAAAATGCGAACACTCGATGATGTTTCATTGCAAAAATAACAAGACTAACAAACATCACCCTTCCTAATAAAAACACATAACATAATAAGCTAACAAGGAAGTTGACGTGGAACTTGATTTGATTTTTTTTTTATATCGATGCTTCCTATTTAAAATATTATATTGTTCTCGAAGGGATAAAGAGGGAAGCTTATGTTGAATCAGAAGAGTGTACTTCCACTGGGATTAGTACGAGGACCATTGGACTATTGGATTTGCATCATTATCTGATTATTATGATTCTTTATCTTCTGTTTGACAAAATATCTATCTAAAATAGTTAAGGAATGAAAGGGTTTTGTAGAAGAGAAAAATAGTGGGGAGATCATCCACCATGGAGCCAACATATGCTAGGGAAGGAATATGAATGCCATTATGAATTTGAGCCATGGGATGGAGTTGTAGCTTATATGTTCGAGCGCTAGTCTAAGCATGATACTTAAGATAGTTTGTAAGGGGTAAAAGAAGCGACAAAATGATACATTTGAGTAGGGAATTGAGGAGCTCCCATGAGTTAGCATTTGTTATGGCTTGCATATATAATATGAATGTAGTTGTATGTTTTAATAGGAGTGGGTGCAAGAACAATAATGGGAACAAGTCATAATTGATCAACCATCAAAGTCAATCACAACACTTGAATATTTAAATGCAAGAGCTAAAAGTGGTATTTTAGAAGTTTGCAAATATCATACACAATTAAGATTCTCTAAGGACTTAAGATTGTGTTGTTCGAATAAGGAAAAATGTGCTCAAGAAAGGACAACGATCCCAATACCGCCTTTGAAACAACTCGGGGGGATTAAGTGGGTTGTGTGAATAATTCCCATAATGAGATTGGTGCACATGAGTACAAAGACATGATTCCAAAAAGAGCAGACAACTAGAATATCTAGAGCACAAATTGAAAAATATGGAAACAAGACAACTTGACAAATACTTCCTAATGGCTTAAAGAAGTTCACGCACAAGGAAAAAGGTCTTATGCAAAGAATTGAAAGATATAAACCATGTCAATTATATCAAGATATAAGACATATCATTAAAAGAAATAAAGATATGTATGCATCACATGACAAAGGGAAAAAAATTATGGAATATCATGTTAAAAAGGATGGTGGGCATTATATGCACACAAATTATACTAAAAGTCAATTATGTAACATGAGGATAATAATATGTAATATATAAGAAGAGTAGATAATAGGTCCAATCAAAATCGGTATCATGATGGAAAATATGAAAAATAATGCTTGGCATATATAACCATAAAAATAAAGGTAATAAGCAACAATAATGCCGATAGTAACCAAATTGCGTTTCTCTTCTTCACATTTAAAAGCTTTGTGCTGATAACGTCTAACGTAATAAGAAAAAATTGATAAGGTTGAAGATGAAAAGGATAATATTATTTTTCTACCTATTACTCAATTCATAATTCATCTATATGTAATGTAATATGATATAATATAATATGAAGGGAGTGAAAGATGGTGAGTTATGAGAAATTATGGTATATTATTATACCATTTTTTTATATAACTTGGAGGGAGAAAATCCCAATAAAACCATTAGCTAACAACCATACGATAAGAGACTCCACCTATGCAATCAAAGAGGAGCTTATCAAATGCCCCCGGGGGATGTTTAAAGATCTGAAGACCATAGGATCACTCATGAACCAACTTCACCATAAAATCAACAACCTGGTTAGTTTCACGTTAATGATGGACATGCTTACACTACTTGAAACTTCTGGCAAGAACTCTACATGCTTCTACAAATTCATCATTGGGTGATTTTCTTGTTTCAACTCCTAGAACATATGATTTCCTTATTTCAAATCTTGGACCAGATGAAATACTAGTTTGGAATCACAACAAATAATCACATTATTGTAACCGCGATGATGAGCCTCCTATAAACCATAAAAATATTCCTCAAATTTCTACCAATATAACTGAACCAACACTTAGGTTTCTTGAAAAACCAAATTTCCATTGTCCTAAGTGATCTATAGCTATGCCACCGGTTGAAATATCTCCTAGATTCATCATTATGTTGCCACCAACATTAATCTTTAATTCATCTCTAGAGGGAGATGCCTAACAATAACATGCTCAACTCTCGTAATTGATCCTAATTGAAGAGATTGAATGGTTTTCCATGCATTGTACTCATCATGGACAAAGTCAAAAATCCAACCAACCAACACATTCACCAGAACCTCAACATTGTAGAAAATTATTCTGTTCTGCAAGTACCAATAATACCAACAAGTAATGATGAAGTACAAGGCCCATGGATGGTCATCTTTTCTCACCTTCCTAGTTATACATAAATTTCTCCGTAACCATTCATGAAGGTCCCCACGAAAAAAATCATATCTGAATTCAATTGGACGTAACTTTAACCATCTTTCCCGACTAAGGGGAAATCTCGTAGAGCATGTGACACATGTTCGTTGTGATGGTTATAGATCTCACAAGTGGAAAAAGAGGCAAGACCCCAATGCAATCTATTAGCATTCATAAGAATCTTCTTGTGAGACACTAACAATGTAAACTACTTAATCCGCTCACAACTTTATACTTCCAAATTAGCTTCCATTTAGGTGAAGAGTTAGCATCCTTTTATATCAGAGAAAAAGTTGATTTTATTGTAGACAATTAATTTATAGAAGGAACCCAAATGAATTCATCATTTTCCTCATAGTGAGGATCAATAAACATAGAAGCAATCTCATCAATGGGACATGATAGTAATAGATGATGAAACTCATTTCACTTCCAAGTACCATCTACATTCATGTAATATTTTACTATTTTTTCCAAGAAAAACGGTGAAAGTTGAGAACTAATCATACATATCAAAGGAAAGTTTCCCATCCACCAATACAACCAAAACTTAGTTTGGTTTTCAAAAATGAATCACCCAATCAATTCCTTTCTTAAAGAGGGGAATACACTTCAAGATACTACATTAGACAAGAGAGGCATTGGTGGGAGAAGAACAGAATAGCAACGAGCCCATTGATAAGTATATATGTCTAAGTAGTTGAACCCATAAAGTATCCTTATTTTGTAACAAGTCTCATGCCAGCTTCATTAAAAGAGCCTAGTTATTCAGATCCATAGCCTCCCTTGTTTTTGATTTTTCATAAAAGATCCCAACTTACTAGGTGAATTCTTCTTCTATTCACATCACCACCCCAAATGAATCTTCAATTAAGTTTATTACTTCCTCATTCACTCCCTTTGGAATCTTACAAGTCTGCATGAGATAATACGACATGATACAAGTAATTGACTTGGCTAACATGATACGCTTGACTGGAGAGAAAAAGCCAATTCTCTAAGAGAACAAATTCCTTATAACCCTATCTACTACCGTAGCAAAAAAAAAAACACATAGATTTCTTCCTGCATGAACATGCACACCCAAATGCTTCCCCAAATAAGAGGCCATAGAAATCCTTGCTTTACTTGAAGTCTCCCTAACAGTATGCTGTAGGACATTAGTTGAGAAGAATAAAGCAGACTTATCCCTACCAACTTTTTGTTGTGAAGCCACCTTAAAGCACTCGAAGCATTCCATGATAACCTCCCACTATCGGATATTAGCCTGTACAAAGAGGAGAAGATCATTAGCGAAAAAAGGTGAGACAGTTCAAGTCCACCCCTTGAGATACTAATGGGCTTCTAATGCTTCTCTTCAAATTTTCTCTTGATTAAATGAGCCAAACTTTCTACACAAAGAACAGAAATGTAGGGTGATATAGAGCCTCCCTATCTAATACCTCTCGAGGGCTTGAAAGGCTCATGAAACTATACCATTCCGTATAACCCATATAGAGGGGTAATAGATGTAAAACATAGTGAGGCAAATAATATTATTAGGCAATCACCAAAAATGAAGAGTTTCATCTATGAAATTCTAAGATAACCTATCATATGCCTTTTCAAGATCCACCTTAATATCCATATACCCTAACCTTCCCTTCTTTGTTTTTTTCAATATAATGCACCACTTGTTGAACAACAATAATATTTCCCTGAGCTTGTCTACTAGGTTGGAAGCTACTTTGCTCCCACCCTATAACATGACAGAGAATTGGTTGAGGTGAATAGCTAGGACTTCCATTATGGCTTTATATACCACGTTACAAATTCCAATTGGTCTAAAGTACTTAATATAGTTTGGATGGTCAAATTTTGAGATGAGGGAAAGGAACATCTCATTTAATGATGGATGAAACTCACAAGAGATAAAAACATGAGTAACCAACTTACAAATGTCATCTCCAACAACTGACCAACATTTCTGGAAAAATATTGGGCTGAAGCCTTTCAACCCAGGGTTTTTGTGAGGACCCATGTAGAAAATATCCTACTTTAATTCAAAATGAAAAATAAAAGAAGTCAAAAGGGCATCAAACTAGCTTAGATAATCAAGGAATTTGGGAGGCAAGGTCTCCCCTTGGAAACCGATATGGTCCAAAGTATACAAGTGCATAAAGAAAGATGTTACCATTTCTATCAAATGTTCCTTATCCTCAATCAACATATCCAAATCGTTCTTAAGGTAGGAAAATTGGGCCCAACGTCATTTCTGCATGGCTATACTATGAAAGAATCTAGTATTCCAATCATATAACATGAATGAATCTAACTTCGCATTTTGATGCCAAAACACTTGCTCCTACATAAATACTGAGTTAAAATCCTTAATGAGTTTCTTCTCCAATTTTTTCCAAATTGTTGGAGTAACTATATCCTAACTTGTTTTGAATGGCTTCAAGCCTAGCTAACAACCTATTCTTTCTACTAAAAATATTTTGGACGATCTGGGAATTCCATTCCCTCAAGATGTAGGCACAAGATGGTAGCGAATTATGAGCAACTTGTCCATACGTACAACTTTTATGAACCACCTCCTAGATACTACCATTAGTTAGCTAGGAATTTTCAACTCTAAATCTTCATGACCCAATCCTTACCCCTTGCTGATCGAAGCATGTGATCAACAAAGGGTTTTGGTCCAAATGGGTAGGTGGAAGGTTTTGAACATGAGTTGAATGGAATATAAAGCACCAATCCTCATTAGAAACTACATGATCAATCTATTGAGCCCTGCTAAGTGAAGCGAGGGCCAAAAAAATCTAGGTTAGCTAAGGAACATCTACTCAACCTCTTCATGAAAAGAGAACATTGATAAGCTTGCATGTGGTTCCCACCTCTTCTCTCGTCTAAAGGTTGGATGTCATTAAAATCCCCACCGACCACCCAAGGCATAGTAATTGTATCAAAAATAGAAGAAAGATCCTCCCATAACTCAGAGCGTAAGGAAAAAATAGGATACCCATAAACTACCATGAGCAAAAAACAATGGTTCATCTAAAGCATTAGTCTAGTATGGATTAGTTAAGATGAAGCTCTGAGAAGTTGAATATTAACCAAATCTTCATTCCAAAGAACCCAAATCCCACCAGTAAACCCACAAGCTTTGACTTATGCTTTCCTACTGAATTTGAGTTGTTTGATAATTGAGTTAGCTCTAAGGCCACTTGTTTTAGTCTCAATAGAGACCAACACCACCACCAGGTTATGCTGCTTAATTAGCGAAGTAAAATTTTGACTAAACAAGTCATTTCCCACTCCTTTGACATTCCCCAATAGGAAGCAACACTTATTAAGGCAAGACATGAGCAACTCAAGTTAGGGTATATGGGTCGGGAGGTTGACCCTTCATAACTCCTTGGATATAATTCACCATATCAATTTTTTTTTACTCTGTCTCACATTTTGGGCCTAATCTATATTGTTCAACTAAAGGAGCTCCACCAATGAATGTATACCACTTCCCAAGACAATAGAAGATTTTGAATCTCCACTCCTAACTAAAGCTTGTTGATTTGCTATGTTGGTTAAAGGTTGGCGTGATTTATTCAAAGTATAGGAAATCTATGACCCGAGCTTTGAGCTATTACTCACTTGACCTAGAACCACTGATTTTGTCTGGACTAACCTCTTAATAATAGATTAGACACGTTAGCCAAGGTCTGTAACTTTTGAACCTACATTAGACTTATTGGACCGGCTAATGTGGGGACTACATTAAATTCCCTCTCAACTAAATTCTAGTTCAATAATTGCCTAGGAATATTCCCTTCTTTATTTATTGGAGAGTCTTCCTCAATTCCAGTCAAAACATCAAAGCATGAGATTTGTGTTGATTTGTTTGCGTATGAGTGGAGTTTTTCCTGGCGAGATGGTCTTTCCATTTGTGTTGATTCAATCTCCTTCCAATGGTTGGAACTTTGTTTTTGGTGGCCTTTTCCAGCCACCATCATCCAAGGTCTGAAACTCTAGTTCTCCTACTCCTTCTCTTTTGGTGCTGATTTTGTTTCTTCCATCTGCATTTCAATGCCTTGAGGCTCACCACATAATGCCTGCCAACATTTTGAGGGTCCACAGGACACATTTCATGAGTTTGACCTACACAGCCATAGTGGAAGCAAATCATATTGATACCTTTCATACTCGACTATGTATAAGGAAGTACCAAGGTATAATTTCGGAATCAAGGGCTTCTTAAGATCCAATTCTAATGTCAACCTCACAAGCCTACCCTCAGATATTGTAGATGTCCTTTTGTTCAGCCTAACAAATATGCCAATACAATTCCCAATTTGCATCAACATATTCTTATTCCCATACTACTCCATCGGTATCTTCTGTATCCTTACCCAAGCCAAGGTAGAAGTAACTGACGCTGGGGGGATTTTGAAATCTGGAGACCATCTTCACACCACAAGGGATTTCCGTCTTAATATCTAAAGTCCCTCACTCAAGATATACTTGTAATCATCTTTTTTTTTCCTGCAATATAATTAAGAAGAAGCCAGCACTCAAATCGACCAATTCGTAAGTTCCTTCTAGGGACCACATGTCCATAATATTTTGAGAGAGAGTCTCACACTTGATAGCTCTTCCTAGTGGTTTGAGGATAAGAGATCTTCGCCAAGGCTTACACAGTTCTCTCTTTTTTGTTGTCGACAACTAGATTTGTGGCCACACAACATTTGGCAGGGGAGGACCGTCTTGACAGGCATTGTCCTCCATGGATTTGATTTTCCTACATTCCATGTTATCATATATGATGAACACAACTTTGTTCACTTGACAAGTGAGAATGCTTCTGAAAGAAAATACGTTCCCCCATAGGTTCTCGGATTGGAGTTTTTCTTCATGGGAAATCAACTACTTATCCTGATTAATCCCAGCAGCGTTCTTTGTGCCCAAACATCCAACATATTCATCCATGTTAACAT
Source organism: Tamarix chinensis (assembly GCA_030549775.1). Taxonomy (NCBI): domain Eukaryota; kingdom Viridiplantae; phylum Streptophyta; class Magnoliopsida; order Caryophyllales; family Tamaricaceae; genus Tamarix; species Tamarix chinensis. Next base: position 134,907,127 of record CM060171.1, read on the forward strand.
CGGTGAGAGAAGGCATCAAATTGGTGCCCCTCTTTAGCTTTTTTAGGTTTGGTGGTACAACGCTAGAACCTTCTTGAAGGTCCGGTAGGCGGTATTGAAGGTGATTGTCTTTAGAAGTAGGGTTGGAGAGGGTGAACATAACTAGTGAAAGAAAATTTTAATTAACGAATTAAAATTTTGATCTCTCATAAAACAACATGGGAAACTCTTATTTTTTCTCCTTGTGTATCAAACATTTATTATTATACCATTATTGAGAAAGGTAAAGATGATTGATTACACTAGATTTATGGTACATTATAAAAGTAATAAAGATCATTAATAAAGGTGTATAATTACTTTTATCCAACACATTCTAAATTTTTCGTCAAAGAATTATCAAGTAGGAGAGTATATATTTTCACTCCGAATCGTTCGAAAGGTAAAATTTGGCCGCGGGAGAGAAAACTCATTGACCCAGACTTGGCCAGACTCCCAGCTATCTGGGAGAGATAGATGTTTCTAGACCCCGATACTTTACAGTTTCACAACCAATTTCCTCTTCTCTCGCCCGCTTTCTCACTCGGGACTGTTAATCAAAGCCTGGACTTCATCACTCAACATCCTCTGGAGAGTGGAAATATTTTCGTTGATCTCCATAGCCATCCACTTCTTTGGTCCTGCGTCAAAACCCTAAGCCTTCGTGGTTTCACATCCTACTATCCTGAGGCTTAAGGGAAGCGAAATCATCTTCTCAAGTGCATAAAAATGGCGTCGTCTGCAGCACAAATTCACGTTCTCGGTGCCGCGCAATTCAACACAATCTCCTCTTCAAGAAATAACAAGTCATTATTCTTTGGCCATAAGCTAATTTCAAGTAAAGTTTCTTTTGGTGTTTCAAGGTCTGCATTCCTAAAACTAAAGAAGAACAGACGAAACGTATCGGTTGGTCCAGTTAGGGTAGTATGCGAGAAGGTGGTGGGAATTGACCTTGGAACAACCAATTCCGCGGTGGCAGCTATGGAGGGAGGGAAACCGACCATCGTAACTAACGCCGAGGGACAAAGGACTACGCCGTCTGTGGTGGCGTATACTAAGACTGGGGATAGATTGGTTGGTCAGATTGCTAAGAGACAGGCGGTGGTCAATCCGGAGAATACTTTCTTTTCTGTTAAGAGGTTTATTGGGAGGAAAATGGCGGAGGTAGATGAGGAGTCTAAGCAGGTTAGTTATAGGGTTGTCAGGGATGATAATGGGAATGTTAAGCTCGAGTGCCCTGCGATCGGAAAACAATTTGCTGCGGAAGAAATTTCAGCTCAGGTGACTTCCTCCTATTCTTTTATTTGTTTAATTAGCTCTTTCCACTATTCTAGAGTTTCTCATAAAGTCAGAAGTTTATACCTAGAAATGACGTTGCCTGGTAAAATGATACCGGGAAGTAGTTCTACGCACACGGCAATGTCCCTGATATTGTTCTTCTTCCTTATTTTGTGAAGGTTTTGAGGAAGCTCGTGGATGATGCATCCAAGTTTCTGAATGATAACGTAACTAAGGCTGTAGTGACTGTGCCTGCTTACTTTAATGATTCCCAAAGGACAGCTACAAAAGATGCGGGTCGTATTGCTGGTTTGGAAGTTCTTCGTATTATCAACGAACCTACTGCTGCCTCATTGGCCTATGGGTTTGAAAAGAAGAACAACGAGACAATATTAGTTTTTGACCTTGGAGGTGGTACATTTGATGTTTCAGGTCCGTTCCCAATTCTTTGTTATTCTAATAATTTGGAATGGTCCCTCTAGGGTTGTTGATTGGTTTCAATTCATTGGACCCTTCCGGATGCTTGTATTCTGTATAACAGCGGTAAGCATTTTAACTGTATCTTTCTCATGATCCTTTGCAGTCCTGGAGGTTGGCGACGGAGTGTTTGAGGTGCTTTCTACCTCTGGAGACACTCACTTGGGCGGTGATGACTTTGACAAGGTTTTTATAAGCTTTCATCCTTTATTTTCTTTTGATTCCTCTTCCATAGATTTCTTGTGCTCATGCTTATAACTTACCAGTCATTGCATATAATTTTTCCTTGGTTCCATCTTTATGCTCTGAAATATCACCAGTTTGAAAAGTTGATTTCTGAAAACTCCAATGGCCTTTTTTCTTATTGATGTGATGTCATTAGAGTTAAATGAGTGAGTTGCTCTCAAGCCCTCTTGGGTTCAGCTTGCTAAAACCTGGTTGGACAATTTGTTTTAGTTAAATGAGTAGAAACCGAATCTTATTTTAGGCTGAACACAAAAATTTGGGCCCAGCTCGTTTATAGCACTAAGCTTGCAAACACAGCTCGCTAAAAGTGAATGAGCCGATTTCGAGTCATAGTTTTAGGCTTGTTTATTAAACAAGCTGTGTCCGAGCCTAGGCCTGGGGTGCTTGACTTGGCTCGTCTTGGATTATTTATAGCCTTTGATGTCATGATCTTTCTTCTTTGCCACAAATATTGATGGTTCGGTTCATGCAAGTGTATGACCCTTAACATGATAAATTGATAACAATGTCTTGTATTTTCATCAGAGAGTTGTCGACTGGCTTGCTGCAAGCTTTAAGAGGGATGAAGGCATTGATCTTCTAAAGGACAAACAAGCTCTTCAACGCCTCACTGAGACAGCAGAGAAAGCCAAGATGGAGTTGTCTTCGTTGACTCAAACAAACATTAGGTAATCATAATTTCTAAACTCTACAGCAGGACTTGCCAAGCTTGCCCTTGGCCCTAAATCAAATGCATACAGCTAACAAGGGGATGTTCTTGGTTAGTCTGCCTTTCATCACTGCAACCGCTGATGGGCCGAAACACATTGAGACCAATTTAACAAGGGCCAAGTTTGAAGAGCTATGTTCAGACCTCCTTGACAGGTGCTGCTTTCTGTCTTCTTTATGATCGTGTCTTCCTTCACTTGTCTCCATTATTGATGGGTGCACTGGGCGTTTGTTAACACTACTTAGCAGTGTACTGTAGTGGACGGGGGTTGTTCCTGTTAGGTAGAAACTATATTATTTTATATCTTATTTTCTATGAAATACAATGCTCATAGGTGACATGCTTGAGCAAAATTGTATACTGTTTCTTGAGCAAAATCTATAGAACTGGAAAAGTACATCCCTCCAATATTACAAATTGAAATCAAGTGAACCAACCTTTTATGCACAGGAAAGCTTGAGGTTAAACGTTGTTTTGGTTGATTTTCTCACCATAGATGAATCTTTCCTGTCCTGTTCAAAGACACACCATCCTGAATTCATTTCCAAACTCATGTCATGCTGCTTTGATTATCAAAGCTGAATGCATTGCTGATCAAGTGATACAAAGTATGGCTTGGCAAGCTTGTATTGTGCTCCATAATACTGTTGGTTGCAGTTTTGTGCTAAGTAAATAGGCTACATTGATCAGTTTGTACTAACTAGCCATTTGTTATGAAAACGTTCCTGAAAATCAGATATATGTATATTTGGTATTCTTAGGCTGAGAACTCCTGTTCAGAATGCACTGAGAGATGCAAAGCTTTCATTTAGTGACTTGGATGAAGTAATCCTTGTTGGTGGTTCAACACGTATCCCAGCTGTTCAGGATTTAGTTAAGAAGATGACCGGGAAGGACCCCAATGTGACAGTCAATCCTGATGAAGTTGTTGCCCTAGGGGCTGCAGTTCAGGTCTTTTTTAACCCTCCCATCAGTCATGACACATGATGCTGTAATCTTCTCATTTTTCTTTTCCCTTCTTCACTATCTTTATTTTGAGATTCATCATGTGACAGGCTGGTGTTTTAGCTGGAGATGTTAGTGACATTGTGCTTTTGGACGTGACACCATTGTCACTTGGTCTTGAAACACTTGGTGGCGTGATGACGAAGATTATTCCTAGGAACACAACCCTCCCTACTTCTAAGTCAGAAGTCTTCTCAACTGCTGCTGATGGACAGACGAGTGTAGAGATCAATGTCCTTCAAGGGGAGAGGGAATTTGTGAGAGATAACAAGTCTCTTGGGAGCTTCCGTCTCGATGGCATTCCACCTGCTCCTCGTGGAGTTCCTCAGGTTGAAGTCAAATTTGACATCGATGCCAATGGTATTCTGTCTGTAGCTGCTGTTGATAAAGGAACAGGAAAGAAGCAAGATATCATGATTACTGGTGCTAGCACTTTGCCTAATGATGAGGTATGCTTGTCCAATGATTTAGCTAACGTTGGCTTTTTGGGGTAGACTTGTCAGGCTGAGACTTGGAAACACTCAACTCCAATATTTGAAGTTACTGATTGTTGTCTCTGGTCTTCGTTTTAAGTTGTATTATAACATAATTCTCTACCTGCCAAAAGTTTTGGAGGTGCTGATATTTTGGGGTTGATTTGTAGGTGGAGAAGATGGTGCAGGAAGCTGAAAAATTTGCAAAGGAGGACAAGGAGAAGAGAGATGCCATCGACACTAAAAACCAGGCTGATTCTGTGGTCTACCAAACAGAGAAGCAGTTGAAAGAGCTGGGAGAGAAAGTACCCGGATCTGTAAAAGAGAAGGTTGAAGCAAAACTTGGAGAGCTTAAGGAAGTGATCTCTGGTGGATCAACACAGGCCATAAAGGATGCCATGTCTGCTCTTAACCAGGAAGTTATGCAGCTGGGTCAGTCCCTTTACAACCAACCTGGTGCTGCAGGTGCACCAGGCACAGGACCCCCACCTGATGCTGAGACTGGTTCAACTGGTTCAGCAGACAAGGGGCAGGATGGAGATGTCATTGATGCGGACTTCACAGACAGCAAGTGAAAATATATGCCCGATTGGATTTGGATGATGAGCCGTTTACCTTTAATTTTTTGGGCTGTGTATAAAATTTCATACTCTGATGGGGATGAGGGAAAGTCACGGGTTGGTTTGAATCCATTTTTTTGTATGATATAAGATGTTTTTTAGTGGAAATATTAGTCACCCTCTAGTTTGGCCTTACTCATAAAATTGGATATTTTGCAGTCTTAGCAAATTTGGATTAATTCTACGAGGAAAATAATTTATGATAAGATAATTCAATCCCGCTATATCTAAATCGCTGGTTCGTGTAATATCTGCCTTCATGACATGTTGGCGTCAGCTTGCGTGTGGCTTTTGTGGTGTGAAAGGGTAGATGGTTGTTGCCTGTTATCAAAAGGTTTGGATTAGGTTCATTTAAATTGTGTTTAGTTCTGTAAAAAAGATTGGGTTTTTTAGATTTAGATTTGATTTATTTAATAAATGAATTTAAAATTATAGTTTGGATTTGATTTATTTAATTAAATAAATAAGTTGAATTATAATTTTAACATCTGCTAGTTTAGTGCTATGAAGCTGAATTTTTAAAGAGTAAAGCCTGAGATGGCTTGCGATCAGCTTCCTTCATTTACATTCCTAATTGCCTCAGTGGCTATTGTCAAGGAACCTGGGATCGATGTGTTTATGGACAAATAACTCGACGGCGTATTGGTTCTCTTCTCTGGGGATATAAACAATGAACGGTTGAACTAACAAGTCTGCATGAATTAACTCGTATCCGTTGGTCTGGGGAGGTTCATGTGTATGCTATCCTGCCTCTTTTCGAGAGACGCCTGAAAAGTTGTCTGAAAAGAATGAATTTGTGGTCAGAGTTGTGAACTATAAATAGTCAGCCTATCCCCCGGAAAATAGGTGGGGTTCCTGCAAACACGCAATACATGTACACGATATTGCTTTCGCAAGTCAATCTGACTACCAAACATGGTACAGATTCTTCCGGGCTCATAAGCTGCAGCTATGAGAGCAGCTTGATGATTCCCGGCCCTGTGGCTACTCCGTGCCCTATACCGGGAGGAAAAACATAGCGACAGTCCCCCACAGAAGAGAAAAAGGAAATGAAAAAAGACCAAAACAACATTGTACAGCTACTACAAACTAGTGAAGGTTACTCCCATAGAGTTTTCCTTTTATCTCTGGGACTATGAGGAATCGAATTGTCAGCTCCGGCCATACGTGCGCCACCCTCAGAGACAGCAGCAGCAGCAGCAGCATAGTCTGCAAGGTGTCCCCATCTGTTGTGACCCCCGCTTCCAGGATAAGCTCTACGCAGGTGGTAGTAGTAAGTTTTTCCGCCACAGTGTAGTCCAGTACTAGGCTGACTAGCCAGAACATTGCTAAAGTCTGAAGGCCTAAACAATGGCTGTGGAGGAGTAGTACCAAGACAACAAAAATGTGCCTGTGGTGGTCTGCTACTTGGAGGAGACTGGCACCCAGAATAGTACGGCGGCTGCTGATGATATTGATAATGATGTTGCGGATGACTGTATATGTTGTTGCAGTAGCCACTAGCATTATTGCCAGGAAGAAACATTTGTTGTTGCTGCTGCTGTTGATGAGGATGAGCGTGGATCTGATGACCGCTACTGTTGGCAGTTAACTGGCTACTCGAATTTATATAGACACCTTGTTGGCAGCTGCTTGCCAGATTAGATAGATTAGGGGAACTATGAACCTTATGCATGCGTGAAAGGCTGTTCAAACTCATAACAGAAGAATCAAAACCCGAAGCTTCATTAGCCATCATGCTGGTAGGTGACAGTGAATGAGGTGTTGTACATTCAGAAGGAGAGTTGCTCACAGACTTGAGGCGGCTAGAACCAAGAAAAGGCCTTCCACTAGTGTTGGTTGTGCGTACTACGCCATTAATAGCATCCACAAAACGTTGTTCGATGGATGTCACGGCTGATGTGATCACTGAGAAAGGGTTTTGGTTTTGGATATGGGGATGAGTCTCAATTATGGTTGTCGGTTTGCCCGGGAAAAGGAATGCCTTGAGTTTAATGTTATTAGAACATCCTTCTGATTCACGTTCTTGACGATCATATTCATCCATCATGTGACCGACATCTTCATCGGATTTCACCGACACCAAGGCATCAAGATCTTCGGAACCTATCTGATACTTGAGCACGAATTCACCTTCAAATAGCAGGCTTATCTTCTTCATAAGCTCTGTTCATATGCATCAACGATGGACAATCAAATTCAAAACATGGTACGTATTTTAATGTTAATAACTTTGACCTAGTTTGACGGCAAGTTAAGCTAAAGACTTCTAAGGAAATCAGCTGTGTTATCAGTTTTAAGTTGTCTGCTAATAATTTGTTGGACGTAAGTTAGAGGTATTAACTATTATCCCGATAACATCCCCCTTTTTTTTTTTTTTTTTTTCTTTTTCCTTTTTCTGTTTTACTATACACCCATATCATGCAACCTAATAACAAAAGACCAGTGACAATTCTAAAATTACAGTCAACTTTTTGTTCTTCATTTTTGTTGAAGTCATATTGAATTTAAATTAAAAAGAACGATGAATAAAATAATATAGCATAGAAAAAGATAATACTAAAAACATATCAACCATTATAAGATAATATTTGAGCTTAGGAACAAACGGAGAAGAAATGAACTACCGCGACCACCACGGATGGTGGTGAAAATAGTGGTATAAATTAAGTTCAGTGTCGAAAATATTTAGGTTCATAACACTTACTATATAGGTCCATTACATAATTTATTTAAGTTTATAAATATATTATAGATTAAATTAAGTAAAAAACGTTTAGGTTCATTACTGCCTAAGATATAGTTTCACATGGTAAAATAATTAAGTTTATCTCCCCATGTTTTTCTCTACCTTACTCTCTACTCCTTAGCTGTAAGTTCACTCTAAAACTTTACTGTTCTAACTTCTTTGAGCTTTGATCTACTTAATTTTGCTTCAACATTTGTTTTTTAGGCAAATGAATAAATTCTATAATTCCAACATTTCAAGTTAGTTTCAATTAGGTACATATCCACTAACTTTGCTATTGGTATCAATTTTAATGTTCTTTTAATATTTCTTTTATTGTTTGAATTTCATTTTTTGAATGGTTCACCAAAACCATTTTTTGAATGGTTTGATAAAAAATTTGCTATACGATCAATAAAAATTTAATATAGGTTCATCATATATTTATTGTACGTTCAATATAAAATAATTAGCTCATCACACAATCCTTTTAGATTTATAAATTTATGTAAATTAAGTTAAGTGTTGTAAATATTTAAATTTATGACCCTTAAGTTCAGTTATGAAAATAGTTAGATTCATTAACATCTAAGATATATATTTATGTGACAAAACAATTAAATTCATCTCCCATTTCTTTCTCTACCTTCTACACATTAACACTATTTGCTCCAAAGCTTTAAGTTTATTCCGGAACTTTCTTGCTCTAAATTCATTGAGCTTTGATCTACTTAATTTTAATCCAATAATCGTAGTTTTATGCCTTGCTGTGATGAAATATATTCCATTATAAAATAATGCATCCATCATAAAAAAAAAAATTGTGTATTTTTTCATAGGCATCCAGGGATAGATTGTTCTAATAACCCACCAAAAAATGTAAAACTTGTGAGAATTGACCAATGGTAATCATCAATATCTAGCATAATTTCTAATATAGAACTAATAATGAAATCTCAATTCCACCCCCACTCATAGATTGCCTGAACCCTAATCACATACCATCTCATAGCAATGACTATGTTGTTTCATTTTGTTAAATGAGAAATATTTACCACGCCACATATTCAAATTGAAAAATTCATATAATAATTGAATGAACTCAAACAGATATAGATTCGGTAAAAAATTTATACAAGTTCAACAAATATTTTATATATGTTTAACAAAACAATTATTTAGTTTTAACAAAAAATTAATATAAGTTTAGTAAAAAAAATTGAGTACTAGTTCGGTAAAAACTTGATATATGATTAGTAAGATTTTAATATAGGTTCAATAAATATTTAACATCGATTCAGCAAAAAAATCATATAGATTAAGCAAATATTTGATATAGGTTCAACAAAAACTTGATATAGGTTTGACACATTTAATATAAATTAAGTAAAATTTTAACTTAGTGTGGGCTCAACATTAATGAACATAAGATGAGTATAATGAATTTATACGAGTCTTCTATATAATACTTTTTACATGTTAAAAATATAGCAATATGAGCGTATGAAAATAATAATATTTTACTATAATTTTTTTAATAACTTAAATTAAAAATGTTATATTTTAAAATTTTAAATAAAGTGCAGACGACTAAATTATAGAAGGAAAACACTAAAATAAGAAAAATGAAAACACGGTGTTCCGGGTTCCCCACCCCTCCTAAGTGGTTGCATAATTGCACGTAAATTTATAGTATTATCATAAGTTCATAACTGATGCTCTTACGGTCTGAAGTTCTAGATCTATGATTATCAACAGTCATCAAATAAAGGGTGTAACATTTAATGGAGTGGGGAGGAGAATTAAATATCATTACCATTTTAATCCCCCCCCCAATAAGAGATATCGTAATTCAATAATAATAATAAAATCTTTTAAATTTACTGTACAGAAATAAATACTAATTTTCAAAAAAATTATAATTTTTGGATGAAATAAAGGCTTTGTTAGACGAAATAATTTATATGCATCTTAACTTTATAATGACAAACCGAAAGAGATTTTTTTGAACTTTTATCTCTTTTTTTTTAATTTCTAGAGTCTTCTTTTTCCTATAAAAATCTAAATACATATATACATTAAATTTCTTAAGACTCATAATGAATGAGCCATTGATTTTAATTTCTAGATTTTTTTTCATGTAATAAAATATATCAAACATTGGTTACATTAATAACATTAGATTTTTCTACCCTATCAATTTCCTTCCTTCCAAATCCCAACAATACTAATACTTTCAAAATTTACTCATAATTTCTAGAATTTTCCAATTTATTCCCTTCCAAATTCCAATGTAACTAATAATTTTTTTCCCTCATGATTTCTAGATTTATCACTTAAAGAACCATTATTTTAATTTATAGATTATAAAAAACACAATAAAATATTTATTTGTGGTTTACCTAGAATATTCTTCTATTGTTGGTACTTTAATTTGTTTTAAATAGTGACCACAATAAAAATTCCTACCTAATAAATTTTCGCCCATCCAATATCCAATGGCACTAATACTTTTGAATTTTTATTATTTTTTAAATAGCAATCACATTAAATGTTGTTTTACCCTATGAATTTCCTCCATTCCAAATCTCAACAGTACAAGTAATTATAATTTTTCTCACTTTTTTAAATAGTGCCTACATTAAAATTTTCCACCCCATCAATTTTCTCTATTCTAAATCTCAATAGTAGTAATAATTTTAAAATTTTCTCACCTTTTATTTGAAAAAGTTATTACATTAAAATTTTCTTATATTATTTTATTCTTTCTTTCCAAATCCTAATTGTACTAATAATTTCAAAATTTTCTCTTGACTTCAAGATTTTTTTTTTCATTTTCTCCCTTCCAAATCACAATAGTACTAATAATTTAAATTCTTTCTCATGATTTCTAGATTTTCTTTTCTTTATAAAAATCCATTTTTCAACTGGTAGATAAGATACACTAATGAACAACTAAGATTGAGTACAACTCTACAATCAATTTTGTATTTACGATCAATAGTTTATTCTCAGTTTATTAAAATTACAAATGTATATCCTCCATGATCATTTTTTTTTGCTCTCTTGATTTGTAGAGTTCAGCAATTTTCTAAAATTTATTTAGATTAGCTATTATTTGAAACAATGTTTATTCTTCATAAGAATTTTTTGTTTTCATAATTTAAAAAATTATTATCGTTTATCTATCATAATTCTATGGTATATTTTTTGTTTATTAGTATCATTTTTAATATTTATTTATTAAGTGTGCATATAAATTGTATTAAGTTTATAAAGTATCTATCGGGAAGAAAATAGGTTAATTACAAATTTTCAATGACTATTTTATGATACATTCATTGGCGGAGCTAGACATCATGTAATTCTGATTTAAATATATTTTAGTGTTATATTATATTTGAAATATTTAGTTGATCCAATAGAGAACACCAAGAGATTTGAGGTATAAATTAAAATATTCTTCATGTGTCTTCATGGAAATTTAAACTCACAACTAATGATGTGTAACTTCGCACCCCAGCCACTTAGCTAAGAATCAATTCTTATTCTTTCAACTATACATATATTATATATCAACTTTCAATACCCTAAAATTATGTTGTAATTCTTTTATTTGAATCATATTCAATGCACTTATTTATTTGGGTCTAGTTATGTTAGTAGCAAGTACAAAAATTTAACAAGCTAATATTTTTTATTTTTTATTTTATTAATAATATATTTTGAAATTATATGATTAATTTATAAACAAATACTTTTTGGTGAAAATTTTAAAGTAATAATAATTCAATATCATTAATTTTGAAATATATAATTCAAAATAAAAGCTTGGTTAAACAAGAGAATAGTATAATACTTTTAATAATAATATATTTTAAAAAATAAAAATTAAAAAATAAATTATTATTATTATTATTATTATATAGGGATACTGTGGAATTAAATGTCCGGCTCCGCCACTAAGTATATTAATTATTAGACATATTATATTAATTATAAATATAAATCATACAAAAATCACATTGGCATACGAAATGGAGTTACAAAAGAATAAAAAAAAAACTTATATATATATATATGCTGAAATATGGAAAATGTCTAAATATATATAACGCTTCAAGAATTGGATGAATGTGAAAATGATCTAAAATCCATGCAATGTGAGAATTTTACATAATTCATAAAATTCAATATATAAATTCATATATATATATATTAATAAATTTATGAAATAGTATTATAGTTCCTCTAAGTTTCTAACAATGACAAGTTTATATATATATATATTTACAGACATTTTTAAATATTTGATTAAAATTTTTAAGTGTGCGAATATTCAAAAATTTTAAAAAACCATAAGTTAACTAGACAGAATAAACCTAAAATTTTATAATTAAGAAAATATGATAATGACGGAGATAATATTTGACGTCCATGTACCTTGCAGGGATCCGCAAACACAGTAGTCCCTTCTTAAAATTATCATTCACTCTGGTCATAAGTTACCATAGAGAGGCTTTCAAACAAATAAATATTATAAAATTAATTAGCAAAAAAAAAAAAAAGTCAATGTCTGCTTATTATTGACCAAACGTGGTCTAATTCTAAGTATCGTATTTACTCTTTAAAAGTACCATAATTTTTTGCAGAGCAAATTGAGAGGCGTCGATACCTGAGAAAGTGATGTCGCGAGGGACAGCCACAACGCGCGTCTCTCCGCCAAAATATTTAAGGACACCATCCGATGGCCGAAGCAGTATCTTCCCTCCGTAACTGCAAAGAAACTTGACTCTTTCCTTCGGCGATGTAGTTTCCTCTCCGCCGCCGCCCCTTCTTCCTGCGCCAGCACCTGCACTGATACACTCTTCGACGGACATTTATGTTATCTGGTTATTTTTTTACCTTTCTCTTACTATCAAATGTAGGGATCGATGATGAACTAATATGCTTTCCAATTTCGATCTGAATCTCCCAATTGAATATTTAGTCGGTTAAAATTTCAATCGATCTCTGAATGTTTAACATACATAACAATTCATAAACTACTCTGTCCACAGAATCAGAACCCCTCCCCCCCCACCCCCAGGCTATTGATGAAATCGGAAAATACTTTATAAATCATAAACGAATTGAAGAATAATGCCACTGAATTGTATATAATCTTCTTTCAATTTCCCGTGCTAATGGATTTTATATTATCTTCTTTCAATTTCCCGAGCAGGACGCCCTGACTTGCGCTAAAAATCTGATAAAAATAAATAAATTAGAGTCGAAGCAGTTAGAAACAATAATACCTCAATTAGGACTGCTTGTCTCTCCACCGTTCAATCGATATACGAGGCAGGAATGGAGAATCGAAGTTCCTATAATTTATGAGGATGCCCCTCCCATCGCAGGATTTATTATGAATTCGTTTATGGGGCAGAAAAATTCCCTTTATTTTGTTTTTATATCAAATAGTTATAAATGATAAAACAAGACAATTAAATATTACTTTTAGTTTAAATTAATATCCAAAGGGGGTGTTTGTCCCGAAAAAAAGTATTTCATTTCAAAAAGACCGCATAAGAAGTTAAGAACTACCAAATAGGAACATAATTTTTCTAACTTTATTACTCCGTATCAAACAGATACTTAACTTTCGTATTTATTTTTAATACTATATGTTGTTAATTGTAAGTCTACACAAGTTTACTACTCATATCTTATTCATTTACTAAGAACTTAATTGTAACTCATATAAGGATGGCAATTCTTCTCGCATGTGTTAATATATATTTCATTTTATAAAATTATTATTATTATTTTATAAGTAAAGCATTTTTACATTATATATATATATTAATTTTTATTTTGGTCCATATTAAATTAGATATAAAGTGTGGTCATAAAGTTTACATTAGATAGTAATATGTTAATAGTCAAGCCTAACCCTGTATATTTTTCTATCTAATTCTTGATGATAGAATTAAAATTAAATTATTATGAATAAAAGCATGTATGTTGTGTGATGGAAAAATTAAAGGAGATAATTTAATTATTTTATTAATTAAATATCTCAATTTTCTGGCTTAAATTATTTTCAATTTTAAATTTAAAAGGAAAGAGGGAAAATGTAATTGATTACCATAACCAACTACACTCCCAATTTTTTTATTGTAAAAAATATTTCCTCGTGAATACACACATACACATATCCATAAGATAATAGGGAAGAGGCAAATTTCTTCACCTTTTTTTTTTGTGATTTCTGTGAAATCAAAGGAAAATGAAGAAATATAAGGAAGGTCTTTAATTCCGTTCCTCATAAATATCACACACTATCGGGTTTGAAAAAAAAAGGAGTGGAACCACATAATTTTATTTTGGGGATCACAAATCAAAGATTCAGTATACTTAATCCCGTAAATGGCTGGAGGTATGCTTCTAAAGATCCGCAATAAGTATTTTATAGTTAAATTTCACATATTGAGTGATTAAAATATGTATTAGGGTTTTACAAATTTTTATATGGATTGTGTATGAATTATACATATATGTTTTTATTAGAATTCATGTCATAAAATTTAGTTTTATAACATGTTCATAGCCCCATCAAAATTTTCTCATTCGAGTTTGGGTTTGGGATCAGTAGGCAATTTAGGTGATCATATTCGTGTTTGGAGAACCTAATCCAATATTTATTTGGGGACATGGGTGGGACAGGCTTGGGTCCCCATTTCCGAACCCTCCCTAATTATAAATATATAATATTTCTTTATGGCTAATGTAAATTACCTATATTTTTTTTCCCTTCTTTGAGATTGGCCATACATGAACCCCTAACCTCTTTGTGACCTTTATGTCTCCATTTTCCCGACTCTAACTATATATTCCCTCTTTAATGTCGATGAAACCTAGCTTCTACCGACATAACCCATAGCTCAACTAGGCGACGTTGCTACACACTGTGCTCAATTTGTAGGTTTTTCTTTGTTGTCCAACTCTAGTCCCAAGAGCAAGCTCAAGCCTCACACTTCTTGTTTGATTGCTTCAATTTATTCACTTGCTATTAATGATCTCCAACTTCAGGCTTCAATGCCAATATATTACATAATCCATTTTCAGTTAACTTGGGTTTTTGTACCTTTTATTTTAGATTTTATACTTTGGCCTTCATGAGCAAAGTAGTGTATGTTGGTCTTCCATTGTTTTGAGTTTCTATCATTTGAACTTTTGATTATTAGTTTTGATATATTAGCGTTATTATTATCAATGATTATGCTCAACGACTGTTAGGGTTTGTTTAAAAAAATGTTTTTAGCTTGTTGCTTATAGTAATGAATTGATTTCTTTGAGTGAAATGAAGAGTTTCTTTGTTTTCATAAAGAAAAGTTTCAAGGAACTTGCTTGTTGCATGTTTTTTACTACCTCTCATGCACAATTTGAATCAATTTGATTTGGAGTAGTTGTTTACTACCCTTTTGCAATAGGATATGTAAGTTGATTTGTGATAAATATTGCTAGTTTTAATAAATTTTAGTGGAAGAACATGGGAGTGATGCATTCTCTTGATTTTAATTTGTATAATTATGTAGCACTAGGTCATTTAGTTCTTATGCATTCTCTTTGTGTTTTTTATAGATGGAAAACATGGATAAAGAGCAAAAAAGTGTTATAGAAAGAGCTCCAACCATGAGAAGTCAAGTAAATACATCCTAACATGAAAATTTTCCAGCCAAGACTACTAAGGTAGAAGTATCAAATCAAAATTTTGATGATGAAACCATCGACGGGAATGATGCCAATTAAAGGAAGTTAAGATTGGTTGTTTGGGATCAGTTTTAAAGAAAAATGATATGATATAATGTAAGATAATTTGCAATCATTGTAAAAGGGCATTGAGAGGGGAGAGTAAAAATGGAATAAAGCATCTATATGACCAATTAAGAACATATGTGTATAAAAAGAAGAAGTCCATAGCATAATCTTTATTGAATCCAACCTTACTAAGAGATGGAGAAATAGAGCAAGGAACATATACCTTCAATCAAGATCATTCAATAACGGAGTTTGCAAATATGATTGTGTTTATAATACCTCATTTTTCAAAAATACTAGTTTGTTTATGATCTTTTGTAATTAAAAAAATATATTGTTTTCTGTATTTTTATTACATCCATTATCAAATTAGAAACCCTTGTTTTAATTTTGAAATATTTCATTTCTATTTGTTAACCTTTTCTCACAAATTCATTTCTATGAGATCTTCTAAGCTACTTTAGGCTATTTGTAATACTTCAAAATTGTAAAACTTAGAATTTAATGATTAATCCTTATTTAAAATAATTTAATTATTTGTGGAATTTTTATTTATAAAAAATGGATATGATTATTTAATAAATATTTTGTTATTTTATCAACTCTTTTTATTTTAATAATTTTCCTAACCTTTTACTAAAATTATCCTCTTACATTAAAATCTTAAAATTTAAATAAATAAATTTATTAAAATAATTTATCCATCTAAATAATTAAATACCCTAATTTCAAAAATTATTTTAAATTTTCTTTTCCCCCATTTCCTTTTTCTTTCTCCTTTTCCCTTCCTTTTTCCTTTTCCTTCTTTTGTTTCCTTCCTTCGGCCACCCGACCCTATTCTTTCCTCCCCCTTCCTCGCTGGGAGCTGGCCTCCTTCCCCTTTCGCTTGTCCAACACTACCTCCCCCCCTCTTTCTTTCTTTCCCCCGATTGGGCCAACCCAACCTCCTTCTTTCTTTTCTCCTCCTCCCCCCTGCACAGGCCGACCCTTTCTTCTTCTCCCCTGCCCGACCCACCTGCCTACCTCCCCCTCTCTTTTTCTTCTTCCTTCCTCCCCCTGCACGTCGAGC
Organism: Tamarix chinensis; assembly: GCA_030549775.1. Taxonomy (NCBI): domain Eukaryota; kingdom Viridiplantae; phylum Streptophyta; class Magnoliopsida; order Caryophyllales; family Tamaricaceae; genus Tamarix; species Tamarix chinensis. Next base: position 134,923,553 of record CM060171.1, read on the forward strand.
CAAGCCGTGTTGCACCAACTCCCCCTCCTTTACACCTGCTATTGCAGCCAGCCTACCCTCTCTCTCTATCTCTCTCTCATCCCTTCCCTTTCCATTTTGAGCCAAACACCCCCTAAAAAATCCCTCTCACGTGCCACTCCCTTCCTTTTCTTCTCCCTCTCCCTGCCACCCTACGCACCCCGACCTACAGCCCTTCACCTCCACTAATCCGATCTCTGCCTATCCTTCACTCTCTCTTCTTTTTCTCCTTCTCCTCTACCCATTTCCTTCCCCTCAAGCTCTCTTCTTCTCCCTTGCCAGGCCTCTTTTTTATCCTTTCTTTCTTTCTCCTCCTCCTCCCCTGTTTTTGCTTTGCTTCCCTCAACCACCGTCTTTGTTTCTCAACTAACCACCACACCAACTCCTTAGCCTCACCTACTTCCTCCCCGCACCACCCGACAACCACTACTAGCCCCCTACAACCACCTTCCCTTCCTTTTTCTATTTTTCTCCTTCTCAACCTCCACATGCACCACCTCCTTGCACTATTGTCTCCCCTCTTCTGCCACCGTTGAAGCCACCCCTCAACCCTGGACACCTCCTCTACCACCTCCTTACCTTAGCTTGTCGAGATTCCCCTTGTAGCCCCCTCATTTCTCCTATTCTTTTTCCTTCATTCTTCTTACTATCCCTTCCTTCGCACCTCCTTTCCAACCCTGTCTCCACCACCCTGAGACGCCAATCTCCGACCCCGACCACCACCTACACCCTGCCACCCTTCCTACACCCTGCCACTACCCCAACTCTCCTCCACAAGCCCTTAACCATGGCCCTTTCTTCCTTACCTAAAACCACCCTTCCCCTTTCTTCTAACTTTCTTCTCCACCCTTATTCCCCCCTTTTTGTGCATGCAACTCACGGTGCCATGTAGCGTGAGACTTGCTGCACATTTTGAGTTACTTAACCAAATCTTTGAGGTATAATATAGTTAGTATTAGCATGTATTTAATAAGATTTTTGATAAAAAATTATTCTTTTAATTTTCTACTACTAATATGTTAATTTTATATTATTTCTAGGTACAAATTTTACTAATCAACACTATAAATTTATAATTGGGGTACCGGTAAAGTTTAATTATTGCTAGAAATAAGGTAACCATTATACCCTATTAAAATGTGCAAATATACGTATGCTAACACATTAGGAGTTTTGAATGTGTTTGTGTGCATATTAGGTGATGTTTAGTATATCATGATTTGTAGCATATGTTGGAAGTTGGAATGAAAATCATGCTATATTATGAAATGTGTCATGTGTAGAAATGATAGTTGAGAAATGAGCCTTGTTGTTAATAATGATATAAGATACGTGTCTACGTCATGATAAGTAAATATGTTCATTTGTAGTATAGATAATGTTGATATGAGTCCTATGAGCATTTTAGTAATTTTACTTGTACATAGGGTGTGGTCTAAATAAGCGTGTATGGTAGGTAATAGTGGGTATTAATAATGAATAATAATGATTGGTGGTGTTAGAGGATGCATGTGGACCATGGGTGATAATATTTTATGTGTTAGGGGTATCTTAGTGGTTTTATGAATGAAAAGGGTAATATGGTAATTAATAAGTAAGAATGGTAGTTTGGTAATTTTTGTATGAAAAAGGGGTAACTTGGTAAATTTATGAATAAAAAGGGTAAATTGGTAAATTATTAAATAAGAAGGGTAGTTTAGTAATTTTGGTATGAAAAAAGGGTAACATGGTAAATTTATGAATAGAAAGGGGTAAATTAGTAAATTAATAAGTAAGAAGGGTAGTTTGGTAATTTCACAAGTATGAAGGGTATTTTGGTAATTTAATAAGTACGAAGGGTTATCTGGTAATTTAACAAGTATAAGGGGGTATTTTTGGTAATTATATAAGGATGAAGGGTAATTTGGTAATTTAACGAGTATAAAAGGGTATTGTGGTAAATATACAAATATGAAGGGTAATTTGGTAAATTAATAAGTATAAAGGGTAATTTGGTAATTTAATAAGTATAAAGGGTAATTCGGTAATTATATAAGTAAGAGGGGTACTTTTGGTAATTATACAAGTATGAAGGTTAATTTGGTAATTTGGCAAGCAAAAGGGCATTTTAGTAAATAGGCAAACAAGAGGGGTAAATAAGTAATTTTGTAAGCATCTGGTAATTATATAAGTGTGAGGGGTACTTTTGGTAATTATATAAGTATGAAGGTTAATTTGGTAATTTGACAACCAAAAGGGCATTTTAGTAAATAGGTAAACAAGATGGGTAAATAAGTAATTTTGTAAGTGAGAAGGGGTAAATCAGTAAATTTCATATAACATGATAATTGATTTAATAAGCCTCCATAATAAGACATAGGTGATGTTAAGTAATAGACTAAGAGTTATGGCTTTAGTATCATTTGTTTAAGTATAATCATGTATATTATAAGGATAATGATATTTTGGTAAATCGGTGAATATCATAAGGATAATGCATGGTATAGGATTGAATAGATAATTAAGGGTATGATATGATGTTCATTTCATAATCATGCAAGAGGTGTCTTAGTTGTTAATTATGCATGCTACTCACATATTAGACATGCATAACGACCTTTCACATTGTAACCGGATAATTTCCCATATGCTGAAAATTTATTTTTGGTATAGAACAACATTGCTCTCAAAGTAAACTGTTATTGACGATATACATCAAATACCTCAATATCAGTGTTCTACAACAATTTCAAATCATCGATCAAAGTTGCTGAATAAATATCAATATCATTTCCCAATTGTTTTGGCCCAAAATACGTAAAGATAACATCATATATTTGCATTTCATATATAACCATGGTGGTAGATTATATATCACCAAAATCATTAGTCATATGCTATAGGTTCCTTGATTATGCGGATTCATTCCATCCATAGAAAGTGCAACACATATATTTCTTTATTCATCACTAAAGTTGGGGAATGTGTTATCAATTGTCATCCATTGTGGAGAGTCAGTTGGATGTTTAAGAAGTACATCATTTTTATTATCATCAGCATGCCATGTCAAGTTTTTAGCATATTTCTCATCATTAAACATCCACCTAAATCTTAGTATTATAGGAAAATATCACAATACCATGGTTGGAACCTTGTTCTTCGTGTAGCATGGTGCCTTGCATTCAATATTGGGATAAATATTCAAGGATACATACTCATTACGAAACAATATGCAATCATCGGGGCATACCTGTATCTTCTCATAATGCATTTCCATGGATGAAAGAACATTTTTGGCTTTATAGGTGCAATCAGGCAAAACATTATCATCGGGAAGCATATATTTCAAAAGTGTCAATAACTTTGTAAATATCTTATCACTCCATTAGCTGCATACTTTTAAGTTGTGCAAATTTAAATAATTTAAAATCTATTAAATGTCTTACAACCACCATAAAAAGGATTATTTTAATCATTCACCAATGTTTCAAACATTTTAGGACAATCCTGTACACTTTCCTCAACTTTCTTATTCATCTCTTGTAATAAATATCCCTCAAAGTTCTCAAATATTTTTTTTATTTTCACTTCTATCTTCCTCGTTATTATATACACACTCTATTTGAACATGTTATATCAAACGAATATAACTTCTATCTATTCCATACACAAACAAATGATCTTTCAGTTCATCAATGTTGATACATTTGACATAAGCACATTCAAAACAAAGACATATTATTTTATTAGAGTATTCGGCATGTTCTACTGCAAACTTGATGAAAAAATTCAACCCTTCTTCATATTCCCTATACAAATGATTTACAGTCACCCATTACCTTAACATAAATTTCCACTCTACATGTCTTCTATATAAGTATTACTATAGTAAAGGGGGAAAAAATCAATGGTTTCATATTCCAACAATTTAAGCTAGCTTTAGGTTACAATTTATATCAACAGTAAGATAAAAAAAATGATAAAATCTTGATCTGGGCTAATGATTTAGGATTTAGTGACCATATTTTAGGGTTTAGGGTTTAAGGATATCATAACATTATGGTATAAATACTCGGGCTAGGAGATAAATAAATATTAAAATTTAATTACGAGATACATGCAAGATAATTGGAATCTTGGTAAGAAAAATGAACATAAATGAGCAAATAGTATCTTAACATATATAATTAATATACATATATATAATATTACTACAAGTATTCAAAGCTACATACAACTACTATAAACATAGGGGACTAGAACATGATGCAAAAACTAGCAAGAAATCCCAAGCAAAAGCACCAATATGTACAACAAAAGATTACTAGAACCCCAAACATTTTACTAAGAGTATGCAACTCCTAAAATCTCCTAAGGAACTCCCGACCATCCTGAAGCCTCCAAATATTAGCTATCCCTTTGTGAGTCTAGTTTTCTCAAAGAATCATATTTTCCCTCACTTCGTTATAAGATGGTACATCCATTCTAGTAGGGTATAGACTTGTCGTTAACCTATGTCAACCCCTCCATTGATCTTCTATCACAATAAGTCCCCTATATATCTAATGATAATGTCTCATTAAACATTCACCATCAAAAAACATTGAATGTGGATTGTCTACGAAATAGTCCAAAATCCTAATTTAGAGAATTATGGCAAATTTAGGGAATTATTAGGGAAATTAGTTAAATAAATTATTTTATTAAAATAATAGGAAACAATTAAGGCAAAATCAAGAGGAAATTAATAAATAATTTAATTGGGAAAAACTAGGGTGTTTTGCTAATTAAAATACAATTTATAGAAAATCTTTCAAAAATCCTAAATTAGCCTAAAAAGGAAATTTAATTATTATTTTATTAAAATATTATTATTTTTAAATATCCAAAATACCAAAATATTCTAAATACCCCAACTCATTTATTTCTCATTTTTCCTTTTTTGTCCTCTTTTTCCTTTTTTTATTTCATTCCTCTCCTTTCTCCTCTTCTTTTTCTTTTCCCCTCAACCTGAGCCAAACCAGCTACCAGCTACCACGGCCCAAGACCCTCCTCCTTTCCTCCCGCGTGGCCTAGGCCCGCGCCTCCCTTCCCCCTTGCCAGCCAGTCGGTCCAGTTCATTCCTTTTCTTCTTTTCCCCTAGACTGATCGGTCTGCACCCCCTTCTTTCTTCCCTTCTTCCTTGACTCTTCCTCTCTCTCCTCTACCCAATCCCAGCCTCTCTCTCTCCTCTCCTTTTCCCCTTCCCTAGCAGCCTGAGCTGTAATTTTTGCAGGCCTTCTTCGGCCATTGGGCCGCCAGCCGGTGACCTACACGCCTACCACAGACCTTCCCCCTCTCTTCTTCCCCCTCATCCTTAGCCTATAAATACCCTCATCCACCCCCATCCAATCTTTTTTTTATCTCAACCCAGAAATCCACTCTATTGTATGTCGTCGTCGTCCAGCACCGCTGCCCAAATGACCACCCAAACTACCCCCTCCACCACCCTCCACCGAGCTGCACCCCTCACCACCCTCAAATCTTCCTACACAAGCCTCCTTGGCTATACAAAGTTGGCCACCCGACCAACTTTAACCCACCCACCGCTGCCTTTGCGTCGCCGTCCACCGCCACTCCTGCCACAACCACCACCCCTTATACCCCTCAAAACCACCAACAGACCTTCCCCTACCTTTCTTTTTTCCTTACCTTCTTCTCCTCCTCCCTTCCTCCCTCTCCACCACCCTCAGCCACCACAGCACTGCCACCTTTGGCTGCACCGCCACCACCATTCCAACCCTCTCAGCCCGGGCAACCTCCACCACCTCAAATGCCCCTCTCATTCCCCCTCTCCTACCCTAAACACTCAATGTTTTCCCTTTTCTCTCTCTTTTCCCCACGCTGTTGCTACCGCCGGTGCTACCGGTCACCACCAACCCTAGGTGGTACCCTAATCCCTCTCAACCCTTAAACCCTAATTATGCAAGCTTTATCCATTTTACTTATATTTATATTGTTATATTATTATTATTATTATTATTATTATTATTCATATTTATTATTATTTGTAACCTTGGGATATTAATTTTATTACTATTATTAAGGGGGTCGAAACCCTATTTTATTATTATTTTGATTTTCATTATTTTATTATCATTATTATTAGTATTATTATTAATGCTAACTTTGACATATTATCACTTTTTTTGCTATTAAAAAATATTCAAACCTTATTATTATTATTTACCATTCAAATATTACTATTACTAATATTATTCTTAATGCTTTTATTATTATTATTATTATTATTATTATTATTATTATTATCATCATCATCATCATCATCATCATTACTACTACTACTATTATTATTATTACTATTAGTGCTAGCCTTAGTATATTACTATCATTACTTGTGTAAAAGAATTCAAAACCTTACCTATATAAGTATCATTATTTCGAATGTTACTATTATTAATATTATCCTTAGCAATATTATTATTATTTATTAATATTGCTATTATTATTTTTATCACTAACCCTATTTCAGTCTTAACCTTAATAATACTAGAGTTTCTATTACCATGACTATTGCTATTATCATTATCATCATCATCATCATCACCATCATCATCATCATCATCATCATCATCATCATCATCATCATCATCATCATCATCATCATCATCATCATCATCATCATCATCATCATCATCATCATCATCATCATCATTATTATTATTATTATTATTATTATTATTATTATTATTATTATTATCACTATTTTACTACAACTAGTATTAGTACCTTTATTAAAAGAAATAAAGCTATTAACTTTAATGATATATATATGGCTAGAAATATTAACATAAACCTATTTTGACTAGTAATACTCTAGTAGGCTAACTTGAGAATTAAAAACCCTATTTTCACTTGTAGAGTTTCTTTTAATAATAGTAACCCTAATATGAGAATAAAGTAGGAAATAATAAGTATTTTTTGTAGGAGGAAAATTAATCATTAGTCTTCCCTCTTATAGGTGAAACCAGTTAAAACCCTAAGGAGGCGTAGAAGACTGCTCCAAGACCGGTGACATTTTAGGTAAGGATGTAGCTAAGGCCCTATGTGTGTTATCTATCTTGTATTCCTTGGATGCTATGTATTATGTTATGTTGTGGTTATCATTAAACTTGTTTTATGTGTATCACAGCTTGGAGTTGACGTATGCTCATGTGTTTTCTTATGGCATGTGTATAATATGTATATGTTGTATGATGTGATGTAATGTGGCCCTTTAGGACATGCATGCTAGGGTATCTAATGTAATAACATGGGGCAGAATGATGAAAAAGGAAAATAAGGAAGTAAGTTGACCAAGGGAAAATAAGTTGGTCAAAGGGAAGTAAGTTGACCGAGGAACATGGGATTGACCTAAATATCTGATTATCCATGAAAGGGAAAATAAAAAGGGGTTTATGAATAAAATAAAAGAGGGGGTGAACTTTGTATGGGAGAATCTAGAGTTTGCATGGGGATTCTAGGGTTTTGCATGGGGTGCATAGAGTCCGCATGGGGATGAACTTTACGTATGAAAATCTGCATTGGGGTGTAAGGAAGGTAAGGGAAGAGTTGTTTGGAGGCTTTGAGCGAAAAATAGTATATGTGTTAGTATAAGGGTGCACAGGAGACCTGACTAGGGTTTGGGAGGAAAACCCTAATTTGAGATGGTGGTGAAAGTAAAAGTAATTTAGGGTAAGTGGAGTATGAGATGAGAATGAAAGAATGTCATGTGTAGGGTGAGTATGGATTTCATGGGAGAGTAAGAGTGGAAGGTGAGAAATGGAGGGATGACAGGTGGAAAGAAGGATGATAGGGTTTGGCGTGGCTACCTAGCATTTCGTGGTCACACGTGTATGTGGGGGAGTAAAGTGAAATGATGAGGGTTGAATCTAGGGAATGTGATGTGTGGGGTGTTAAAACATCCTTGGTTGTGTGAGTTGGAGAAGGATAGGCCACATAGGCCCAAATTAGGGTTTCTGGAGAAAACCCTAGGGTAAGGCAGTAAGTGGACTTGGAGGTGTAAGGTAGTGGGCCTTGACCTCACACTTAGGAGTTGGGCCTCCAGTGTGAGTAAATGAAGGAAGGAAAGGATGTTGGAGTGTGTTAGGAGGGGTAGAGTCTCAAGATATGGGACAAGCCCTCTTGGGAGGATAAGTGTAGATGGAGTGTGACATGAATTTCTAGGGAGAAACTTGTTGAATAAGACATAGTAAGATATTAATCATTCAAAGAGGAAGACTATTGAGATGGGGCCTCCAGTCCACCGACGAATAATAGTGGCCAGGAGCCGGGGTACCCTAGAGACCAATCCACCGGCAAATAATAGTGGTTAGGAAAGTTATGCCCTGTATGTTTTCGACCCATCAGATATAATAGTGGGGATTCTGTGCTCAAAAAATCGAACATAATTGTGATAATACATGGGAAAGATACTAAGTATTTATAGTGAAACACCATGAGAGTCAGGGCCAGACCGGTCCACCGGCGAGTAATAGTGGCCAGGAGCTTCTTGCCCCGAAGACCAATTTACTGGCAATAATAGTGGTCAGGAGCTTTATGCCCTGTATATTTCCAGTCCACCGGCTATAATATTGGGGCTCCCACACTCGCATGAAATGATAATAAGCATGGTGTGAAATGAGTATTGATCAAAGATTTAAAGAATTAGTTGATTCGAACTATAGCTTGGCCTTTATTTATCTGTAATGATTATATGTTGTGATGTGATCATGCTTGTATTATATGCCTTTATTTGTTAGCCTTAGTTGCATGGTTACCTTACTCAATACATAGCGTACTGACCATCGTTTTCATGTATGTAACTCATTCCCACGAGCAGAAAGCCCCTCTGAGTTCCTGCAGGTTGGTGATGTTGTTTTTGATGCCTTCAAAGCTTACGAGGCATCGGGAGGGGCTGAGTGTTGAGCATGGACTTGGTCTGGGGATTTGAGAGTGTTGTGGCCTAATTTACTTATTATGTTCCTTTATTTTGTACCGGTTTACTTAAACTTGGTTTTTATCATACTATAACCTTTATTTCTATTTAATTATGTACTCTGGTTTGTAAACTCTTTTCCGTGTACTCTGATTTTTGTCCTATGAATTTTCAATGCTTTTATGAAGCCTAGCTTTGAGTTTGAATTATGATGATTGTAAATTCTTCTTTAGCCTTGTGGTTAATACGAGAACGGCGGGGGCTGGGCTTGTACTAATCATGGTGGTAATATCCCCAAAATTCACAAGTTTTGATTTACTTGTTTTCGCTAAATCTTAAATAAAATGAAATTTTTCAGTACTGAATTTTGGTTGTGTGATATTCTGTGAGAAACAAATCCATATATGTAGTCATAACCCCTATCTATGGCTCCATCTAAGGTAAGGCCAACAAAAAATGGTATGACCTAAACACATATGGCCCTATGTATAAACCACCCTCCATCATGATCCCTATATATCATGTCACAAGATTATATGTCTCCTAATATCACCATAAGGCATCATCCACAAGTGTGGTGGAGGGTACGCACACGATCAAAACGTCATCTCACTACCTGCAAAAGGGGAACAACCACTAGGTCTTGTTATCCAGGATATTCATACAACTCAAAATTAACCTAATTTTACAACCCGAGCAACAAAACAAACCCCAACAACAACTAGCCAACATGTATTTCTATAAAACACGAGTATATAGAGAAAAAATAAATCAAACAACATATAATTTTTTAGTGTCAAAACAACCAATAAAACCTAGAAAAAAAATCAAGAAAAACTAAAATTGAAATAAAATATAAATGAAATGTAAAATGTATATTTTAAAGTAACAATTCTCAATCTATAAACTACGAGCTTATATAGAATTTCATGAGTATTTTCATCGAAACCAAAAAAATAACTACAGAATTACACTACTCCTAAAACTATATTATAATAGCTATAAATTCTATACCAATAAACAGATCCACCTCAAACCAAAATGTAATAGAAAAATCACCACATAAACAACAATAGCTCTAAACCATGAGCATATATGTCAAAATTGATCCATAACACTCAAGGATTTACATACTAAACAATGCCATTTAAAGTAAAAGACTAAGAACAAATTAAAATCGCAAACTGCATAAAAACTTGAAAATAAAAAAATCCCTAATTAAACTATAAGATTAAAATAATAAAGAACAAAGCTTACTTAGCTAAATGTACAAATTTGGTGACGATAAAAAATGACGAGGAGAAGACCGGCAACAACATTACAACAACTAGCCCTTCCTAAGTCGGTAAAAATGGAGGGGGAGAGAGATAAGCAACAGAGATAGAGTGTAATAGAAGGCATGCAAGCCTTTGAAAATTAGAATCATAACAAGATAAATATAGAGGTACAATAAAGAAGCATAAAAAAACAACCAAAACAACCAAAACAACTATGATGGTTAACGACGACGATAAAAATGAAGACGACTAGAGAAGGTAGTTGACAAGCCAACCATGACCAAAAGCAAACAGAGTGGGCTGGAGAATAGCCACTAAAGACCATCCCTATACCCTATTTGAAAATGGTGGAGTGAAGGTGAGGGGGCAAAAATCTTTCCTAAGTTCATAATGGAGGAACAATAGGGAGACAAGCATGCTAGAGATATTGTGATAGTGAGAGAGGTTAGTTAACATTATGAATTTGTAAACATAAAGAGTGGAGATTCAATAGGTTAAGTGGGTTTTAGATAATGGTTTTAAATAAAAAAATTATATAAAGGGTCACATTGTGCAACTTTATATAATGGTTTTATTGAAAACTAGAATCTAAAGTGCATGCATTTTTGTCATCCCGCTCTCTTAAAAGTAGATATTTTCATCATTATTTAGAGTGGCTTTAGATAATTATTTTATTTAAAACATGTATCTAAATCTACAATAGTAATTAGTTCTCACATAACTAGATAAGCTTTAGATGCCAGTTATTACAACAACCGTTATCTAAAGATACGTGAATTTTTTTTTTAGGTTAGAGTTTTGATGTCGGTTTTAAGTGAAATTGTTAACTAAACCTTAACATTTTTTTTTCAATCTTAAAACAAAATTTTGTGGTACATTTAGTGATAGTTTTCATATACCCTTCATCTATGAGGGGTCATCAAAACCCATTTTTATAGTAGTGATAGTTTTTTTGCACATTAGGTCAATTTTGTTAACTAACTTCCCTCAATATCTTTTTTTTATTGTAACAAAGTTACTGCTACCAACTTATTTTTACCTCATCTCCAAAAACAATTGCAATAATAATTATTCATATATATACTAATTGGCTAAATACATAATATTAGTATCAATTTATGCATAAAAAAATCTGTAAAAGATATAAATACTATATACTATATGATCTTCAAAGATATTATCTACAATACATTACACATTCGTTAATAATACTAAACATTTGTCAATGGTATATATTATATACCACACATATATTAAAGATACTATATGCTATGTCTTATTTTTTATAGTCTATACTATATACTTGACAAAGATAACATATATATATATATACTAAATATACACATTCAATAAAGATACTATATATTACACATTTATTAAACATATTATATGTTATATCTTATATAATATATAATACACACTCAAAAAAGGTACTACATACTGGATATACACATTTAATAACAATATTATATACTAACATCCATCAAAGATAATATATAGTCTATAGTATGCATTCATCAAATATACTGTGTACATTACACATTTATTAAAGATATTACATTAATCATTTAATAATAATAATACTATGTATTATATGTTCCATATTTTTTAAATATATTATGTACTATATCTTACAAATTTTCCAAAGATACTATATAATGTATATTAATATTATACATTTGTCAAAAATACTATATATTGTATACCGTGTATTGCTTATCGAAGATATTATACACGAGATCACTAGTTACATACCACATGTTATGTGTCAAGATATTGCCAGGATTTTTTTTATTTTTACAAGTTTTTTAGATTTAAAAATTCAAAGTAATAGTTTATAAAAGTTTTTACAGTAATAGAGAGATAGAATTGATCTATGGATTATTACTAAAAGAAAATGTAAAAGTTAACTTATTACAGTAAAAAAGATACAAATTGAAGGTTAAATTTAAAAACTAACCTCATTTATACAAGAAAAAATCATTTAACCTTATTAAAAAAAGATTAGTCAAAATAACCTAATTTGTAATTTACTATATTTCTTTCCCTCCATTACTAGCATACTTCAATCTTATTTTTGATCCACAATTAATGTAACTCTACAACAAGTATTCTTATTTTAATATTAAAAATATACTAAGAGTTTATCATTTTTTCATTCTCTCTCTCCTCTTCCCTTCCTTTCTTGCAATTTATATACCATATAACAGGTTGTAAAGTGTAACATCATACAACATGTTGACACATCAAACCACAACATCTATTTTCTCACCATCTTTCTCGTTCCTTACTTCCATCCAACAATTTCTCCATTTCTTTCCTTCGATTTTGCTACTATACTAAACAACTTCTCAAGATTTTGACTCAAATAACCATTCTCAATTTCAAACTTCTCAATAGTTGCTATAATTTATATTCTAAATAAAGAAAATACATAAGATTTTGGAGAAATTCCGTCACTACTTCAAACGTTTGTTTGAAATTTCGCATTCTTGTTTCACTAAAATTTCGTAATGAATTGCCTTAATTTTATTATTTCTTCTCAATTTATAGGCTACGACAAAGAAAATGAGTTACATTAAACATAATAGTGATTCGAACTTCGATTGATATTTTATTAGTGTCATACCGATTTATTACCAATGTTAAATTCATTTTTCACCAACCTTGAGCTAATATTTCACTAGATAATATAGTAAGTATTTTATCATTATCAAAACTAATCTTTTAATATAATATAATATAATTTATATTTCACTATAATTTAACTAATCTTTCACCAACATTGAATTGATATTTTATCATGGAATATAATAAAATTCTTACATTTCATGAAATTGAACTTCTAGAAAAATATAGTTAATGTTTTTCCATACTCAAACTATTTTTTTTTGTCATAATTTAATTTCTCTTTTACTAAAGTTGAACTAATTTTTCACCATGAAATCGATAAATATCGACCTTTTTTTTCTCCATAATGTAGAATTTTTACACTAATCATATCAATTATTCGGACTTTAATTAATTTTTTACCATAATTAAACTTATAATTCACCATTATTATTCTTGTTTTTCATCATTGTGATTTAATAATGTCTCAATGCCTTTATACCAATCTTTTAACATACTTAAATTGATATTTCGCCAACATTAAACTAATATTTTACTAATTTTTAGTTGATTATTCATCGCAGCTACGAGTATATTTTACTAATGCTTTACATATTTGACCACATTTGTGCTAAAAAATTTAAGCATAGTTCAAATAATTTTTTTTTAGCCATCCTTATACTAAAATCAACCTTTTGAAATTTATTTCACATATTTTTATGTATTCTAACTACTTTAAATGTAATCATTTTTTTAAAGAATTTGATATTTCACCATTATCTACCAGAAATTACACCAAAGTTCAACACATCTTTCATCATTATCTCCTTAGAGTTATTCAACATTAATCTAATTAAAATTTATTAGTCATGGGCATATCCTTCACCAAAAACACACATATTTCACCAAAGTTCAACTCATCTTTCACCATTATTTCCTTGTAGTTTGTTAACATTGATCTAATTAAAAGTCACCAGTTATCTTCATATCTTCCACCACAAATAGATGTATATTTCAACAAAGTTTAACACATCTTTCGTCGTTATTTTTGTATAAATTTTCAACATTGATCTAATTAAATTTCACTAGTTTTATTTATATCTTTCACCAAAGGGGCTGGGTGGGCGTGGTGCAGGGCGGTAGTAGAAGGGTGAATGAGGTGGTGCAGAGGCTGGGTGCGGCGGTCGGAGCGGCGGAGGGTGGCGGTGGAGCAAAAACAGGGGAAAATGGGAAGGGAAGAAAATGAGAGAGAAGGGAGGATCGGGGGGTAATGAGCTCGAAAGGACAGGGTAGAAAAAGGCCTAAGGGAAGAAGGAAAAAGAAGGGGAGGGTAGAGGGATAGGTGGCTGATCGGGTGGCAGTGTTTAGGGTTGCAGGGGTGGTGGTAAGGTGGCAGGGAGGGGAGATGAAGAGGGGGAAAAAACCAGAGTTGTGGGATGGTTTGCAGGGCTGGATGGGTTCAAAAATAGGAAGAAAATGACGGGAGAGAAGGAGGGCAGGTGGTGGCAGCGGGCATGGCGTCGAATGTGCAGGTGGTCAGGCGTGGAGGTCGAAGAAGAAAGAAGGGAGAGGGAGGGAGACCAGGCCGGCGCACAGGGGGAAAAAAAGGGGTGGGTCGGCCGGTCTAGGGTGGAGGTAAGAAAGGAAAAAAAAGAAAGAGGGGGAGTCTGGGCTGTGCGTGGCTGGGCGAACAGGCCTGTGGCCCAGGCGGGAGAGAGGAGGAGCCTGGCAGCCCGAGCCAAGAAGAGAAAAAAAAAAGAAAAAGAACGGAAGGAGGAAAAGGAGAAAAGGGGAAGGAAAAGAAAAGGAAAAGAAAATGGAAAATGGAAAATGGGACAATTTAAAATAATTAAATTTATAAAATATTAGGATGTAATATTTTTTTTAATAATAAATTTATTTAATAATCTAATTTAATATAATTAAATTTATGGGAATAAAAGGATAATTATAGTAAAATACTAGTTTGAAAATTTATTTAAGTAAAAATAATATGGTAAAATAAAAAATATTTATTTTTAATTTATTAAATACTCCTATCCAAATTTATATACTCAAAAATCCATAAAATAATTAAACTAAATAATTTTAAAAGCTAATTTATTTCAAGTAAAAGCTATCTATTAAATTAACGGTTTCCTAAAATTTTGGGGGATTACATCACTACCCCCTTAAAGAAAAACTTCGTCCCCGAAGTTTACGCCTTGGTGCTAGGGTTACAAAGGAAGATCCTAAGTTACTTGGGGTAACTACCCCCTTAAAAAAAACTTACTTAACTATGGAAAACAACTTCACACACATTAAACAATAAAAACAACTACGCGAGATCCGACGGTAAGCTCGAAGAAGTTGTATCCCGATCGATTGTTTGCTCATCTGCCTCAGTCAACGAGGTTGAACAAGTTGCTCTAGGCGCTTGATTCGGCCGAACTGATAGTTGTTGTGTCCTCTGGATCCTTTCGCGGGGTACACTATAGCACTCGTAGCTCCTGTGACCAAGCTGTCCATAGTTGTGGCATTGAACCAACTTTCCCACGCAATCTTTGCCTGGATGATCTCTTTTGCAACGTTGACAATGGTAATGTTGGACCGGCCTCTTGCTAGCCTTTGCTTTGGGATCACTTTGATTCTTCTTATGCTGAACTTTAGTTTGGAGTTGAGGCTGGGCTCGCAAAACCTTGCTACCGGGGCGACGACTCTTTTCTCCGGACTCGACCTCTTTGTTCTTCCTCTTGCCCAGGATGGAAGCTTGTTCTTGGATTAAGGCATCGACGTTACATGCCCGCTCGTACACCGTACTTAGATCATGGAAGATGTTGGCGCCCATCATGCTTCGAATATTGAAGTGAAGTCCTTGCTTGAATTGAAAGATGATGAGTTCATATTTTGACACATTTTATACCCTTATAATCTTAGTTTTTGGTAGTTTATTTAACTAATATAGGGGAAGAAGTATTGTTTTATGCTTAAGTAGTAAAATTTACATAAATTTTATTATTTGAGCTAAAATGATATATATTAAGTAAATTTAGAATAAAATATTATTTATTAATAATTATTGAATTTTATTTTGCAGGTATTGTTTTTAAATAAAAGAAAAAAAAATAAGTCGACGTTTGGACCAACGGCAAAAGGCCGAAGGCCCAAACGCCACAAAATGCAAAACCAAACGGAGCACAGGCCCCGCGCACGAAAAAGGTCGAGAGTCAGCCGTAAGGGCTGACGTGGAAAGGTGGGGCGCAGCAATGAAATTATAAAAAGTGAGACGCACGCAGGAACCAAACGGGGAGAGTGGGGCGCGCGGCACGAGAGCCTTCGAGGCTCGACGCTGAGGAGCGACGCAGGGCGAGACGCGGACGCAAGATGGGCAGAGCCTTCACAGGCTCGGCCGAAGGCTCGGAAGAGGAGGCAACAGGACGACGCGCAGAGGACAGCCTCCGCACGGAGTTCGAGGTAGCGGCAGCACAGCCGCACGTCAGCCTATCAGCCGCCGGTCAGAAAAAGAAAAAGAAAAAGAATTTGGCACGGAAATTCAAGGCAAACAAGGAAGAAAATTAGAGAAAAAATATACCGGTAGAATTTATTTCAAATAAAATTACTTTTTATCTGAAATAAATTCTTGATCTTTAATTCAAAATTAATTCCGGTTATTTATTTCTCTTATTTTTAATTTACATTTTAGATATATATTTCTGTGTAATTAATTCTTTAATTATGGCTGGCTGATTATTTATTGTTAGGGAATGAATTGAAACCCTAGACTATGGTTTGAATTATAATTTTATTTTCTTTGTTTCATGAGATTGTTTCTTGACTCTATGTTAATTGCTATCGTTTATATGTATGATTCTGTCTAGTATAGTTTATTTGGTGCATGCCTTGTTCTGGTTCCTCATAAGTGACAGTATGTAGGATTATTTGCATGCGAGGTGGCCATCTAAATATACTAGAATTTATGTGTATAAATTGCAGCTAGGTTAGATAACAATTCACCTAATCGTTTTGTGATTCTAACCGAAGTGGTAAAACGTTTCGATACGTGTGGGTCAAGGAAAGGAAATACAGCTAGACATGCGTTTTGTACTAGTCTGGGTACTTAGATTGACAGCCTTCCACTTACACTTAATGCGTTAAATCTAGTTAAATATAGGAGCCGCTTGTTGCTGCTATACTGCTAGTATTTAATAGGGTTAATATAGGCACGTGGTCGTATTAATTAATTAAGGGAAGTAATATAAGGTGTATGGACCAGCGTTTGGTGTGCAACTTGGTCGATCTCATTCTCACGATTAAAAGATGACTTAGAAATAAATATTATATCTCGATCTAATCTAGTGGTGGATTTTTATTTCCCTAACATATTCCTCATATCTGCTAGTTTCCCATTATTTCCCATTATTTTCATTATTAGTTTATTTTATTTATTCCTTTTATTATTTTATTATTTTGATAAACCCCCATTAGTATTTTTCTTATTCATTTATTTTATTTAGGATTTTTATTTTTAGTTTTAGTTTAAGCTAGTTAATTAGAGGTGAGCCCTCTCAATCCCCGGCCTAGAACGATACCCTTATTTACCAGTGCTACAATTGACAACAAGAGGGTTTAAATTGCGTGCCGACTACGGTCGCACCAAAAGACCGTCGTTTCCTTGCTAGCTGCTATTCTGGGGGCAAACCTCAGCAACTCTGTGAATCGTGCGTAGTACTCTCGGACCGATAGGTTTTCTTGTGTCAGCTCCATGAATTCCTTGAGTTAGGCCCTTTTGAGGCTTTCCATGTAGAAACGCGTGCGGATGGCGGTCTTGAAGTCTTCCCAAGATACTGGTCGTCCTCCTTGGGTTCGAAGGTCTTCCCACCACGTGTTGGCTGGTCCTCGAAGGAAGTACGCCGCGATGTTCGTCCTTCGGTCTTCAGGGCAGTTGAGTGCCTCGAAAGTCCTATCGAAATCCCATATCCAACTTTCTAGGACCACAGGGTCTTCTTTCCCGTCGTAGGTTGGGGGTCGATGATGTGAAACTCTATCCATCCAATCCTCTCCGATACCCATCTGAGGTAAAGCGGTTTGCGGTTGGGGTACCGGGGATCGGTGAGCCAAACCCAGGAGCACTTCAAATGCTCTCTCTAGGTTGTTAATCCGTTCATCTCGGTCCATGTCGAGTCAGCTATAAAACAGAAGTCTGTTAGGGAAGGTGCTATTTTCTCAAGCTAGGTGATCTAAGCCTAGGCCACTAAATCTACCCATACCCAACTCACAGGACTAATCCGGTTTTCAAAACAGGATAGAGAATTAAGGGGAAACCCTAGAAGAGTCATTTAACCTTAAAAAATTTTATGAAACACTTTGATACTTACTTATATAATCAACTCAAAATATTTAAAAACCGAAGAAGGTTTTCATAAAATACCTGATACCAACTTGTGGTACCAGTTTAAAAAGAATAAGAATTGGAGGAGCGGTCAAAATACGCTTAAGAATCAAATACAGATTTCGAAAACCAAATTTATTTTTTTGAAAATGAGCGTGGTCAAAAGGACCAACCGCTCTGATACCATGTTTTGGTATCAACTTAAAAACTTTAAAATCGGAAGAGCGGTCGAAACCAGCTCTGATACCATATTGTAACACCCCCAAAAATCACTACTGAAAAATTTCGTTTTATTTAAAGCAAATAGCGGAAGCAAAATATAAAACGGTGAATTTCGGGGATATTACCGCCACACTTAGTACCAGATCGGTTCACTCATACCGTTCCAGTACCAAGTGCTAAGGCTAAAGGAATGAGATACACTTTGCTATATTTCCAAAACATGTTTAAATCAGAGTAGCACGATACACTTTACAAAATTAGAATCCACCGGTGATGATTACAAAAACAAGGAATATATTAAAACCAGAAAGTTAAAGCAAAGGGAGAACCCTAAAATTCGGATGATTCCTTACTCTCTTTCCCGTTGCCCACTTGAGTAGCACCTGAAAAGACCTACAAGGGACACTACCCATTGAATAGGCAGGGGCCCCACGAATGGAACCCTTTAGTACTATGGTACTGAGTAACCCTTTAAAGTCACACTTAAAAGTAGGTCCGTAATATCACACATGATACAAACTACATGCATATATAACAAGATGTGTATATAAAACATTCACATGATTAACAATCGCATCAGATATCAATAGGTAGTTATGAACAATCAATACTTTCGGGCCTTAAGCCACGTCATAGTGCAAAATCAATACATTCGGGCCTTAAGCCATTAGTCCATCATTATTCATTCAATCTCATATTTTATATCCATGTGAGTGCGAGAACCCTACTATTATAGCCGGTGGATCGGTCACTTATAGGGCAGAACGCACCTAACCACTATTATATGTCGGTGGATCGGTCTCTAGGGAAAAACGCTCCTGGCCACTATTATTTACCGGTGGACCGGTCTGGCCCCGACTCACATGGTGTTCCACTATAAGTGATTAGTATTTTTCCGCAACTTTATTCACATACATAACTGGTTTTATTGAGCTTGGGACCCCCACTATTATTGCCGGTGGATCGGAATACATATATCAGCATCATCCAGGGCAACACGCTCCTGGGCCACTATTATATCCAGTGGATCCGTACTCAATATCATAATCTAACAGGGCCCGGCTCATAATCTTTCACTTTCATGATTAGTATTTTTCCTTTCTTTAATCAACACAACAAATCCATTTATTTGCCTCGGATGGGAGATCAAGAACCCGGGACACAAAGGTACACCGGTCGTACCGGTGCATACAAGCTACTCAGTACCCTTCAACCATGAAACAAAGGACGCAAAGGTACCCTGTTCGTACTGGTGCATAAAGCTACTCAGTACCCTACTGACAAGGACACCTAATCCATAAGTATGCATACCCCCTAACTAGGTCCGTAGAGCTAGAAAGAGTAAGATATAGGGCCTGGCTGGGGCACAAAGGCACAGCAGCAAATACCAGAATAATCGTGGACTAAATCATGTCTTTAGGGTAGCGACCCCTAAAGAGTCACCATTCCCGATCTCGAGGTCTTTCACTTTAAGTATTAGTGTCTTAATTAAGGTGATCACCAAAAGCACAATAATCAGATACTTATTCACTTTCAATCATTTCGATATCATTAATCATCTCTTATTCAGATGGTTATCCAAGACATCACAGAGAAACCATTAAGGCCATCATAATCTCATATAATTCTGGATTAAGATTCATTCTCATGTTACTTACTAATTATCAAATAATCTTACCTTACTAATCAACGTTATTTGAGTCATATTATAACATTCAGCAATCCCAACCACATGTCAGGTACAAATTACTCATTTACCCCTTACTTATATAATAGCTAGGTCATCCCTTTCTTACTTGACAAACTACCATATTACCCTTTAGGTTGCTTATTTACCAAATTACCCTTTACTCGGTTTAGGTTACCAAGTTATTTCCTACGCTTTTTAGATCACCATTCACCCTTCGTAATTGTTATCTTTAACATATTTCCCCTTTGGTTGGTTAAATTACCGCATTGCCCTTCTCCTTAGTTATAATTACTAAATTGCCCTTGAGTCGGATAAATTACCAAATTACCCTTCTTCATTATCATGATTACTATTTTTCCCCTTTGGTTGGTTAAATAATTACCAATTTACCCTTTAGTCGGTTAAATTACCAAATTGCCCCTTTAGTTGGATAAATTACCAAATTGCCCTTTTCCTTTATCATAATTACCATTTTGCCCCTATCAATTATTATAATTGCCATTTTACCCCTTTTCAACTATTATAAATCTAAATTACCCTTCTTTATAATTACAATTATTAATTTTCCCTTCTTCATAATTATAATTACCAATTTGCACTTCTTTATAATTATAATTACTAATTTGCACTTCTCCATAATTATAATTACCAATCTAGACTCCTCCATAATTATAATTACCAATTTACCCCTCTCTATTATTATAATTACTATATTTCCCTTCTCCATTATTAAAATTACCATAATGCCCTTTTATTGATTAATTTACCGAATTACCCTTCTCAATTATCATAATTATCCAATTACCCTTTTATAATCATAATCTAATTACCAATTTGCCCTTCATGCTATTATTATTACCAAGTTACCCCTTACTCCTAAGTGTGCCATAAATACCCTTTTAATTTACAAAATTACCATTCTACCCCTTACTTCCAAGTTTGCCATAAATCCTTTTACTTATAAAATTACCATAATACCCCTTTGGCTTTACAATTTACTATTTTACCCTTTTACCTCCAAACTTACCATTTTTATCTTTTCCCCCAAAATTACCATTTTGCCCTTCTTTTCCAAAATTACCATATTACCCCTTTACTCCCCAAATTACCATAATACCCCTCTACTCATAAAATTTTCATTTTCCCTTTTACTTCCAAATAAACCATAATATCCCTAACTTCCAAAATTACCACAATACCCCCTTTTTACTTGTAAAATTACCATATTACCCTTTTGACTTCAAAATTACCACTTTACCCCCTTTATTACCCCACTTTTATTAAATTAACATGTCCACATGGAATAATAATATTAACACTCCATTAACAATATCCAACTCCACCAACTATTATATTTTAACTTAATACATAGTAGCACCCACACATATTAGGCCATAATCTAACACAAGGAATATTACAAAAATGCCCCTAGGGCTCACAATAACATTACACATGCATAAATGGTCACAATAACATAAAATAACATGGATAATTGATTAACACTTTCATTAATAATTAAATTATTCCCTTAGGCAACATTTCCACACATATCACATAAAAGAGCATACTTTCCTTTTTATTAAAGAATACAAGCAAACATATAATTTATATTAACAACCATATATCAACCATAATAACATATTAAAATTCCTAATGTGTAAACATACGTTTATCATGCGTTTAAGTGGGGTCTAACGATTACCTTAATTCCCCGCAAAATTAAAATCTTACCGGTATTGCGGTTAAAGATTCAAGCTTTGATTAGAAAAACCAATACCTAAAAATAATATCAATATTTATTAGGAATAAGAAAATCAAGATATAAGACTTTATAAATTTTGCTTAAGGAAATAGTTAATTTAAATATTATCATACCTTAAAGATTTGAATAAAAATGGCCAAATAATGCAGGAACTCATGCTGCATATGCAGCATGAGCTGCATGCAAAAACAAAAGGAAAAAGGGCTCGAAGAGGGGGTGAAGGGAGGTAAAATAACTATTTTCGGGTTGAGGGCTTTAGGCTAGAAAAGAAGATAGATGGGGGAGGTTTGGAGACAAGGGGATGGTGCAGGAGTGAAGAGGGGGTGTAGGTGGATGCTGGGGATGGGTTTTTGGCGGCCAAGGGCGGTTGAGGCGGCGGTGGTGAGGTGGCGAAAGTGGCTGCTGAAGTGGGTCGAGGTGGAAGGGCTGAGAAGGAAGGAAAAGAGGAGGGGAAAATGGAGGGGTGCAAGGGCTGTTTTCGACAAACTAAGACTTGGTGGTGGTAGAGGGGGTTGCAGGGAGGAGATTGGTGGTCTTGGTGGCGGCAAAGGCGGTCGGATGGTGGCGGAAGGAGGGGTTGCAGGTGGGTTGTCGAGAGGGGTGAAAAACAGGGAGAAAAAGAAGAGGGAAGGAAGAGGGAGTTGCGGGGTGGCTTGGATGGTGTTGGGTTGGTGCAGGGCGGTAGTAGAAGGGTGAATGAGGCGGTGCAGGGGATGGGTGCAATGGTCGGAGCGGTGGAGGGTGGCGGTGGAGCAAAAACAGGGGAAAATAGGAGGGGAAGAAAATGAGAGAGAAGGGAGGATCGGGGGTAATGAGTTCGAAAGGACAGGATAGAAAAAGGCCTAAGGGAAGAAGGAAAAAGAAGGGGAGGGTAGAGGGATAGGTGGCTGATCGGGTGGCAGGGAGGGGAGACGAAGAGGGGGGGAAACCAGAGTTGTGGGATGGTTTGCAGGGCTGGATGGGTTCGAAAATAGGAAGAAAATGATGGGAGAGAAGGAGGGCAGGTGGTGGCAGCGATGGGTGCAGGCAGTGGCAGCGGGCATGGCATCGAATGTGCAGGTGGTCGAGCGTGGAGGTCGAAGAAGAAAGAAGGGAGAGGGAGGGAGACCAGGCCGGCGCACAGGGGGAAAAAAAACGGGCCGGTCGGCCGGTCCAAGGTGGAGGGAAGAAAGGAAAAAAAAAGAAAGAGGGGGAGTCTGGGTTGTGCGTGGCTGGGCGAACGGGCCTGTGGCCCAGGCGGGAGAGAGGAGGAGCCTGGCAGCCCGAGCCGGGAAGAGAAAAAAAAAAGAAAAAGAAAGGAAGGAGGAAAAGGAGAAAAGGGGAAGGAAAAGAAAATGGAAAATGAAAAATGGGACAATTTAAAATAATTGAATTTATAAAATATTAGGATGTAATATTTTTTTAATAATAAATTTATTTAATAATCTAATTTAATATAATTAAATTTATGGGCATAGAAGGATAATTATAGTAAAATACTAGTTTGAAAATTTATTTAAGTAAAAATAATATGGTAAAATAACAAAATATTTATTTTTAATTTATTAAATACTCCTATCCAAATTTATATACTCAAAAATCCATAAAATAATTAAACTAAATAATTTTAAAAGCTAATTTATTTCAAGTAAAAGCTATCTATTAAATTAACGGTTTCCTAAAATTTTGGGGGGATTACATATGGTATGTCAATATGTCAATTTTTTAGCTAAAATTGCGATATGTGTGGCATCACATTAATAATTTTAGTGATTATGTAAGTGATTATCCCATTATATAGAGCTACTTATAAAATATTATTATCTAAAATAATTAATTTTGATAAATAAATAAAAACAACCACCATTTTACAAAAATATTGATCTGTCTTTGGGTGTACCCAAAATATTAGGGGATGGAAACCGACACTAAAAATGTCAAATCGACGGAGAATATTTTGATAAAGAAAATAATAAAAAAACTTAATCAAAATCTCCAAACACGCTTACACTCCGATGGTCCTCTTGTTTGACAATTCAATTATGCTACCAACGTTATTTTTCAAGCTTCTTGCCGTCAATATCATTAATGACCTTTCTCTATCTTGTTGTTTTCTAAGGGAGGGAATAACCGTTGGATGATTATTTGAACATTTGCAACTTCATATGCTACAGGGACAAATGATCGGTTAGGGTCAGAAGGGGAAGGGATAATTGGGTTTGGACTTGGTTGTTTTAATTTACTTTTTCATTAATAAGATAATGTACCATAGACCCCGTATCTTATTTCTCTAATCACTCACATGGGTTAACTATTAATTACCAATAATTGGCCCAAAAGTACCAACAGTTAGGTTTTAAATAAGATTAAAAATAAGTGCAAAATTTTATTTAAGGTTGATGGATTCTCAATACTAGTTTAATTTGCTATAAAATATTATATATATATAATATTTTTTGTTTCCTCTCATCTCTATTTTCTAATTTTTTTTAGGGATTAATACTTTTGTATTTCTCTCAACCTTTGTTTTTGAGTCCTCATCCCATACATCACTACAAATAAACTCTATGTCAATTATTTTGATGATTATGCCTATAAATGTGGCAATTAAGCTAAAATTTAATGATATTGCGGTGTGTCCGGTCACATCTACCCATGATGTAAACCATGCATCATCTTTTCTTTCTTCATTTTTTCTAGTTTTTAATTAATTTATTTTTAATTTAGATTATTATATATATATCATTATAATTGTCATATTTTTCTCTTCAAATATAGGCATGTATTGCTGTACTTTTGACATAAAAAATATTTCTTTTATTTTATCATTTTTGTGCTAAAAATGTACAATTATTAAATTAATATTTAATATGGTATAATTTTTTTTTATTTTTAAAGTCCTAAAATAAAAATAATCTAATTTTAAAGATTCTAAACAACAAATAATAATTTCTTTTATTTATCAAACTAACATAGGTCACACCTTGTACATGGTGAGGTGGGTTAAACTATAAACGTGTTGGTGTTTATATGTTTTTGATTATTTTTTTTATAGAACATTGTATGAGGCATGTGTGATAGTTTGTTATTATGCTTATTATGAAGTATATTTGTATAGTGATCATGTTTGATATTATGGTTATTATGTATATTTCTTAGGATAATTACATAATTTACTGTAGTGATTATGTCAACTAATAGGGTAATTATATATATATCTACTACTATGTAATATCCATTTATATAGGGAATACATATTTGATTGTAATTTTTATGTACATTTTTATTGTGATGATGACAACTGCTATGGTTATTATTTACATTTGAGTGGTTATTGGGTCTACTATAATAGTGATTATGTATATTTCTAGTTTGATTATATCGGTTACTATATTAATTTTGTCTAATATAACTGTCATTTTTTTCTCTCACTAATTATTTTTCACGAGCTAGAAAAAATGCATATTTTTTGCAGATGTAAAAATTGAGTATATATAGCTATACACACTCGGGTATATCAAATATATATTGTTAACTTATTGAATGAATCAATTATTTTTATTGACAAATTATATCCTATAATCCTATACACCTAGCAAAATACATATTATATTATTTTGTCTTTTATGATATTTTATCTTACGTGATAATTATTACTTGTGTGGGAAAAATCCGACCCATTGGTCCAACCTAGAACAATGAAGCCTTAAAAATCCCTACCCAATGTACAACCTAGGTTACACTTAGAAAATCCCATAGATTTGGTTTACTCCTCCATGCAACGGCCCACAAGCAAAATTTTTGCCACTAATGTTCTCAAGACTTATTCAAAAACTACCTATGATTTTTTTAACAATAGCCGCCTCTAATAGTGGGCTTATCCTACCTACACTAGGGAATATTATAATTCATAACCTCTATAAATAATAGAGCTACAAGACCTCTAAATGAGAGGACAAAAAAAATCTACTAACCCCTACAAACTATCGAGCAACCATTACTCTTTGTCACTTTTAAGCAATTTATTGTTAACTTTTTCAAATTACACAGCTCTATGTTATTTCCTACTTTATATTACCTTGATAGCACCACTAAAGATGCCTCCAATTATGGGTCATAAACCTACCACCATCGATGTCCACACTTACATGGTCAAACAGTTACATCACTCCGACCCTTCTTTGTTATTTTGTATCATTCAAGACATACATTGTTAACTTAAACATCATATTGTTTTTAAGCCAGCACTACACCAATGTCCCTCTTACACTCAAGAAGTTCTTTTTTGTTTTTCTTATAAGTAAATCAATAATGTCCGACCCGAGTCTGACCTGCACATCCATTGTATATTGTGAGGCTCTACATTAATCTACGCTCATTTAAAATAACACTTGTGCATAAAAATACATATCTTATAAATAAATAAATAAACACTTAGATTTTTCATCTATATACACTTTTTTTGAATTACAAATACATAACTTATAGAATAAAAATATACATCTTAAAAAAATATAAATACACAATTTAAAGAATATAAATACACATATTACACAATATATATACATATACATCTTAATACACACACACATTAATCTTATTAATAATATACGTATACTAAAAAAAATAAATGTTTTTAATATATTTTATAATAATAGTTTATTTTTAAATATGTGAAATCTCCTAAAATAAAGATATATATTTTTATGAAATAAATTAGTAACAATTTTATATAATTATTTTTTTACTAAATGTGTATTCTTATAAATATATATATATATATTACATATTTTAGATATAATTATCATAAGATAGAAGTCAGTTCCATTTTCTATTGATCAATTCAACACATTGGAAAATAAAAATTGTATATAAAATAAAATAAAATCATATGATTTTGCTAGGTGGAGGTGAGTGAGGGCACCGTGCACGAATTGCCTTTTATTGATCCTCTGACGTGGGTACTCGTAGAATTTCAACGTGGATTGTCTCAATTATTAAAATTACCATCCTCCCCCGTAAAACACGACAAAATACAATGGCCCGGTTGCCGTTGGTAACTATTTACCCAAAGGGAAAAAAAGGAAAGAAAATGACAGCTAGGGGATAATTTCCTCCGGCCGGTGAATATTCATATAAATCGAATCATGTTTCCTTCTCTTTTTCGTTTCCATCTCGTCACTGTGTAGTGTATGCTTTCCTTTGTGCAGATCTCCGGTGACTGCCCTTAGAGTCGGACAGAGAGAAGGATAGGAAAAGTGAGACGGTGATCGGAGAGGGAGAGTAAAATGGCAAGGAAACCGGAGGAAGAATACGATTACTTGTTCAAAGTGGTACTGATCGGTGACTCTGGAGTTGGAAAATCAAACCTCCTGTCCCGATTTACTCGTAATGAATTTTGCTTGGAATCTAAATCCACCATCGGCGTCGAATTCGCCACCCGTACTCTTCAGGTCCTTTTTATTTTCTTCTTTTGTTTTTCCCCTTTTCTGCTCTGTTTGTACTGGAATGGACTGTACGAAGACCGAAGTAAACTTCATTTCTGATCTGAAGGCATTATCTCTTTATCATATTTCTTATATTTAGTTAATTGTTTTTGCTCGTGGTTGCAGAATTCTTGTTTGATTGGCTTTCCTTTGTGCTGTTGTCTGTTACGTATCGAGCGTATCCATGACACTAATTTTGTTTCATGCTTCATTTTCCTCTCTGAAAATTTTGAAATTCCTTCTTTATTTTTCTTTTCAGCTGAAAGTACGAGACCTTTATATGTGATATTTTATATAGTAGTGAATCTAGTGGAAATGTAGAGGTTTGCTTCTATCTCTATGATTTTGACATATTGATACGCTTCGATCCGGTTTCTGACCCTCTTATCCTCAGTGGATTGAATTTAAAGATGCACTTGTCGCTGTCATTGTGTTTTTTTTTTTTTGTTGAATTTAGCTTGTATTCTCAGTCACCATTAAATGAAGACTAATCGACGATAAGGAATTGTGCGAATGAAAATGTAGGAGTATCATGGTCTAGCGGCATGTTGAGTGGGATAGCCAAACTTTGTAAAACTACGACGGACTGTGAAGAATGTGCTCATTAGAGCAGGAATCTATTGTATGATTAGTTCGGACTTCGGAGTCCTATGGCTATCAGACAGTATTCCACCGCCAGATCTCAAGGGGGTATTATATTGGGGTGGGCGGGCGCATGAACCGCTATGTTTGGTCTGTTGATGGTCTGATCTGAGACGTCATAAATTTGTGTGGTAGACAACTTCTTTGCTATTCGTGATTGCTTAAAAGAGGGCCGTATAAGTGAATTCCACTGTCCAATGGATCTGAATGTGTGTGTGGTTTTTTTTGGCATCTTGCTTTTTCGACAGGTCGAAGGAAGGACTGTGAAAGCTCAGATATGGGACACGGCAGGGCAGGAAAGGTACAGAGCAATCACGAGCGCGTACTACAGGGGCGCTCTGGGAGCTATTTTAGTTTACGACACGACGAAAGCAACCACCTTCGAAAATGTCAGTAGGTGGTTGAAGGAACTGAGGGACCATGCAGATGCTAATATCGTGATCATGCTGGTAGGAAACAAGACGGATCTGAAACAGCTCCGAGCTGTTGCAACTGAGGATGCTCAAAGTTTCGCGGAGAGCGAAGGTATTTCTTTCATAGAGACGTCGGCTCTTGAGGCCACGAACGTTGAGAAGGCTTTTCAGACCATTCTTTCGGAGATCTACAGGATCATTAGTAAGAAGTCTCTCTCGTCCAAAGATCAAGCTTCTGCTGCGAACATCAAAGGAGGACAGGCTTTAGTGGTCGAAGCATCTTCTGAGACTAATGCAAAGAAGCCTTGCTGCTCGTCGTCGTAGGGTTATCTATTATCTACTACTACTATTATTATTACTCCTGATGGCCGCGATTTTGTCTCCCATCCCTGCCATTCTATGATTTTGTTTTTGATTCAAAATGAGCATATACCCCTGCTTGAACTTTCTGCTGTGTTTTTTTGTTTTTTGTTTTTTTTTTAAAATTTTTTGGAGGGCTGTTATATGAAAGTTATGCGAGTATATACTGCTATTTGTAATGGGCGTTAATCACTTATTATTACATTGGCCTCGCTATTTATGAATGTTTTATTAAACTAAAATTGACCCTATATTGCGTGTGTTGCCATGCATATATAGATTCGATCTCTGGAATGTTGTTTACCCGGCAAAGCATGATCTTTAATTTAATGAACAATTTTTTTTTTATCGGTATTAAAAGAGTATATGCAATAGATGTGGTTTGTGTTAGATTAGATTGAGCTACATTACTAAATTGTCAATTACAACAGACGATCGCACAGGAATGCCTACCGTCTCTCGTGACACCTTGTGAATAGAATGGAATACACATACACACACGAGTGGGCTGGCCATTATTTATGCAAAATATTATTTGGAATCTTCTTTTTAGAAGAAGAAGCAGAAGCAGCAGCCAAACGCACATGTGCAGCATCCAATGGCTCGAGCAAATGTTATGCAGGAATGATCGCCTTCCGGAAGCTGAAAAGATTAAGAGCCGGTGCGTTTCTTTTTCCGCCGGAAGAGCGATCGAGCATCCTACCTCTATCTAATAGACTCCGAACTTGTTTGAGCTCCGGTCATAATGAAATTCTTCTTTACTCATTTGGTACGGAGAAAATGAAAGGTCAAAAATTTCTCTTAAAAATTGTATTTGAAAATGACAAATATTCCAAAGGAAATGACTTTCTGTCCGAACAAAAAAATAATAATAAAATGAATATTCCTCTAAAAATAATCTTTTTTATTCAAATCGACTATATCTATACAAGACTCGTAAAAATAGAAATATCTTTTTCCCTCATATTTTTCCTCGTTTGGACCAAACGAGTCCATGCAGAAGAAACAAAAACAGACATAGTTTGACCCGAAACACAGTGGAGGTGAGGCGGCCGGGCTGGGGCAGAGTGAGATAATGGGGAGGAGGATGATGCTGCTACCTTACTGACCAGTATGTAGTATATATATAAAGAATAACCTGAACAGAAATTGAAACCTCGTTATTTTATTATTGCAGTAGCCGGCAAAAAGAAAACTTCAAAACAATCAGAGATCAATGGAACAGGAACATATCTTTACCAAACTCCTACCTATTACAAGAATTAATCAACATCCTGCCTCCAAATACTAGCCAAAGAAACTAACCCTGCCGAGTACACTACAAGAAGATCACCTTCCCAGCTCTGACTGCTCAAGGCATAGTCGCCACACCAGATGCCTGAAATTTAAAAAACATCTGAAGCAAAATTGCATGAATGTGCCAAATGGATGATCCCACCACTATTAAGCCGCACTTGTCACCTTTTTCCGTACAATCCTCTTCCTCCGAGCCTTGGGAGGCTGAGCTTCCCCTTCTCCAACCTGATCACCAGTCGTTTTTATGCCAAAAAGCCCCAGTCCAGAGACAATGGCGCTCTTAGATATGAACCAACTTGAGGCTCGTGTAGAAGCAGCCTCCGGTGATCTATTGTAGGCCTTCAGCAGACCATCTGAATGAGCAAGTGGATCTGCCTCTATTCCTAGCCATGCCCGCCTTGATGCCTCCCCAAGTTGAACATTTGAAATCCTGGAAAAGTTGCATGACATCAGCCAAAATTGTCTCAATTTGAAAATGGCAACCAAGACAGGGGAAATGGACGACAAAGAAAGTTCGCCAATTTTATCAATGAGAAAGGGAAAAAGAAAACATAAGTTTTTTATATGCTTGCAGCCTTTCATCAACAACTATGTCATATTTTTGTAAGATTCGATATCTCAATAGGGGGAAAAATTCAATGAATGCACCTAACCACCCCTCCCACGAAATCCATTCCTTCTTTAAGTGTACTTGGCAACAAAGCCACAACACCAAGACAACTGTTTTTTCTTACCTAGCCTTATGTCCTTCCTCCAGCTACTAGAACAACTGAGATATAGAAAAGATGGAAACCAGAGTGGTGTTGCGGCAGAAGAAAACTAAAGGGTAGAACTGTTGGTCTCATCAATACTGATACTTGACTGAATACACTTCCGCCTATGAAATCCAATTCCACAGATCCTCTAACATTACTTGCTACAAGAAATACATGGGAAGATTATAAATTATGTATTTTTTCCCCAGAGATGAAACAGACAGAAACTTGTGATGAGTTGATTAGAAGGCTGACATGAGTTGATTTGCAATTAGAAAGTAAAATTCTAAAAATCACTGAATGGTATAACATTTACAACCAATCTTGTAGAAATTTGAAGAGACCAACAAACATGCAGGGGTGGTCAACAGCAGCAGTCCAAGGGCGAGAGAATAAAAAAGGAAATCCAAGAGAAGACACGGGAGACGGCGCCAGATATTGCCCCAACTAGGAAAAGAAGGGGTAAATTCAGCTTGAATGCAATAGGAGAAGTAAGGGCAGAGCAGACCTAAGAAAACACGGAAGTTAGGTCACTTGCAAACTGCAAAGGGACTTTAATGATGTTGGCTTGACAAATCCTCCCCCCGATTCAGAACATAGCCATTCCTCATTTCTTGAGTGCTAAATAGTAAATATGATGCCGGAAAAGAAGCATATTAATTTCTGGAGGGGAATGAAATTTGTTTGTTGTGTACATGTCTCCACAATATCATCAGGGAAAGCCTTTGTCCAAGAACTCAAAACCCAAAAAACAATCAGTTTATCGTATACAACCATGTTCCAGTTACTTTTTGCATTTACTTACGAAATAACACAATAAGAGATGGGATGCAGATAAAGTAAGAAAAGTTTTTCCTTCCTCCCGCTGGTAAGGGACCCTGGGAGAAAAGTAAGGACCTACGACCTCAAATGCACAAAAACTCTATTTGGCTGGGTGGGTGTCCATCCCAAAAATGTTTTCCGTTCCCCTTTTTGCATCCTGTTACTTTGAAATGTACATAAATGTACTTTTTTTCAAAAATTACACCGTTTCTCCCCATCCCCTATCCCTCATGCAACACTGCCTATGCCTTCCAATGTCAAAAGAAAGAGGTCATTTGCCAGAAGGAGATAAAGAAAAAAAAAACTGCATTAAATTCGCAACTCAACCCCATATGCCTTTGAGTAATGATCTTTTGTGCCTAATCATGGAACAGAGCCATTCTGGTCAGAAAATGGAAGTACATATCCAAGAAAAAGTTGTTTGAAAAGACCTCTGTGCAAAGATTTCGAAGCTGCTCCACAAAACCCAAGTGTATCATGATTTATGACATAAGAATGAAGCCTGTGAGGCAACTGCCCGTGTTAAAAAGGATTCTTGAAGACTAGGCTAAGGCAATGCCCAGGATAATGATAATGACAAAACTCAGAGTGGTCCCCGTGAATTTTGAATGCAAGAACTCCATATAAAGCAACAGAAAAAGAATCTACTTCCCACTGTAAGAAGATAGAAGTTATTCATGGATGCCCCATGCCTATTCTACTTATTTTATATGAGCTTTTGGGGGGCTCCTTATTTACCCGTATTTCTTATCTTCTGGTGAGGGCTTCCATGAATTAAAATTGCTAAGTCAGGCACTAATGACCAACATAACTGAAGAAATCTTAAGGATGAATTGATTACATCAAAGCTAACAAATAGTATGAGGAGAGGATCGCTACCTCAAAGCTGTGCTGAAAAACAATGCCACTCCTATAACATCAAAATAATTGGCGACTGCTCTATCCATGCCACATAACAACTGATAGCGCATATTAGCATAGAGTCCTAAGAAAGCTCCATAGCCTAGTGCATTAGTACTCACGGATGGAAGTGTCACTGATAGCCTGCTAAAAGAAAAATCAATGGTTAAGCATAAAAGGTGATTTGGATTAACACATAGGAAAAGAAATCTGAAACAGCAACAAGGGTAATTGTTGGAAATATACTAATTACCTTCCCTCTTTTTTACTGGCAATGAAATTTGATGCTGCACCTTGTGATGCCCCAGCTATCAAACCCACAAAGCATAGTTCTGCTGCCTTATAGAAGAACGAATGTATTCTCTTTTGCATATCAAATTCCCTCAGAGGATAGCTCTTCTCAAATATATTATTTGGGAGTTTTTGTAATGTATTCTGCAGATCAAATCGAAATGTGTTGCCATATGAACGGCAGGGAGCAAGGGACCAAACGACGACTGCATTGCATGCTGATGCTGTGAGCACATTAATAAGAGCCAAATCCCATTCTTGTTTTATCCTATATAATTAAAAATATCCAATGATATACATGAGAACTCAAAAAGATGGACAGGAACAATTGCTATTGCCAAACTTTTGGAAATTCCAATTACCTATCTTTGCGAGTCTTAAGCTCCCACAACACAGAAGAACCAATAGTAGCAGCCTGATCCAAAAGAAATCGATACAAAAATGCTGGATCTGCAATCATTCTGTACAAAGTAAAATTGGTTAGATGATCATGAGTCATGACAAACTGATGCATATTGGAAGCACATAATACCTAAACAAGGTAATTGGAACAATTAACACACAAATCAAATCAAGAAAAAGGAGAAAGGATGATGATTTTCAGTGATTAGGGTTTAATTGTGGGGATTGGGGTTTACAATTTGTGTTAGGGTTTTGGGGTTGATTGATGGGGTTTTCATAGGATATTAATGGCGTAATTAAGGATGCAATAATGGCACGTGAAATCGAGATTAGTAAGGTTATTAATGATGGAAAAATGTAGGTTATGGAAGAGGGTTAGGGTTAGGGTAAGTTTTTAGATGGAAGAAGATGAATTGGGGTTGAAGGTCTATGTGTGTATTGATCAGTAGTGTACTATTTGCTTGGGGATATGAATGTGTTCAACTAAACACAAACTCTCTATCATATCTCAAAATTTGAGTAGAGAAATCTTAATTATGAATCACACTTATAAACAAGGAGAAAACCCGTGCGATTACGCCTTAGGGTTCTGGATGGGACCCATTTGGCGTGACGATATTTAATCGCTAGGCGGGGTCCATATCATCTGATATCAAAGCCTAACCTTAGTCAAAACCTCCCCTGTGAACTCATGCCAATCGCCGACGGAGGCAACACGAGGATGTGCAATCTAAAGGAGGTGGAAATGATGTGATCCCACATCGAAAACTAAGGGGATCTTTTGACAGTTTATATGGGAGGGTGTCAGCCCTCCACTCTTAAGCAAGCTTTTAGGTGGAGTTAAGGCTCTTCCTTGGAGATTACCCCTAAGGCCTCTCGAGCAATTACGTCTTTAAGGTCCACATTAGCCAGTCCCGGGCGATTATGCCTTGGGGTTCCGGATGAGGTCCGTTTGGCATGACAATATCTAATCATTAAGCAGGGTTCGTATCACAATGGGCTCAAATATTAAGTCAATCCTCATTTATGTGCATCAGCCCCTACATCACAACCTCTATAGTTTGTGGATCTTAATGAACTCATGTAGATTTAGAAAAGTCCTCATTTATGTGCATCAACTACTCATAAATATCAATCATTCTATTTCCTAGAGGTTAAGATGGGAGACGATACATGGAGGACTTGTTCATATATAAAACATAGTAAGAAATATAAATGAAACGTCCTACGCATACTGACAATAGCAAATAGATTCATACAGAGCATAAGACACGCAACAAAGCGGAAAGGGATGATATTGCCAATCATTTGAAGTGCAAATAGATAAAAAGACATTGCCAATCAGAAATCTACAAGCGACATTGACATATGTTAATAAAAATATTACCTGCCAATGAAAGCTCTAGAAATTCCATGAGGAAGAGATCGAGCAATAGCCCTCACTCTAGTTGGCCTTGCGTTAATGGCTAAGAACTTCACCATTTGAGCTGAGCTAACCAAACCCTGAAGCATAAATAAATGTTTAGCAGAGTTCTAATGTTATTCATACAAATTAGACATTAGAATAAAAGTCAACCATTTCATAAGCTTGTCGGAACCCTGCAGGCAGATCCATCATTGTCTTCTGCCATTCATTCAAAACTGCATCTACAAATTTTCGATCAAATAGCTGGAATATGCAAAGAAAAGAAATATTTGTGTTATATCCAATCGAACTTGCTATCAGAGAAAATATCAATTGATGGCTCCAAGGTATGACCAACTTACCTCTCCAAAAACAAGCCGCCTGCGGAAGAGTCCACCCTCATCTCCATCATCACCATCATCAAAGTCATCAAAATAATCATCATCATCTCCGCCATCATCGCCGCCATCCCCACCACCATGACTAATTCTCTTCCCAATATCACCACCACCTCCTCCAGTGGCAGCCTATGAAGTAACAGATAAAACAAAAATAAGATAAAGCATCACATTATTTACTGCCCAAACAACTTGCAGAAACCAAGAAACACTACATGCTAATGCTTTGATGTTTTTCTCCCAATAACTATTAACACAACTTTAAGATGATGTTTTCAAGTCTGAAAAATAGTATTTCCATGCCAATCAAAACAATCCTCCCTACTTCAGATGCTCATGCACTGTAGTTTGTTAGTTTAATCAAATAGTATTGGTTGCAAGCTGTTAATAGCTAATTTCCACAAGAGTAGCAGAATAGTAGAAATCATAGGTATTGTTTGGAAATATGTGTAGTAATGGTACCATTTCAGCGGACTGGGCAGATTACATCTTTGGTGCTAGATCTGGGCTGTTAATAGGTACTTTCAGCAAAGGTAGCAGAATAGTAGCAATCATAGATATTGTTTGTAGATTTGTATATTAATGGTAACATTTCAATATGTCCAATTCACAAGTTACACATAACAGAAACATCACCACCTATTCAATATATCCAATTCACAAGTTACACATAACGGAAACATCACCACCTATTCATCAGTAGGAAAATAGAAAGTCCTTTGGAAACAACTCGTTATTAGGGGTCAGGTTGCCAGTTGCTTACAATTGAATCTCCTCGGACCCTGCCTCTGGTTTGATAAATTGTCATTTTTTGTCGTCACTGCATATACAGACGAAAAGACAACTATCTGTGGTGTTTCTTACTTGCATTTGTCAACCCTTCAAACTCTACCATCATTCTAAAGGAATTTGATGATACTAATGAAACTTTAGCAAAAGGGAAAGAAAAAGAGGAAGCGTAGGTATTGGAAACTAAACAAGCAGGATTGCTCAAAGTTTCATATCAACAATTTCTAATATCACTTAAGTCCAAGCTTAATCAACAATCTTGAAGCTAGAGAACATTGTGAGCATGGTAGCTCCCTAAGGCATCAACTTTATGGAACTAGGATATCTGAATGACCACTCCTTATTCATACCAACAAGATGATGTTACACTAGGGACAACTGCTAAGCAAGATTACAAGTGCTGAAAGAATGGCTAAAAGTGATACCCTCTTAGCACATAAGGGTTCAGTTGTCCAACTTCATCTACTATACCTTGTTTCCTAAATTCACGACTTTCCACTTATGTTATGAAATGTAAAATAATAGCTTATCCAGGTTCTGAACAAAGGTAGATGTTGCACTAGAACCCACCAAGGTCCAGGAAAGGAATCCTCAAGCAGGCAGTTATCAGGATCAGAAGCTGGGAAACTAGGCTCTAAGGCAAACACCAGACTGATGCAAACCCTCTGTGTATCCATCGTGCGTTAGCAACTGTTCTTTTCCTCGATCCTCATCAATCTATTTGTATTTAGCAATACTTGCGAGGTTTCATTAAATTGCCCCGTGGTCATTCTGCAAGGTAACTTATCTATAAAAACTGCCAGGCTATATTGAAGAGTGGCAATCATCAGATACCGTCACTACAAAATCAAAACCCGCATATAGAAGCAATTCATTTGCAGAGGGGAAAGGCATATCTTGCAAGAGTACATCAGATGAAACTGGACACTAATCTAACAATATCAACAAGTTAACCACACCTAAACCGCCTCATCAGCTACAAGAATAGTATTTTTTGTTTATTCTCTGACCAAGAAAGCTTAGCAATCAAAGAAGTGCAACCAAAAATATATTCTCGATTAAAAACACGGAAAATAAGGAAGAAGAAAAGAAACCCAACCTCAGGGCTGGATTGGCTTTGCTTCTGAGTCAAATCGAGCTTTGATTTCTCAAGCGTCACAGCTCCAAGCGAGCCGTATTGTCCCTTCATTACTGGAGCACACGATGACGACGATGAAATTGAAGCAGATGAAGAATCAGTAGGCGGCGAACCAGATAGGCATCGTTCTAAATGAGCAATAGAGTCACCGTCCGCCACAGCCGGTGCCGGGGTAGATAAAGAAGAAGCATTCACCACCAGACAACAACCTTTCTTAAATTTACCCGGAAAATGGTAAGTTGTAAACAGAATCGATTTAGAAACGAGAGACTTATTTGGAATTTGGGTATTTATCGGCATGATTTGCGCCGTCTGAAACACTGCGTGAGACATTGTGTTGCTCGCTCTGACCTGATACTTCCTGGGCCTGTTTTCTTTTTTATTGATAATGAGGGATTGTAATCTGAAAATCAGCTGTTACTAGTAAAACGAACGTAATCCAATCTCGTTCCTCTCTCTTGCGAGCAGAGAGGGAGAATGGAAGAGAAGGAAGGACGGAGCTGTGCCTCTCTTGTGGTGATTTGGTGACGGAAAGAGCGAGACGACAAAACCCAAGAGCCCAATCTCATCCTAACACGAGTTGTTCGTTAGCCGCTGAGTTGACTCGGGCATTTTAACGATTCTATTCGGCGTCATTTCCTCGCCCCTTGCCCCTCGGGAAGAGCTGACCGTGGGCTTGGTGCGACTGACAGGTACAAGTTGGCTGGTAGGGCGGTATAGGTTGTTGCGTGCTTTGCCGGGTTCGACGGTGCGTTCGGGCTCTGTTTAGGTTGGGGTAAATTAAAGTAGGGATAAATATTAAAAATTAATTTAGATAAAGGAATGAAGGTGAATTGGAATAAATATTTAAAATATTATTTGGATGATATTAACCTAATCTAATTAAATTGGGGTGAATGTTTTAAATTTTTCATTTAAATTGAGGTGAATAAAGATTAAAATAATAAAATAAATAATATTTATACCCTTGTATTAAATAAATAAGTCATATTGAGGAGTATTTTGGTCCTATTAAGTTAAAATTTTTTATTCTTTCATCTTCACCTTCGTCACCCCTAAAATCGGAGGTTAATAAAAACGAGGTTAATCGAGGTGAAACATTAACCTCGATTCACCTAGGTAAAATTCTTAACTTGATATCCAAACGGGGTGAATCAATTCATTCACCTCCATTAACCTCCTTCTACCCCAATCCAAACGGAGCCTCAAGGCTTGACCCTGGCTCGGAGGGTCATATGATCAAATTGTTAGTTTATTTTTGGATTATTATATTAAATATTCCTGTATTTAAGTAAAAGTTACCATATATCTTTTGTTATTTTAACATTATACCAAATACCCTTGATTTAGCATTTTATTAAAATACCTACCTTTTCTTTAGTTTTATGACAACGTTAATTTTTTTTAATGAAATAGTAATTTTATCTCCATCCACATATTTATTTAAATTCTAAAAGATAAACCTAAATCAACTTAACTTTCCCTGTTGCTTCCTCCATTATCTTCGTCGAAAATAAACTGTTAGATACAACCTAAGTATGTTATTTATACTCATTCAACTTGAACCTCTAGTTAATCTTTTTTTTCATCTATATTTATTTAAATTCTAAAAGAAAAACCTAAACCAACTTAACTTCCCCCATCGCTTCCTCCATTATCTTCGTCAAAAATAAACTATTGGATACAACCTAAGTATGTTATTTATACTCTTCAATCTCGAACCTCTAGTTAATCTTTTTTTCAACTATCTTTTTTTTTCTCTCCTCTCTTTTATCTTTCATTATTCGTCTGCCTCGCAACATAAAGAACCAACAAAACAACCATCTCCTCTCCCCACCCTTTCTTCTCCTCCACTCCAATCCACCACCATAACCCCTACTCTAAACCTAATGCTGCGTTTGGATTGGGGTGAAAAGAGGTTAACGGAGGTAAATTAATTAATTCACCCCATTTGGCTATCCATTTTAAAAACTCTACCTAGGTGAATCGGGATTAATATTTCACCTCCATCAACCTCATTTTTATTAACCTCTGATTTTTGGGATAACTGAGGTGAAGTTAGAAGAATAAGTAAAATTTTAACTTAATCGGACCAAAATGCCCCTAAAAGCATAAATTCCTATTTTTTCCCCAAATCAGCTAGTTCTCCAGCCTGCAAATCCTTTTCCTTCACAGGGCCTCGACCTCCCTCCCCTGCTATATTCTAATCTACTCGACGAAGGATAATCTCCGGTAGCGACGACCGATTTCGACGGCCGGAGTCGTGTCGACAACCAGATCTATAGCAGGCAGCAGCTACAACATCTAATTCCCCTCTCCTCTTTGCTTCCCTACCTTTTTTGTTATTTTTTTTTGGTCAATTTTGTTGTAGAACGGATTATGCTTGTTTTGTGATTCAATTGTGCTACTTGATTTGTGATTATTTTCCATTTGTGATTATTGATTCTTCTGATTTTATTATTTATCTATCTATTATTACTTATCTATTATTCATCTTATTATATTTGATATCTTATTTTTTGACTTCATCCGTTGAGTTGTAGATTGATTGCTTCACCCCTTTTTTGTCTCAATTGATTGAAGGAACAACATTATATTATCAAGACTACTATGCTAGCGTTGTTTCATCCATTGAATTTAAGCTTCAATTTTATTTTATTTTTGGCTTCATCCGTCGAGTTGTAGATGGAGTTTCTTCACCCCTTTTTTTCATTTGTTTTTGTTTCAATTGAGTGAAGGAACAACCTTCTATTATCAATATTATTCTACTGGCATTGCTTCATAAGCTTCAATTTTTTTTACTTCATTCTTTGAGTTGTAGGCCGTTAGTTATGTTATATTTGTTTACATCCTTTGTAGATTATATGAAGGCTGATTATCTTCTTGATGTGGATCATGAGCATAGTAATATAGACATTGAGAGGAAATGGTAGCCACATAATTTGTGTTGATTATCTCTAGTGGTGCCATATTTTCATCATGGCATTTCTTGTCGGTTATGTTATTATGAGGCAAGCCTTGGAATTTATGCATTAAAATTGATGTTTTATATGGATTTTCATAAACATAATTCATGTAACGAAATAATGAAAATAATTTAATGCAAGTTTTAATATTTGAGGAAAATTTAGGAAAATAAATTGAGGTGTGTGGCAAGAAGATAGACTAGATAGATAGGCTTTAGACCTATACTTCTAAATCATTTATTCATTCCTCCTTATTAACCCCTTGTTTTAACTTCTATTGATTATATGCTATGCTACAATTTTAAAAAACTGAGGTTTATTGTAAATGGTGTCACCTTAACTTTAAAGAGGATGCTACTTTTTCCTATCAGATCTCAATATTCTATTTACCTTCTCAGCTCTCAATTTGTATACTTGATTTTCTATATCATCATCTTAGTGCACCCACGTCTGAATGTGGGTAAGGCAACACTCAAAATGATAACTCCCTCACTTAAATTCCAAATTGTATTCTATAAATTTCTGTCAAAACTAGATTCTTGAAACTATATTGTGTTAAAATTTCACATCAAAATATTAACTATGCCATTTTTGAAAGTTACTACATGTCTGAAACTAATGTTATTTACCCCTAAATCAGCATATATACATATGTTAAATCTCTAAGCTGGGGTAATGGTATAATGAAGGCTGGGGTAATGGGGTGGTTTTTAGACATGAAATAACATGTAATATCTTAGTTTACCTTATGTTATAAGGGTAATGGCATTTCCTCTTCAACAATACATCTACTTAATTAATTTGGCTAGCAATAATACTCATTATGGATAAATATTCATATTGTTATAAGGGTTGGAGGCTTGGTAGCTAATAATGTGTCATTAAGCACTGCAAATTATATCTTTATTTTTGTTTCCATAATATAAGCAAGTAGTACCAAGTGAATAAGAGTCAATCCCACAAAGAGAGTGTATTTATAAATTCTAAAGTGATGTTTTATCCCCCATCTATAAAAATATATGCTTTAACCAATAACTAAGAAAAATAGATAAAACCTTAGATATCATTTCTAACCAATTTCCCTATTCTAACTAAATTCTAAAGTCCCAAATTCTCACTAAAATTCTTCCAAAAAAAAATCATTGAAACCACATGCAAAAATGTCCATTTTGATCTCCAAACAACCTCAAAATCAAACCTAACCTACCCATACGTATCTCTAAGATTTTGCACTAACGTATGCCTAATTTTATCCTACATATCATGCAAAAAAAAATATTGACATAACACTCTGAAAATTTAGACCTAAAATTCTTGCTACAAAATTCAATCCATGTCATGAAGAATTCCACCTTCAAAATGCTTAAAAACCTCTCTAAACTCATGCCACTTGATTCCTCACTTAGTAATTGAATTTCCTAATGTATTGTAGGTCTAGAATCATGTTTTTAAGTGGAAAATAAATCAATTTCGGGTTCTGAAACTCAGACCTACAAATTAACTATAAAATTAATCTAAAACTTGATTAAACCACCCTGAAAGTGCTTCAAAACCTATCTAAACTCATGCCACTTGCTCCCACTTTTAATATATCAAATTTCCAATGGTAAAAAAGTATTTAAGTGTGTTTATAAGGGAAAAAATAATAGAGATATAGTTCTAAAATTAGGTCTAAAATGTCAGAATTAAACATTCTAAAGTGATGTTTTATTACTCATCTATAAAAACATATGCTTTAACCAATAACTAAGAAAAATAGATAATAACTTAGATATAATTTCTAACCAATTTCCCTATTCTAATTTAATTACAAAGTCCTAAATTTACCACTAAATTTAGGACATAAATTTTTTAATTGATGAATTTAGGTCTAGAATAGCAAAGTATTATAAAGTAGCCCATATTTACCGATAATAATTAGCTAAAAAGACCAACTTAGGGAAATGAAATGTGACATATCAAGCACCAATCAGTAGCTTAGTTACTATTACCCACCACAACCACCACCCATCAATGCATATTTCCTAATTTATTTGCATATATTCATTTTTCTAGCTTTATTTGTTCTTTATTCAAAAAAAAGGGGAGAAATTGGAAAAGAAAATTTAGGATATGAACCTTCATTGATGGTCTTGGAAGAGTGTTTACCTTATATTGGCATATGTGCTATGGTGTATTGAGACTCATTGAAATTCTTTCCAAAAGAGGATTTTCATATGCTCAAATGTTTTTATTGCACTCTTTTTGTGGAAGTATAATTGTGTTGGTGAAATGAAATGTCATGCATGCATTAGGTTTGTTGAAGAGGGTATACATGTTGACTTTTATATTAATTAATTAAAAGATGTTGATATTAAATTGGTCTTTTGTTTCCTATCATTATTATTATTATTATACATATGATGATCAAGTGAAGAATTTAAACAAGATGATGAAATAATAGAATTAAAGAAACAAAAATGTATGTGGTAATGGGTATAGTATTGATGATTATGATTGACCTCGAGTAATTTTTTGTAACAAACAATAATCATTATACACATTTTATATGATGAGCCAATGGAAGAAACCTAAAATATACCAAAACTTAATTTTAAGAATTATAGCTAATTTAGGATTTGTTTAGAAATTTATTAAATAAAATATTTTTATTAAAATAAAAGGAAATTAATAAGGGCTATTCTAGAAG
Source organism: Tamarix chinensis (assembly GCA_030549775.1). Classification (NCBI taxonomy): domain Eukaryota; kingdom Viridiplantae; phylum Streptophyta; class Magnoliopsida; order Caryophyllales; family Tamaricaceae; genus Tamarix; species Tamarix chinensis. The sequence continues at coordinate 134,966,187 of CM060171.1, forward strand.
AAAATAATAAATATTTTTATTGGAGAAAAGTGGGTATTTTAGCTAATTAAGTATTTTATTTTATAAATTAAGTAAATAAATTATTTAATTTAAAATAAGAAGGAGAAAATAGTTCCAAATTAATAGGAATTTTATAAATAATTTAATTGAAGAAAATTAGGACGTTTTTGCTAATTAAAATAAAATTTATGAAAAACCTTTCAAAAATCCTAAATCAGCCTAAAAAGGGATTTAAATATTATTATTTTTAAATATCCCCAAATATCCTAGTTAATTTAATTGACCCTAACCCACCTATTTTTATTTTTCCCTTTTTTGTTTCCTTTTCTTTTTCTTTTTTCTTCTTTTCTTTTTCCTTCTCCTTCCCGATTGGGCTTGTCCGTGGCCCAATCCTTCTTTCCTTCTTTCTTTCTTTCTTTCTTTTTCTTCTTCGACGATTGGGCCTACATTCTGTGGCCCATTCCTTCCCTCATTTTTCTGAAATACCCTAAAATTCTAATTCTGAAAATTATAGCTAAATAAGAATTTATTAGAAAAATTAATTAAATAAATTGTGTTATTAAAATAAAGGGGAATTAATTAATGCAAAACAAGTAGAAAATAATAAATAAATTATTTAGGAAATTTTGGATCTTTTACTAATAATCATGGAAGTTAGAAAAAAAATTTGCCCAAAATAGCCCAAATTAATCTAAGAAGGAATTAATTATTATTTTATAAATATTATTATTTTAAATAACTCAAAATTTCCAAAATACCCAACCCACCTATTTTTTCTTTCTTTTCTTTTCTTTTTTCTCCCTCTTTTTCTTTTCTTCCTCTCCTTCCCTTTTCTTTTTTTTTCCTTCTTCCCCCCCAACAGGGGCCAGCCCGCCCACGTGGCCCAACTTCCTTTCCCCTCCCTTCCTCCTTCGGCATGGCCCAAGCCCGCACAACATCCCCCTCACCCGTCGCCCAAACTGCCCAGCCGAGCCGCCCTTTTCCTTTTCTTTTCTTTCCCCTAGACCACCAGTCCACCCCCTTTCCCTCTTCTTCTTCCCATGCACCTACACCCGACCTTGCAACCTTACACCTACCGGCAACCACCTACACTGTCCGGCCATCCTTCCCTCCCTCTCCCGTCACTTTCTTTCATTTTTTCGACCCCAACCAACTCCTTCCCCTCTCCCGAGCACCCTGCCCATTTCCCTTTCCCTCTTTCCTCGACCTTGCCACCCCTACCATGGCAGAACCGCCTCAACTGCCACCACTGGGTGACATACTTGGCATCTGCACCTCTCGTGTCTTCTTCCCCTTGTCATTGCCTGCCCAATCGACCTATAAATACCCCATGGGCTGCCTCAATTTGATTTTTTATTTTGAAACCCAAAGATCCACCCCTTCTCGCCATCGCCCCATCAGACGAGCACTCCGCCACCACCGTCTATCTCTGTCGGCCACCCCTGACCTTCTCGCCTCTGCACGCCACCCCCCCTACCTATGACCCCCCGACTCCTTGCATTAACCCTCCCTACATAGAATATTACAAAGTTACTCTACTAACTACATCTCGTCCTTGATTTCTACACGATCCATCATGCAAATCCACCATTCCAATTAGGCTACTTCAACTGCCCACTGTCGTTGTCGCCGCCGGTCTTGTCACCAACCCTAGGTGGTGTTCTAATTTCCCAAACCTTTAAACCTTTTATATATAAGTGTTAATAATTTTTAGTAATATTAATAGTATTACCCTTATTATTATTATTATTAATGGTGTGTTATTCTTATTCTTATTATTATTATGTTACTACTCTTACAATCTAACCTAACTTCAGAAATATTTATAACTATGGTATTATCATTTAAAAGGATACAACTCTAGTATTAATATAGTATCTTTATTATTATTAATAATATTACTACTACTACTACTACTACTATCATCATCATCATCATCATCATCATCATTATTATTATTATTATTGCTACTTAACTTTACTTTATGATTTTCCTAACCAGAAATAATAATATTATTATTAATGATCTACAACTTTAGTGTTAATATGATTAGGATTTTCCCTCGTTGTTGTTGTTATTATTATTATTATTATTATTTTATTATTATTATTATTATTATTATTATTATTATTATTATTATTATTATTACCCTCACTATTATTCTTACTATTATTACTAATGCTAGCTTTGGCCTATTATTATTATCTTTATTATTATGGTAAATATTTGAACCCTTATATTACTATTACTATTCTTATTATCATTACTATTAGTATTATTCTTACCATTATTATTATTATTATTATTATTAATGCCATTATTATTATTATTATTATTATTATTATTATTATTAATGCCATTATTATTAATATTATTATTATTATTATTATTAATGCCATTATTATTATTATTATGATTATGATTATTATTATTATTACTATTATTATTATTACTACTACTACTACTTAACCTAACTTTGGAAATATTTCTGGCTAGTGCTACTATTAATGGAGAGTTACAATTTTAGTATTTTTATGATCTTATTATTATTATTATTATTATTATTATTATTATTATTATTATTATTATTATTATTACCACCATTATCATTATCATTATTTTCTTGCTAATATTGTTAATACTAACTTTATCCATTATCACATTTTATTATTAATATAAATATTTGGACCCGTATATTATTATTATCATTTCGGTTACCATATTATTGTTATTTTTATTATTATTATGCTTAAAATTATTATTATCATTATTATTTTTATAATTATTACTGTTGTTGTTGTTGTTGTTGTTGTTATTACTATTATTTTTATTATTAATAATGTTATTGAAACCGAAATTGGCATGTTACAATTTTGTTACTATAGAAGAAGAATACCCAACCTTAGTATTATTATTCAAATATTGCTAATATTATTCCTAATGCCTTTGTTACTAACATTATTACTATGGTATCATTATTAGTTATTACTATTATTATTGTTATCATTTTGTTAATATTATTATGATAAAAACATTTGAAACCTTATATTATTATTATTCCAAATATAACTATTATCATTATTATCTTTAGCAATATTAGTACTTTGTTGATATTACTATTATTATATTATTATTTTAACCCTAAAATTATTATTAGCCTTAGCCTTAAAAATAATAGGGCTTCTATTTCTAGGAGCATTAGTATTAATATTACTATTATTATCACTATTTTGCTATAACTAGTATTAGTACTATTATTAGAAGAAATAAAGCTATTAGATTTAATAATATAAATATAGCTATAAATATTAACATAAATATATAAAGATGCCTTTAATAATAGTAACCCTAATCTTAGACTAAAATAAGAAATAATAGTATTTTTGGTAGGAGGGAAACAAATCCTTAGTTTTAGGTAAGGATGTAGCTAAGGCCCCTGTGTGTTTTGTGACTTGTATGTCTTGGATGCTATATATCATGCTATGACGTGTATCGTATGATTGTCATTAACTTGTCTTAGGTGTAGCGCAGCTTGGAGTTGAGGTATGTTTGTATGTTTTATTATGGCATGATCATGATACGTATATATGGTGATATTGATATGATATGATATGATATGGCTCTCTAGGACATGCATGCTAGGACAATTGATATTATGATATGGGGATGAAAGGATAACAAGAAAGAGAATGGGAATTGAGTTTACTAAGGGGGATATAAGGTTGACCAAACTACCGCATGATCCATGAGAGGGAAATAAAGAGGAAGAAATGACCAAAATGAATGAGAGATGGGAACCGTGCATGGGAATTTTAGGGTTCGCATGGGGACTTCGAGAGTTTGCATGGGGTGGATAAAACTTGCATGGGGACGATCTTTACGTGAGAAAAGTTGTTTTAGGATGCAAATAAGCTAAAGGGAGAGTTGTGGAGTGATTGGAGACTTGGGATGAAAAATAGTACGTAGGTCGATATAACGGTGTATAAGGGACCTGATTAGGGTTTTGGGAGGAAGCAGTAATTTGGAAAATGTGGAAGTAAAAATGATTAAGGGAGAGTGGAGTGTGGGTTAAGAGTGGGAAGTTATTTTATAAGGGGAGAATATGGGTGTCATGGGAGAGAAAAGATATCGGGTGAAAAAGAGAGAGGTTACTTGTGGGAGAAGAAAGGTACTAGGGTTGAAGTGACCAACTAGGTTTTTCGGTCACATATGGAATTGAGGGGTAACGTAATATGATTTGGGATTGGATCTAAATGAGATAAGGTATGGGGCGATAAACGAAGTAATGGTAGTGTAAGTGAGAGAGAGTTGGGCCACATCGATCCAATGAGGGTTTTCAAGGGAAAATCTTAGAGGGTGATAGTAGGTGGAGTTGATGTCATAAGGCGTTGGGCCTAACCCACATCCGTAGGAGTTGGGTTTTTCATTATATGTAAGTGTAAGGAAAAATGGATGTCGGGGTGTGATAAAGGGTGCAAGAGTCTCAAGATATGAGATGGCCCCCTTGGGAGAATAGAAGTAGAAGGTTGTTGACATGCATGTCCAGGGTAAAAGGCTTTATCTAATAAAACACGAATAAGATATTAATCACTTAAAGAGTAAGATTGTTGAGCCAGGCCCAGACCGATCCACCGGCATAATAGTAGCCAGGTGTCGGGGTACCCTGGAGACCGATCCACCAGCATATAATAGTGGTTAGGTGCATTCTTCCCTATGAGTGACCAATCCACCGACTATAATAGTGGGAGATCCCGAGCTCAACAAACCAAACATTAAGTTGCTAATGAATCATGGGAAAAATACTATGTAATTATAGTGAAACACAATGAGAGTCGGGGCCAGACCAATCCACCGACATAATAGTGGCCAGGAGCGTTCTGCCCTAAAGACCGATCCACCGGCAAAAATAGTGGTTAGGTGTGTTCTTCCCTATAAGTGATCGATCCACCATCTATAATAGTGGGGTTCCCGCACTCGCATGGATTAATAAAGATTATGGTGTGAAACGACTATATTTACCAAAGATCCAAAGAATACGTCTAACTGGACCATAGTTGGCCTTCATTATCTGTGTTATTGTATGATGTCTATATGACCATGTCATGTATGTTACGTTGCATGTGTTGTATGTTTGGCCTTAGCACATGGTTACCTTACTCAGTACGTAGCGTACTGATCACCCGTTTCATGGGTGCTGCTCATTCCCATGAGCAGAAGACCCATCTGAGCTTGTGCAGGTAGGGGATGACGTCTTCAATGCCTAAAATACTTACGAGGCATCGATGGGGTTGAGCGTTGAGCTTGGACCTGACTTGGGGATCGAGAGTGACTCAACCGGACTCTGTTTTCTTTTATTGGACCATGTATCATTTTATTCTAGTTATGTGATATCGTGTTGTGCTTTATGTTTTAAAAAACTATAGTCACTTACTCTTTGGGTTGTAATTCTAAACCACACTCTGATTTCTGTATGACTTGTGTTTTTATTAATGACTTGTGCTTGGTGTTAACCTATTTATCCTTAAAACTTAGTACTGAAATAGTAGGACTGAACCGATATGGTACTAAGTGTGGCGGTAATGCCCCCTGAATTTACGATTTTATTATTTCACTTTTGCCAAATCTTTTTAATTAAACGAAATTTTTCAGTAGTAAATTTTGGGGGTGTTACATTTTCTTTCCTTCCCACAGCCTATTCCCCCTTTTCTTTCTTTTCTTCTTCTTTTGACATCCCAGCGTTGTGTTTTATCTCTTTTTCCCCCTAGAACGCTGCATTTTGATCATTTTTTTAGCCATTGTCACCCATCCAGTCTCCCCTCTTTTCTTTTCCTTCTTTTATTCCCTAGAACGCGGGTCCCGCCCCACCTTTCTTTCTTCTTCTTCTTTCCTCCTCCCTTGACGCCGTCAACCTGCAACTTCTTCCCTCACCTGCGCCTGGTTTTTCACCGTTGATCCGGCCATTATTCTTCTCTCTCCCCATTGCTGATCTTCTTGTCGTTTGACTCAACCAACTCGCCCCTCTCCTTGCATGATTTTCCTCATCCCAACCAATCACCTTCCTTGCCAAGACCTCGATTTTTGCCGGCTAAATGACGCCACTGGCGAACCCTAACCCCACTTGCCCTATTCCCTCGTCGTCCCACAGACCTCACCTTATCATTTAAACCCTATAAATACCCTAATATTGAGCTCTGTATCGAGCTCTAGTTTCTTTCCCAAAAAACCTACCTTATGTGCCACCACCCCTTCAGACACCATTTTCGCCGCCTCCGGCCAACTCCGCCACCCTCTTTACCTACCAAACTAATCCTTTCACCGCCCTCTAACTATCTAAACCACCCATATCCCTCGATTCTTCTTGCACAAGCCACCCCCGCTGTGCAAAGTTTCCTCCCCGATCAGCCTTCCTTTTCATCTCCGCCACCCTTCAAACCACCATTAGCCACCACTTCCGCCGCTACCGCCACTACTTTCACCTCCCAACCAGTTTTGTAGACCACCCTCTACCTTCTCCTACCTTTATTTTCATCTTCCTCCCTCTCCTCCTCTCTTTTTTCTTCTTCTTCCTCTTTTGGCCACCACCACCACCGTCGTGCACCGCCACCTTTGGTTGCTCTGCCACCTTCATTCTACTCCTCTCCACCTGGGCAACCCTAAACGCCCCAACTCCCACCTCCATTCTACCTCTCCTTTTTCCAGCATCTAACTTTTCCTTTTTTCTTCTCTTTCTCAGGCCACCGCCGCCGCCTCCGTGCACCACCGTCAGTGCCACCTGTCACCACCAGTCTAAGATTGAACTCTAAACCCTCTCGACCCTTTTTCAATATTTATACAAGCTTTATTTTATTGTATTTCATTTATTCAAAATATATTACTATTATTATTATTATTAATATTACTATTATTATTGTTATTATTAATGTTTTTATTATTATTTCTATTGAGGGTCGAAGCCCTATTACATTTTTATTTTGATTTTATTATTATTCTTCTTATTGTTGCTATTATCTTTATTATTAATATTGATATGTTATTGTTATTGTTATTATTTCAAAATTATTATTATTACAAATATTTTACTAATAGTGTTGCTATTATTATTATTATTATTATTATTATTATTATTATTATTATTATTATTATTATTATTATTATCACTAATGGTACTTTTAATATTTTGAAGTAGGGTCAAAAACCCTAATTTATGTTACTCTCGGTTTAGGTTATTTTATCATCATCATCATCATTATTATTATTTTGTAATTTTGATTATTATTTCACTACTATTATTATTACTATTTTTATTAATAATGTCCTAATGATATTATTAGCATTATTTTGGTGAAGTGTTGAGCCTTATCTCACCATCTATTTTGAATCATATTAATATTATTATTAGTATTTTTAGTATTATTATTACTGTTATGATTATTATTATTTTTCAATATTAATATGGTTTTTATCATCAACTTTATTTCTATTATTATTATTATTATTATTATTTTCCATATTATTATCATTATCGTTATTATTATTATTCTGGTAAAGGGGTTGAAGCCCTTATTTCACTTTGTTTTTGAGTTATCCCTTATTATTATTATGGTATTATTACTATTACTATTATTATTGTTGTTGTTATTATTATTAATATTATTAGTATTTTTAGTATGATCATTGTTACTATTATTATTATTATTATTATTATTATTATTATTATCATTGTTATTATTTTTAGTATCTTTGCTATTATTATTTTGGTATCATTATTATTATTATTAGGGTAAAGTCTTCAACCTTATATTATTAACTTTTATAATATTACTATTGATATGTTATTATTTTATTAAAAACCCAGTCTTAGAATAAGTTAGTAATAATAGTATTTTTAGTAAGAGGGAATCTAATTTTAGTTTTTCCCTCATATAGGTGAGATCAGTCAAAGCCCTAAGGAGGCGTAGGAGCGTGCTCCAAGACCGGTGTCATTTTAGGTAAGGGTGTTACTAAGGCCTTATGTGTGCTGATGTGCATTATATGCTTTGTATGTTATGCATTCTATGTTTATCATTATATTGATTTCATGTGCAGTATGGTGTGGAGTCGAAGTGTGTTCATGTGTTGTTAAATGGCACGTGTATTATGTATATGTGATGAAATATTGTGGTATGTGATGATTGGTTTGTGGCCCTTTAGACATGCATGTGAGGATGTATAAACGTGGTATTGTGTGGGGAAAAGGTTGAATATGGAAAATGGGAAATAAGTTGACTAAAGGAGAGTAAGTTAACCAAAAAGAAGTGAGTTGACCTAAAAATATTAATGATATATCGGTAGAAGAAGAATAGGGGTGAAAGTAAAATGAAGGAATGGGAGAATATATAGTATTGCAGGAGAGAATCTAGGGTTTCATATGGGAGAATTTATGGTGCTACATGGGAAAATCTAAACTAGGGTTTGTATGAATGGACTTAGGGTTTTGCATGGCAGATTTGATGGTATTGCATGGGAGAATCTAAACTAAGGTTTGGTATGGATGAATATTGGGTTATGCATGGAGGAATATAGGGTTTTATGTGGATGAATCTAGGATTTTGTATGGAGGAATCTAGGGTTTTGAATAGATGAATCTAGGGTTTGCATTGGTGAATCTAGGGTTTCACGTGGGATTTTAGGGGTTTTGCATGAAAAATTCGAATGGTTGCATGGGATGTGTAAAGTCTACATGGGCATGAAATTTATGTATGGAAAGTTGATTTGGGACGTGAGGAAGGTAATGTAAGTGTTGTTTGGGTGTTTGAACACTTTGGATGAAAAATAGTACATGGAGTAATATAAGGGTACGTAGGAGACCGAGCTAGGATTTGTGTGGACAATTAGAGCTTGGTGTGGCTTCTTAGGGTTTTTGTGGTATCATATGTATTTGGTGATTAAAGTATAATTATGAGGATGGAATTTATGAGTTGTGGTGTGTGGAGTGTCAAAATGATTTGAGTTGTGTGAAGTAGAGTAAGATGGGCCACTGAGGCTTAAATTAGGGTTTTTGGGGAAAAAATCCTAAAGTAAGGAAATAAGTAGACTTGGACGTGTGTAGTAGTGGGCTTTGACCCACATATTTCGGTGTTGGAGTTCTAGTGTGAGTTTGAGTATAAAGGAAAGGTTGTTGGGTAAGATAGGAAGTGCAGGGTTATCATGATATGGTATGGTTCATTTAGAGGATAAGCGCAGAGGGAGTGAGTCATGCATGTCTAGGGTAATGTTTCTGAATAAGACACAGTAATACATTCATCATTTAAAGTAGAAGATTATTAAGCCGGGCCCAAACCAATCTATCGGCGAATAATAGTGGTTAGGGCATGATGTCCTATATGTGACAGGTGCACTGGTAATAATAGTGGTCAGGCTTTGTACCTGTGCGCTTCTGGTCCACCGACTATAATAGTGGGGATTCCATGCTCAACAAAACCGAACATATTTGTGCTAAGGAATGGGAAATACACTAAGTACTTACAGTGGAACAGCGTGAGAGTTGGAGCCAGGCCGGTCCACCGGCGAATAATAGTGGTCAGGAGCTTTATATCCTGCGTGTTTTTGGTCCACCGACTATAATAGTGGTTAGGAGCTTTATGCCCCGTGTTTTCTTGTCCACCGACAATAATAGTGGTCAGGAGCTACGTGCCCTGTATGTATCTGGTCTACTAGCTATAATAATGGGGTTCCCGTACTTGCATGGATTTGATAAAAAGTATGTGTGAAATGAGTTCTGATCAGAGATTAATTAAATAATTAATTCGAACTATAAATGGGATTTTATTTATCTACTCATATGATTGTACAATAGTATGTTATCACGTTGGACTATATGCTCTTTCATATTCTTTTGTATTATTTATGTGATTTTATGTGTTGGTCTTAGTGCATATGTTACCTTACTCAGTACGTAGCGTACTGATCACCCTTTTCATGGGTGTTGCTCATTCCCACGAGTAGTAGGCCCTTCTGACTTTGTGCAAGTGGGAGAGTCATTAGGCAGATCTGAGTGTTGAGCATATTTTTGGCTCCAAGTTCGAGAGTAGTGTAGTGGGATTCATTCTTCTTGTTATTTTTTTTTATCTCCTCCTATTATTTCTTTTGTATTGGATTTACCCTTTATGTTTCATTACTTGTATTGAGTATTTTAAATGACCATTTTATAATTTGTAAGCTTATTTCTCTTTTAGATATGAATTACAATTCTTTATGCGTACTCTAATTTTTAATATATGATCCTTCTAGTTCTTTTATGAACTCTTGGTTTGAGCTTAATGTCAATCTTTTCTTAGCTTTAGCACTTGGTACCCAAACGGTCGGAGAGAACCGGTTTGGTACTAAGTGTGGTGGTAACATCCCCATAATTTATGGGTTTTAATTTAAGTGCTTCCATTTAAAAAAAATAGTGAATTTTGGGGTGTTACAAAACCACTCAATATTTGTATCAACTCTACTCTCCTCAATTGTGTTCTTTTTTTGTTATGGTGATTCCATTGATGTTGTTGATGAATCAATGCTGATTCCATTTTTGTTCTTTGATCTTTGATCTTTGTTTTGATAGATGGATAATGATAATGATATTCTTACTCTATTCTACTTTACAATCCCTACTTGGCTTGTTGTGGTGGCGGCGGCTTATTGGTATTTAGACGAAAATGGCATGCTAGATGATGATGATGATATTCATAAAGAATCTAGAGAAGTGAGATTTTTGGTAAGAGATGTGATGACAAATAGAGTCATATGTTGAGATATGATTCGTATGGGTCCTGAGGTATTTTATGAATTTTGTGGGTTATTGGCAAATCATGGTGGCTTGCAGTTAACTTGATAGGATAATATCAAAGAGCAAGTTGCTTCATTTTTGTACATTTTGGGTCATGCCACAACAAATAGGGAGGTAAAAAGAGTGTTTGGTAGGTCTGAAGAAGTTATTAGTTGTCATTTTCACAATGTCTTAAGAGAGGTTATCAAATTAGAGGTGCTATTTATTAGACAACTAGATGGATCATCAACACCAATAGAGATTCGAGACAATCCCAAGTTTTGTCCTTATTTTAAGGTGTCTATTATGAATATTTCTTTCTTTTTAGTCAATAAGTAATTTATTTATATTATTAATAATGTAGTAGTTAATTTTAGGATTGTGTGGGAGCAATCAACATAACCCATGTTCAAGTAAAAGTTTTTGCATCAGATGCTCTTAAATTCCGAGGCAAAAAATATTACACCACACAAAATGTACTAGTAGCTTGTACATTTGACCTAAAATTTACCTATGTTCTAGCTGGTTGGGAAAGAACAATATCTGATGCTCGAATACTAAAAGATGCATTAAGATGATAATATGGCCTCAAAATCCTACATGGTAACTACATTACAATACTTAACAAATACTTTTTACTTAATTTATTGAAAGTCGTTTAACATTTTAGCCTTTTTTAGGTAAATATTATCTTGGTGATGCTGGGTTTCCTATAATGAGTGGCATAATTCTACCTTATAGAGGAGAGTGGTATCATTTGACAGAGTACTCGCACAATCCACCAAGGTCTCCACAAGAACTATTTAATTTGCGTCATTCTTCTTTAAGAAATGAGATTGAACGAATTTTTTGTGTTGTACAAAAAATTTCCAATTATGGAAAATGTAAATGAACCCCCATTATGATGTATATACACATAGAAGGATTTTATTAGCATGTTGTATCGTGTATAACTTTATAATGAGTGTTGATCCAGATGAAATTATAATTAGAGAGGTGGATCAAGAACTTACTAGTGGTGATGATGGAGAGTAAGAAAATAGGTTTGATGATCTTACAGAAGAAGGAGATGCTGCTAGAGGAGAGTTTATAAGCATTTCTTTTGACTTATGTAATTTGAACAAATGTACTATTTTATGTGTACTGAATTGCGAGAACTTTGTTGCTTTGCTACAATATGTTGTATTCTACTTTGAACACACTATGAAACATGTGTCTTTATTTTTTTGGAGATTACTGCTATGTTTTAAATGTCACTTGATTATTTGTGTAATTTTTTTTTGCATACCTATCATATTTGTCATCCTTTTTTTTGGTAGATTCAACCATGCCTCCTCATCAAGTTGAGAGAAACATTTGGACATGCAAGATGGATGGAGTTCTTCTTGATGCTTTGTTACATCAGATGTGTATAGGTAATCATCTTGGTGGTACATTTACTATGGGAGCTTATAGTTCTATGTTAAAAGAGCTTAAAGAAAAGTTTTCCAACTCCTTATGGAATAAGGAATGATTTCACAATAGGATAAAATATTTGAAGGGAAATTTTTTTTAATGTTATGACATAAGCCAAAATGTTTCACAAAGTGGTTGGGGTTTTAATCCTACCACTCAAATGTGGGATCTCGAAGAGGAAGTGTGGAATCAACCAATTGAGGCGTGTATGGAATTATTCTCTCTTTTTTTTGCATAAGGTTTTATTCTTTTATATATGGTGTTTATCATCTATATTTGTTAAGTGTTGTGATTTAATTCACTTTGTTTGTTTGTTTGTCATATAGCAATCCAAAGGCTGCTGAGTGGAAGTATAAAACAATTCCCTTTATGAAAAATTAGAAGAGCTATTTTCTAAGGATAGGGAAACAAGGGATAATGTTGTAACTATTGCTGAAGTAAAAACAAGGAGAAGGGAAGCTGCAAGACAACATAGAGTATCTAGTAGCATGATTCAAGATATTGATAATAAGGTCTCACAAGACGAAGTTCACATTGAGGGGTTTAGTTCATTTAGTATTGATTCTAGGACTCCACCTCATTCTAAACAAGACTACGATTCAAATGCTAGTAATGCAAGTGTACCACAAGTAGGTGCGGATCATGGAAAAGGCAACAAGGGTAAGAGGAAAATTGATACTTTTATTATAACATGTTATGATATGTTAAGTGGATAAGTAGAGAAGTTTGCCATGGTTATGGACAAATGTTCACGTGTTGATCCCACTAAGTCTATTAAGTGTGTTGAGGAGCTTGACTTCGATCGAAGGTACACGATGCTGGCTTCTTTTCATCTTTCAAAGAATCATGCAGACTATGAGATGCTAAATGCGTATCCTTTAGAGCAAGGTCGGTTTGCATTATGGCTTCTATTAGTGCAACCACAAATCATTGATGAATCAAAGCATTCCCCTTATGTGTAGTTTCATGCTTTAAGACACTTGAATTAAGATGTCCTGTAGGATGATTACATCATTCATCTTTGTTGACGGTGAAATAATTGTTAGATGATGAACATCGTGTGCACCTTTTGAGTTTATATTGTAGATGATGATGGGCATCTTTTTATTTTAGTAACATTTTGTTGAATGTAGGATGATGGATGCCCTTTAACTTATTAAGTTTGTTTTTAATTAAAGATGATGGGTTCCTTTCTTCAATGTGTTATATATAATTTATTTTATTTGTATAAAAAATCTTTATCTGTGAATTAGTTGGCTAAATGGATGTTGCAACAAAAAATTACTTATCTTTTAAATATTTTGATTGTTGTTGTGATGAGGTGGTATTGGTGGTGGTGGAGAAAGATGAGGAGGAAGAGGTGGTTATAGCGGATGAGGTGGTGGTGGTGGTGGAGTTGTGATGGAGGTGGTGGTGGAGGAGGAGGAGGAGGTGGGTGGTGTGGTGGTGGTGGAGTTGGTGGAGGAGGAGGTGGGGGTGGGTGGTGGTGGTGGTGGAGGAGGAGGAGGGGGTGGTGGTGGTGGAGTTGAAGGAGGTGGTGGTGGAGGAGAGAAGGCGGTGGTGGAGGTTGAGGTGGTGGTGGTGGTGGTGGAGGTGGAGGAGGAGGTGGTTGTGATGATAGTGGTGGTGGTGCTAGGTAAGTTTATTATAGAATGGACTTATCTATTTAATACAAGGGTATAAATGTCATTTGATTTATTTTTTAACCTTCATTAGCCTCAATCCAAATAAAAAATTTAAAATATTTACCCCGATTCACGCAGGTCAGGTTAATATTATCCAAATCGAATTTTTAAAATATTCACTCCAATTCACCTCCATTCCCTTCACCTAGGTTAATTTTAATGTTTACCCTCACCCCGATTCACCCCAATCAAAATGGACCATGAATGTGTTATTCATATCCTTCCTTTTACACTAAATCTTAAACTAGTATCATCATCCTCTTTTCTCTTATGTTCCTACTCCTAACTATCAAACTAGACCTCAAACTAGCTCCACTATCTTCTCCTCTATATTCTTGAACTAAATCTCAACCCAATTCTACCATCCTTTACCCTTTCCCTTTCTCCTCCATCAATGAATGCCTCTAACCACCATCGACGTCTACTACAACAAAGCAATTTGATTGATGAATGCCATCATCAACAATGGGCAACGAATTCAAATGCCATCAACATGCAGCTAGTAATGATGTTCTTTTGACAACCATTGAGCAAAGAAAGAACATTAGAAGAAAAACTTATCTTATTATCTTTTGGATTGTATAAATTAGGTTTCTCTATAATTTCTAATAACTTATTATATAGAATCAAGGTTCCACTCATCATTAAGTTAATTTAAAGTTTGATTATTTCATTCTTTTAGTTTTTGGATTTTTGGATTGTCTTTGTTGCTTCTTGTATCTATAAAGTTGGGTGTCTTAAACTTTAATGGAGGTTGTTAGAGGTGGTGATTGTATATTCCTACATTTTCTCCTTATATTATCTTGAAATCCCAATTGTCATGTGGATTTCTACTAATTTAACAAAAGTTTTTGTGTCCACTACATACCACTAATTATTTTCGGTGCTTCTTCATTTGAAATTATAGATGTAATGTTAAGATACTCATTTTGAGTTTTTTTATGGGAACAATTGGTACTAAATAGAGGGTAAATGTAAAAATTTTAACTCCACCGCACCTTTTCATTCAATTTATCCTCAATGAGCTTCATTTGAAACTTGTTTCCCATCTCCTCAAAAGCATAATGAATTGAATCTTACTAACAAAGGAAGTCTGTGGCTATGGAGGATAGAGGGACAACAAGAGAAGTAGGATTTATTAGGGTATATAGTGAAGATGAAAGAATAAAAAAAAATTGGATGAACAAGTATTTCTTTCATAATTAGTCGAGGAATTAATTGATGACATTGTAAGTATAAAGTTGTAGGGTGATAATGTAAATTATGTAATACCCCAAGTTGAGCAGAGTGTTATAAGGATTAACCTCACTACTTATATCAACATAGTATACCATCCTTTTGGTGAATACATTATAAGAACTTCACAATTAAGCGTGTTGGCAATGAAGTAATTTTTAGGATGAGTGACCCTCCTAGAAAGTTTTAACAAATTTCTAAAAATTTCTCAGGAAGCACGTGAGTGAGGAAAAAGCGTACCGAAAGAACTCGTGTTGATCTGTGGGGCCAGCCGATCAATCTGAAAATGCCCCTAGGTAGCCCCGTATAGTTATATTGACTCGGGGTGTTACAAATAGTATCAGAGCGAAACCGTGACCCTGACTGAACTTAGACGAGCCAATTAGACACCTAGTGGGACAATTCTTAGGATAAATCGCATTAAGATAGTTAATGGTTCAGCCGCAACAAGGAGGTTGCATTCTTTGAGTAGGGGTGAATGTAATACCCTAAGTTGAGCAGAGTGTTATAAGGATTGATCTGGCTACTTATATCTACATGGTATAACATTCTTTTGGTGATTCCATCCTAAGAATTTCACGGTCAAGTCTGCTGATTGTGGAGCAATTATTAGAATGGGTGACCCTCTTATTCAAAAATTTTCTAAAAATTTAGCAAAAAGCACGTGAGTGAGAACAAAGTGTGCTAAAAGGACTCGTGTTGATCTGTGGGGTCAGTCAATCAATCCAAAAGCACTTCTGGGTAGCCCCAACGTGGTCATATCAACTAAGGGTGTTATAGATGAAAGTAATATGGGAAGAAAATAAAGTTGGAGAAAGAATATAAATTAGGTTAAGTGTAGTCAAAGTTCCAATTTTGTTGAGATAGAATAAATTTTCATATGATTTTTGTCAATTCATACTATTTTTTAACAAACAACACCACATAAGCATAGCTAGTGTATTTTATGCTAAATATAGGGATGTATAGTGCAATATCAAGCCAATAAAGGGCATATGGTTTGTTTTGCTTAAACACAGGGGGTATATGGTGTTACAACCTATTTTTTAATACATGGAGTGTGGCATTAGACGAATTACCTTATGTGGAGTCATCACTATGCTTTTAGTTAGGTTTAGTATTGCTATTAGTATTTGGGATTCTAACATAAATGATGGCCATCCTTTTTTCACATAAATATTAGGGAATAAATCCAAAATAGTGAGTTAGCACAACTAAATTACATCATACATACTAATTTATAGCAAGTACCACCTACATTGTTAAATAAAATCTTCTCACGTACTATTTGGGGAAGAGTCTCAAATATGAGGTGTCCACATGAAAGTTCAAAGCTAATGTGGGTCATTGTGTCGACAACTTGGTTTGTCTCTCTGTAATTGTGGGAAATAAGGCACGTAGTAAAATCTCAAGTCAAATCTTGGCAAGCAAGCAATAAAGGACCATAAGAATTATAGTTCCAAAGTCTTCCTAAAGTAACATTGGTGCAATGTTGGAATGACAGCATAAGTGAACCTAAGAGGACCCACAGTTTGACGCTTCCTTCAACTAGACACCCCAAAGTTCATCCATGAGTATTGTGTCATACCCAACATTGGCTAAGAAGCCATATCCTCGGTGACCCAAAGCCACACCACCAATTGATATTCCTTAGATTGGAATTTCGATAACCACCTATGTTGATCTTCAACACACATGTAGGAGGTGGGTTCTAGCCTAACGCCAAAGAACTCTCAATATAGTAGAGCTTGGTTACATCTATAATTATATAAAAATAGAGTTCTTAGCAGACAATATACAAATAAATTTTCCTGTCTAAACTATACACATTATGGCTAATTACTAATTATCACTGTCAACTCATTAGTCAATTACCCTATCTTCTACTAATTGCTTCGATTATGTTGTCTTCTTATTTAATTAATTAGTAACCTCCGCAACTTGCAGATCATGTGTATTAATGTAACACCCCAAAATTTACTATTTTTTTACATAAAACCTTTAAATTTAAGACCCATAAATTCTGGGGATGCTACCGCCACACTTAGTACTAGACCGGTTCACTCCTACCGTTCTAGTACCAAGTGCTAAGGCTAAGAAAAAACAATGTCATTGTAACACCCCAAAATTCACTATATATTTTTTTAGTAGAAGAAATCATAGTAGAAATATTTAAATTAAAACCCGTGAATTTTGGGGATGTTACCGCCACACTTAGTACCAAACTGGTTCTCTCCGATCGTTTCAGTACCAAGTGCTAAGGCTAAAAAGATTAACATAAAACTTAAACCAAGATTCCATAAAATGAATTAAAGAAATAATAATATAGAAATCAAAGTACGGATAAAGAATTATTATTCATACCCAAAAGAGAAATAGCTTACAACGGATAAAAGATTCATTTAAAGTACTCAATGCAAGGTAATAAATTAGATTGGATAAATTCGATACAAAGGAAATAATAGAATGAATATAAAATAACGAGAAGAATGAATCCGGCCACATATATACTCAACACTCAGCTGCACCAGATGTCCCGCCCACTAGCACAAAGTCAGAAAGGGCTTTCTGCTCGTGAGAATGAGCAGCACCCATGAAAAGGGTGATCAATATGCTACGTACTGAGTAAGGTAACCGAGCACTAAGGCCCACACATAAACACATAAATCATGCAGAAGAATAGAAGAACACAATCATAATGCATATGATCAACTAGGTAAAAGTACAAATGCCCATATATAATATAGATTAATTACTTAATTAATCACTGGTTAGAAGTCGATTCATACCATGCTTTTTATCAAATCCACGCGAGTATGGGAACCCCACTATTATAGCATTAGCCGGTGGACTGGAAAACACACAGGTCATATAGCTCCTGACCACTATTATAGCTAGTGGATCGGTCTCCAGGATACCATAGTACCTGACCACTATTATTCTCTGATGGACCGGTCTAGCCCCTACTCGCATGGTATTCTACTGTAAGTAATTAGTGTCTTTCTCATGTCTTGGCACAAATATGTCAGGTTTTGTTGAGCACGGAATCCCCTATTATTATAGCCGGTGGATTGGTTACACATAGGACATCATGTCCTAACCACTATTATTCGCCGGTGGATTGGTCTGGTCCTGGCTCAATAATCTTTCACTTTACATGATTAATGTTTTAAGTATCTTATTCAAAAGCTTTCACCATGGACATTCATGAATCATTCTCTTTATACTTCACACATCACAAATCATAAAATTCCACCATAATAATTACACTTTAAACACCAAATACACACAACAACACAAAAATTATAAGCAACCACAACAAACCCTAATCGTCCACACAAACCCTAGTCTGGTCTCCTATGGATCCATATATAACTCCACGTACTATTTTTCATCCAAAATGTCCAAACACCCAAATAACACTTACATTACCTTCCTTATATCCCAAATCAACCTTTCATACATAAATTTCACTCCCATGCAAACTTTACACATCTCATGCAACCTTTCGAATTTTTCATAAAAACCCTACATCCCATGCAACCATTAACTCTCGTGTAAAACCCTAGCTCAATCATACAAACCCTAATACCACCATACAAACCCTAATACCACCATACAAACCCTAATACCGCCATACAACCTTAATTCCATGCAAACCCTAATACCATACATCCCACAACTCCATGCAAAACCCTACCCCATGCAACATTAACTCCATGCAAAGCCCAACACCATGCACCTCCATGCAAAACTCTAACACCATGCAATTCCACGCAAACCCTAATACCATGCAATTCTATGCAAAACCCGAACCTCCATGCAAATCTTAACTCCCATGCAACCCTAATATCAAGCCACATTAATACCACCCTGCAAAACCCTAACACCATGCAACATTAATACCACCATTCAAAACCCTAACACCATGCAATATTAATACCACCATACAAAACCCTAACACCATACAATTTCATGCAAAACCCTAACACCATACCATTTCATGCAAAACCCTAACACGACATTGTTACACTCCCCATCATTATTTTACAACTCTAGCATGCATGTCTTAAGGCCACATCTTACCATAAGAATAACACAATTATACATATAATTCTCATGCCAAAATTTATTCACACCAACATACTTCAACTCTATAATCATGTTGCATTATAAAAATTATACAATATACACATGAAATACACTATAAATAATATCACATGGCATAAATAACATAAAATCACATATTACACATATGGCCTTAGCACCCCTTACCTAAAACGACACCGGTCTTAGAGCACGCTTCTATGTTTCCTTAGGGTTTTGACTGGTTTCACCTATTATGAGGGAAAAGCTAAAATTAGACTCCCTCTATCAAAAATATTATTAATCACTAACTTATTATAAGGCTAGGTTTTTAAATAAATAATAATATATTAATAAAATAACATTAATTAATTACTAACTTTGCTAAAGATATAGAAATAATAGAAGTATTATAAAAGTTGATAATATACGGTTGAAAACTTTACCCTAATAATAATAATAATGATGATACTAAAATAATAATAGTAAAGATACCAAAAATAATATTAGTGATAATATAAATAAGAATAATAATAATAGTAACAATAATAATAACAAGGACATTATTCAAAAAAAATGAAATAAGGGCTTCAGCCCCTTCACTAAAATAATAATAATATTATTACTAAAATAAATAACTAAATTTAGTAATAATAATAGTGATGAAATAATAATAATAATGATGATGATAAAAACCATAATAATATTGTAATAATAATAATAATCATAATGGTGATAATAGTAAGGATAATACTTGAGGATAAAAAGTAGGGTTTCCACCCTACATTGAATAATAATAACTTAATTAATAATAATAATAACACTAGTAAGAATAAATACTTATACTAATAAGAATACTAATAACCCTAATAATAATAAGACATGATATTTATAATACTACTATTAAAATTTAAAATAAGCACAATAGGGTTTCAACCCTATATAAAATAATAATACTAACACTTGAAAACAATAAGAATGATAGTAATAACAACAACAACAGCAATAATAATAATAATAATAACACTATTAACAACACAAATGGTAAAATATTTGTATTAATAATAATGAAATAAGAATAATATAAATTCAAAATAGGAAATAATAATAATTATTATACTTATAACATATTAATATTAATAATAGTAATAATAGAAATAATAAGGGTAATAGTGCTAAAATCAAATTAAAAATTATAATAGGACTTCAGCCCTCAACAAAATAATAATAAAAACATTAATATTAATAAAAATAATAATAAATATTAAAAATGGAAATAATAATAATAATAATAATAGTATTTATATCAGGATAAATGAAATAAAATAATTTAAGGCTTGTAAAAATAGGGTCTAGGGTTCAACCTTAGGCTGGCGGGGATAGGCAGCACCAGTAGTGGTGCACGGCGGTGGCCGGAAAAAGAGGAGAAAAGGGTAAAAGTTTAGGGCTGGGAAAAAGAGAAAGAGAAAAAGGGTGGAAGCAAGGGTGATTATGGTTGTACAGAAGGAGGGGAATAGGATAGGGGTGGTGGCGCAGCCAAAGGTGATGGCACATGATGGCGGTGGTGGTGGCCGAATAGGGAAGAAGAAGAGAAAGAGAGGAAGAGAGGGAGAAAGGGGAAAAGAAAGGTAGGGGAGGTAGAGGGTGGTCTACAGAATAATTTGGCAAGTGAAAGAAGCGGCAGCAGCGGCGGAAGACGTGGCTAAGGGTGGTTCGAAGGGCGGTAGTGGTAGAAAATTGTTTGGTTGAGAAGGGAAATTTGCACGGTCGGGGTGGATTGTGCAGGGAGAATCGAAAGGTATGGGTGGTTTAGTTAGTTATAGGGCGATGTAGGGAAGGCGTAGGTGGCAAGAACAGGCGGCGCTGAAGGGGAAGTTAGGGTCGAAGGGAAAGTGGGAGAGTGGTAGGAAGGAGTGGGCACTGGCCGACGAGGACAATCGGCGCACTTTCCCGATCGTGGTATGCAAGTGGCCAGGGGAGGGGAAAACGTGTGGGGAAAGGGGGGAAGTGGGCAGACATGTGTGTCAATGGATCGTCCTGGAAGAGGGGGAGAATGTGGGCAACGAATGTGCGAAAAACCTAGGAGTTGGGCCGGCAGAGTTGCAGGTTGTCGACGACAGGGGGAGGGGGATGTGCGAAGGAAGAAGAAGAAGAAGAAAGGCAGGTTGGACCGGCGGTTTAGGGAAAGAAGAAAGAAAGGAAAGAAGACAGACTAGGTCGATCGGGCGTGAGGAGGGGAGGACGTTTAAGTGAAACGCAGGGTCCAGGGGAAAAAGAAGTCAAAACGCGACGTGGAAAAGGTGTGAAGAACGGGACAGCTGCACAGGCTAGGCACGGCTAATTTTTTTTAAATGAAACGATGTGTTTTAAGGGAAAAAAAGGGCAAGACGCGGCGCAGAACTCTAGGCCGCCGAAAGAGGAAGGAAATGAAGGATTGGGTCGAGGGAAGGCAGGCCCAATCAGGGAGGAAAAGAAAAAGAAAAAGGAAAGAAGAAGAAAGAAAAAGAAAGAAAAGGGAGAAAGAAAGGAAAAAGGGAAAAGAAAAGGAGAAGAATAATAGTTTAGGTTAATTAAATTAATTGGGATATTTGAAAATAATAATATTTAAATCCCTTTTTAGGCTAAAATAGGATTTTTAAAGGATTTTTCATAAATTCCATTTTAATTAGCAAAACACCTAAATTTTCTTCAATTAAATTATTTATAAAATTAATATTAATTTGAAACTATTTAATCATTATTACTTTAAATAAAATAATTTATTTAATTAATTTCCAAAATAAAATCCTTAATTAGCTAAAGTACCCAAAACTTTTCCAATAATTTTTTTTCTTAAATAGCCCTAATTAATTCCCTTTTATTTTAATAAAAATAATTTATTTGTTTAATTTTTCTAATAAAAAATTATTTAATAATAATAAATAAAAATAAATTTTTTGGGGCATTTCAGCCATCATCACACATTAATACATAAATTAAAGTCCGTAAATCAATAATCAAAGTACGCCTGATTTTTACATAATCCGAAATACGAGAGATAGTTCTTCAGAGAAGAAAAATAGCTACAATATTAAAATTGTTTCTGGAGTTTCAAATATAGTTAAAAGAGGAAAGGAATAATAATCTCATAATGGAAAAACCGGCCACACCACTCTAAGAAGTTGATCCAGCCAAAATCATCACTCAGCCCCACCTGATGTCCCATAGACATCAATGGTATCAAAGAAGGCATCACCTACCTGTAACACGTCAGACGGGCCTTCTGCTCGTGGGAATGAGCAACACCCATGAAAATGGTGATAAATACGCTACGTACTGAGTAAGGTAACCAAGAACTAAGGCCAACACACAAATACATAAAATCATGCAGGATACTATTTAACTAACACATTCAAACCCACACATATAATATATAAAGTCATGCAGAATATTATATATCTTATAAATGATCAAGCCCACACATTAAGACCCAAATAGTCTAGATTGATTATTTAATTAATCTCTTATCAGAAGTCGATTCACACCATAATTTTTATCAATTCCATGCAAGTATAGGAACCTACCACTATTTTAGCTGGTGGACCGGTCACTTGCGGGACAACATGTCCACACCACTATTCCTAACCGGTGGATCGGTTCGGTTCCTTCTCACATAATGTTCCACTGTAAGTAATTATTATCTTTTAAGTGCCTTAACATACTCTGGTTTATGTTTATTGAGCTTGAGATCCCCCGCTATTATTGTCAATGGGCTGGTCACTTGCGGGACATCAGGTCCACACCACTATTATTCGCCGGTGGATCAGTCACTTGCGATACAACATATCTACACCACTATTCCTAATCGGTGGATCATCTAGACCCGGATCAATAATCTGCCACTTTAAATGATTAGTGTCTTAAGTATTTTATTCAAAAGCTTTCACCCAGAAATGCATGACTAACTCCTACTATTCTTATCCTCCAAACCTAGTTGACCACCACAACCATAGTTAACAATAGCATACCCTTACACCCATTCAAACCCTAACTCCTATGCAAACCCTACTTCCATGCAAACCTTAAAACCATACAAACCCTAACTCCATGCAAATCCAACTCCATGCAAACATTAACACCATGCAAACCCTAACTCCATGCAAACCCTAACTCCATGTAAACCCCAACTCCATACAAACCCTAACACCATGCAAACCCTAACTCCACATTATTACACTCTCCATCATTATTTTGCAAAACCTATCATGCATGTCTTATGGACCACACAATAACATAATAATAACACAACCCATACACATAATACACATGCCACAATTTAATGCACGAACCTACCTCAACTCCATATCATGCCGCATATATGACAGTTATACAATTACATATAAAATATATTATGATTTCATATCATATGACATGCATGGAAAATAAAACACATAACACACAAATGACCTTAGTTACTCCTTACCTAAAATGTCATTGGTCTTGGAGCACGCTCCTATACCTCTTTAGGGATTTGACTGGTTTCACCTATTATGAGAAAAAAACTAGAATTAGGTTCCCTCCTAAAAATAATATTATTTACTAACTTATCCCAATACTAGGTTTTTAAATAAAACAATACTATACTAATAATAACTACACAAAATAATACCAAAAGTGATAATAATAATGTTAATATGATTCAAAACGGATGGCGGTATAAGGGTTTCTACCCTCCACCCAAAATAATACTAAAAATATTATTAATAAAAATAATACTAATAATAATAATTGAATTATAAAATAATAATAATGATGATGATAATAATAATATTAATAATAGTAGTAATAATAATAATGAAATGACTTAAACAGAAAATAATATAAGGTAGGATTTTCAACTCTACCCGAAAATAGTAAACGGAACATCGAACGGCATTGATATGGCAACTGTAAATCCCACATACTACCTACATTGATATTCATATTTGTTAATATGATAAATGCATATTAATTGAGTTACAAAGAAAACCTAAACTATTATTCCGTCCTCGTGCTCCCTTTATCAGTGTTCACTTCTTCATATCCCTTTGTTAATATAATAAATGCATATTAATTAACACAATCAACACCCAATAAATTGCTTCATGGCTATTCATCTCATTTTCTTTATATGATAAACGTCCTTCTAGTTCTCACATTCTCTAGTCATTAATGTACATTCCTTCTCTACTTATAAAATACAAACAATGTACAACATAAAGCAACCTTTTACTTTAGCAACAATACACATTCATGAGGGGAAAAAAGATATGCATTCAAGTTTAAACAATGGCCCCTACATACACTCTACTAAACTAAATTCTCCCATGAGAAAATAGTTGGAGCATAATCATCATATCTGTATGGGTTTATCAAAAACCGAAGTATGGCAAGCCAATAGCAATGGAATATGTATTCCATGATGGAGAGGTAAAAAATTTAGTATTAGACTATGAAAGTAAATTTATTTATTGATTATTTTCCAATACAAGTTGTTCCTAATATATAGCCATAATGAGCGTAATCTTAAGCTAAGATAATTACAATTGCCTAATCAATCACTACAAATTAGGGACTAATTATCTATACAAAAGATATGGTCAACAAACTAACTATATAAATGATATGGTAAATCAACTTAAATAAATTTATATTCTATTAATATGGCCAATTTACCAACTATATAACTGATATGGTAAATCAACTTAAATAAGTTCATATTTATCACACACCCGTAGTCTTAGCGGAAGGTTGTTGGATGCTGAGACTGTTCCAAAAATAATTAAATAATATTTGCAGAAGCTCTTTTGAAAAGATATTTGCAATTTAATAATGTGACGGGACATGAAGGACATACACCCCTACTTTTTGTACCTTTTCACAAACAAAGTGTATGTCCATCTCAATATGTTTAGTTCATTGATATTGTATTGGATTCCTAGACAAATATATCACACTAACATTATCACCGTAAACCAAAGTTGCCTTTTGGTTAGGACAATTAAGCTCAAGAATGAGATACCTAATCCAATAGGACTTAGAAACATCATTAGCAATACCCCTATATTCAGCTTTGGTACCAAACTTAGATATTATAGGTTGTCACTTAGAAGACCAAGAAATGAGATTATCTTTGATAAACACACAATAACCCGAGGTGGACCATTTAGTATCATAACATCCACCCTAATATGCATCTGTATATGACAAGATAAACTAAATTAAAGACTTATACAAGTACATACCATAATCAATTGTACCTTTTACATAATGAAGAATGTGTTTCAAAGCCTTCATGTGCTTAAATTTTGGAGCATGCATAAATAGGCAAACATGTTGGATTGCATAAGAGATATCAAGTTGCATGAAAGTTAGATATTGTAGAGCAGCAGTTAATCGATGATATTTTATCTGATCATCATAAGGATCACCCGATTTTGCACTTAGTTTCCCTTTAGTGTCGATAGGTGTGGAGCAAGGTTTGCGAGCAGTCATTCCTACCCTCTCTAATATCTCTTCGGCATATTTTTGTTGAGAGAGAAAAAAGCCATATTTGGTGCGAGTGATAGCAATATCCACAAAATAACTCAACTGACCCAGATCTTTCATAACAAATTCTACATTGAGAAGATATATAATAGAACGTCGTAGATCATCTGAAGAAGTTGTGAGTATAATTTCATCAACATACAATAAAATATATGCATTGGTAATGCCAGGATAATATATAAAAAGTGAGTGATCTGATTTGCTGTGAGTAAAACCAATAGTAGCAACAAAATCAGCGAAGGCTCGAAGGAGCTTGCTTAAGACTATATAGAGATTTACATAACAGGAAAACATGATCAAAACGAGTGGGGTATTTAACCCCATAGGTTGGTGCATGTAAATAGTCTCATTTAAGTTATCATACACAAATGTGTTATTGACATCTAGTTGATGTAGAGGCCAAGACTTGGATAATGCAATGCTAAGAATAGCCCGAATGGTTTTTAGTCTTGCAACCAAGCTAAAAGTCTCCTCATAATCAATCCCTTCTCGTTGTGACCTGCAATCACCTACAAGATGGGATTTATACCTCTCAAAAGAACCATTATATTTCTATTTATGACAAAAAATTCACATTAACCAAATTATATTCACATTATACGAACGAGTTACTAAATCCCATGTCTTATTTTTAATTATAGCATTGTATTCATCTAACATAGTAGATTTCTGATTCAGGTCATTAAGTGCACCCACTAGGTTTTGAAGTATAGGAGAGATTTTTGGAGTTTTGACACTTAAAGCATGTTAGTATTTTGGGTTGGGCTTAAAGATGCCATGTTGACTACGAGTACTCATTCTTTAGGCTGATGGTTGGTGGTGATGTTTGGGTTGTGTAGGTTGGATTTCTGGGCTTGAGGAAGGAGGACCAAATCTTTGATGAGGAGGTATGTAGCATCCTAGTCTTGGGTTCTTTGTTACTGAGGTACCTGGCATAAAGGTGTTTTGGCCTTGGGTCGAAGAGTGGTGAGTAAGGGAGGCCGAGTCCGTGGGAGATGTTGGAAGCACAAAAGACCGGGTCAGAGAGGGAGATTGGGCCGCTAGAGTAGCGTGGGCCAAAGAGGGAGATTGAGGGGGTTCAATTTGTTGATTTTAGGTGGAATTTTGATGCAACCTATAAATTTGCAAAGGAGATAAACCATACTCTAAAGAATCATAAGCATGAGCATTTAAAGTATGGATTTTTGAAAATGGAAATTGGGTTTCATCAAAATGCACATGACCCAAAATGATATTTTTTCTAGCCAACAAATCATAATATTTGTACCCTCTATGGTTTGAAGGATATCCTAAAAAGACACACAGAGTTGAACGGGCTTGGAGTTTATTAATTGTGGTGGATGGAAAGAGTGGGAAAAAAACACCAAAAGACTCAAAGATGTGAATAGAAAGGATTCTTTTGATGAAGAATGTGTGTGGGAGATTGGTAGTCTAAAACTTTTATAGGAAGAATGTTTAGAAGGTAGGTAGTCATTTGTAGAGTTTGGTTCCAAAAGGAGGGAGCCATAAATAAATGTGTAAGTAAAGTTCAAACAATAATATTTATGTTTTTTATTTTTCTTTCTGCTTTTCCATTTTCAGGAGAAGAGTGAGGGTGCAAAAAATGGAAAGACATGCCATGTTGTTCACAAAATTTATGAAAGGGACCATTATCGTACTCACGACCATTACCACACTAAAAAGAGTTTATTTCTCTTTCAAATTGAGTTTGTATGAATTCTTGAAATAAAAAAAATTGTTGTGGACCTACTATTTTTTGACAAAGGAAAAATCCACAAATTTTTTGCGTAATTATCAAGAAATAATGCATAATAACAATGGCTGAAGGAACTAAGAATAGGTGACGTCCACAAATTTCTATGAACAATATTAGAATGGCATAGTTGTGAAAGATAAAGAATCATAAACAAGACAAACAAAAAGATTTTTGAGCTTCATTATAATTAATAAAAATATTTTTGTGAAGAATACTTAGAATTGTATCTCCCAGATGACCCAAACGGGAGTGCCAAATACCAGAAGAAATGATTATAAAAGCAGAAGGTGCTAAAGATGAAATAGCCCTATTTTTGGTGGTGAAAGGGTCTCGTGTGTTATCACATCTCAGAAGTATGATCCCCGTATGTAGGTCCTTCATAAAAAATCCAAAAGGGTCAAATTCGACGGAAACCATATTATCATTAGTAAACTTACATACTAAAGTAAGGTTTTTAATCATATTAGGAGCATGCAAAAAAACAATTAAGCGCAATGGTGAATCTGTTTCGGTAAGTGAGGTATTTCCATAATCACAAATTGGAGTCATACCACTATTACCAATAGTTATTCCATTAGTTTTGCTTAAATTAAAATAAGGCATGAGAGTATCTGCATTAGCGGTCATGTGAGACATTGCTCCAGTGTCCATATACCAATTTCCGTCCGACTAGTTCAAAGAGAGATTGTACATTGCATTATCAATGTCAATTGGAGCATTGACACTCAAAGCTGGAGTTGCGATGTAGAATCATTGTGTAGGATGAGCACCCAAGACACCCTGCTGCCTCGCTGTCATTGCTGGACGATCACTCCAAGGAGTGGTGGGATAAGGACACAGTGGGGTCGCCCATGGCTGAGGGACCCTGTAATCCCTTGATTTTTTAAAAAGCTTATATTTTAATAAATAAATTTTATTTGGGATAAATTAGCCTTTATATTTATTTTATAGATTTTTTAGCATATAAAATTTGATATAAATATTTAATAAACTAAAATAAATATTTTGTTATTTTATCATACTCTTATTATTTAAATAATTTTTCAAATCATTACTTTACTAAAATTATCTTTTTTAAACCCTTATATTTTAATTATATTAAATTAAATTATTAAATAAATTTCTTACCCCAAAATATAGTATTTTATTATTTTATAAATTAAATCATTTTAGTTAAACCCATTTCCTTTTCTTTTTCGTTTTTTTTTCTCTTTTTCCCCTCTTTTTCCTTTCCTTCTCTTCCTTATTTTTCTTTTTCCCCAACTTGGGTCGGCCCGCTGGCCCAACACCTTTTCCGCTATGCGGTCCAGCTCCCCGCGACATCCCCCCTCTCCCGGCAGGTTCAGTCCTTTCTTTTCCTTCTTTTTCTTTTCCCTTGGACCGCTGGTCCAGCCTCCCACTTCATCTTCAACCTCCAGCGCACCTGCAGCCGAAATTCTTGCCGGAAAGCCTGCAAAAACCACACCCAACTGCACCGACCATTCCTCCCCGTTGACTTCCCTACCATTTCGACAGGGCCACCTCTCCCTTCTCCTGCACGCCATCCCTCTCTCTCCCTGACAACTCACGGTCTGCACACGCAGACCTATGTCGATCATTCTCACTAGACAGAAGCCATAACCCTACCTCTCTACTCTCCCACTCCTCCTTGTCGTTTTCCCCTTCCGATCGGCCTATTAATAGCCCTGAAGGCTGCCATAATCGGGTTTTGATTTTGGCAACCCAGAAAACCAAACCGCGCGCCACCCCTTATTCAGCCAACCATTCCTCCACCGTCGGCCGCCTTTGCCACCCACTCTGGCCACCAAAATTCTCCCTGCACCGCCCTCCACATATCCCAACCACTAGCCTTCCTTGACCTGCCTTGCACGAGCCACCCCGGCCATGCGAAATTATCGTCCTGAACATCGCCCTTCGACTTGTGCCGCCCTTCGTGTCGCTGGTTCTGCCACTAGCAGCGCCGCCTCTGTCTCCCAAAAAATCTAGGGAATCCTATCCTACCACCCCACATCTTCATTTTCCCCTACTTCCTTCTCCCCTAGCCTCCACATCCACCTCTCCACTTCTTCCTTCCTCCACCGCCGCCGCCGCAGCGTCGCCACCTAGCCTAGGTTGTTCCCCAACTCCTTAACCCCTAAACCCTGTTTATTAAATGTGTTAATGATTTTTAATATTATTAACTATTATTATTAGTGTTATTATGATTATTATTTTCATCATTATTATTATTACTATTACTATTATTACTACCACTATTATTACTATTATGTCCTAACATTTATCCCGAAGAACTTCTAATTAATGGTATTAATTAATACTAAAACCTTGTTGTGTTATTATTATTATATTTACTATTACTATTATTATTATTATTATTATTATTATTATTATCATGTTTATTACTCTAACTATGACTAACATCGTTATTATCTCTATTATTATTATTATTTTAGTATTCTTACTATTATTAGTATTATTAATATTATTATTATTATTATCATTATCGTTATTATTATTATTATCATGGTTATGGTGGTTATTGTTGTTGTTATTATTATTATTATTATTATTATTATTATTATTATTATTATTATTATTATCAACATTATGATTATTATTATTATCATTATATTTACTATATTTATTACTTTAACTATTATTACCATCGTTATTATTATTATTATTATTATTATTATTTAATATTATTATTTTTAGTATTCTTATTATGATTAGTATTGCCACTATTATTATTATTATTATTATTATCATTATTATTATTATTATTATTACTATCATTATCACTATCATTACTATTATTATTATTAGTATTAGTATTAGTATTATTATGTTTATTATTCTAACTATTATTATCATTTTTATTATCTCTATTATTATTATTATTAGTATTCTTATTATTATTTGTATTATTACTATTATTATTATCATTATTATTATTATTACTAATACTACTACAATTTCAATTATTATCGTCATCATTATTATCATTATAACCATTATTATTATTAGTAGTATTCTTATCATTAGTATTAGTATTAGTATTATTAATAATATTGTTATTAGTAATATTGAAACCCTTACTTGAATATTATGAATTTTACTAAGACTTACTTTGATTAGTGGTGATTCGTTTAACTATCTTGAGAGTAATAATAACCCTACCTTTTATTTATAAACTACTATTATTAATATTAGCCTTAGTATTAGGCCATGATAGGGGTAAGATAGGAAAATTATGATAATTCTGGTAGAGGAAGATTGACCCATAGTATTTCCCTCTTATAGGTGAATCGGGTCAAAACCCCTAGGAGGCATAGGAGTGTGCTCTAAGCCCAGCGCCGATTCAGGTAAGGACGTAGCTAAGGCCGCCTATGTGTTACGTGTTTTACTTGCCTTGGATGCCTTGTACGATTTATATATTATGTTCTATATGTTATTATATTATTTGTTTTTATATGTCGCAGCTTGGAACTAAGGTATGTTCTCGTGCTCTTGCCTGGTATGTGCTAATATGGATATGTTATAAGTATGACGTGATGTGATGTGGCCCTTAGGACATGCATGCTAGGTTAATTAATGAGGTGTTGTGGGATGGAGGCATGAAAGAGAAAAAATGAGAAAGTAAGATAACTAAGGGGAAGTAAGTTGGATGGCGTAGGTAAGGATGACCTAGGTAATCTATGATCCATGAATGGACGAGTAAAAAGGGAATTAAATAAAATGAAAGAGTGGTAGAAACTAAAGTTACATGGGAGAACTAGGGTTTGCATGAAAATCTTAGGGTTTGGCATGGTAGAGATCAAGGGGTTTGCATGGGGAGGTTAAGGTCCGCATAGGGGCGAACCTTACGTATGGAAAGTTACTTTGGGACATGGGGAAGGCAATGGAAGGTCTGTTTGGGAGTCTGGAGGCTCGAGGTGAAAAATAGTACGTAGGATAATATAATGATACCTAGGGACCAACTAGGGTTTGGGGAGGAAACCCTAATTTGAGAAGGTGGAAAAAGGAAAAGAAAATAATAAAAATAAACGAGGAAGAGCGAGGTATAAGGGGAGAGTTAAGTCTAAGGGTCATGACACATAGGGCGTTAAAATAGTGTGGGTTGTGGGAGGCAGGAAAGGAAGGGCCACATAGGCCCAGATTAGGGTTTCTGGTGAAAACCCTAGGGTAAGGTGGTGAGTAGACCTTGGGGTATAAGGTGGTGGACCCTAACCCACACACTTAGAAGTTGGGTTCCCCGTGTGAGAAAGTGGGTTGTGGGAAGGATGTCGAGGTGAGCTAGGAGGTGCAGAAGTCTCAAGATATGGGACAGGCCCTCCTGGGAGGATAAGGGCGGATATAGTTAGTCATGCATGTCAAGGGTGAAATTCGTTCGAATAAGATACGTTAAGACACTAATCACTTATAGAGGAAGATGTTGAGCCGGACCTAGATTGGTCCACCGGCGAATAATAGTGGCTAGGGTCGGGGTGCCCTACATGACCGGTCCACCGACGAATAATAGTGGCAGGGTATGTTACCCTTGTGACCGTTCCACCGACTATAATAGTGGGGGAATCCGTGCTCAACAAACTAATCATAATAATGATAAGACATGGGAAAGATACCAATAATTATAGTGGAACACCTTGTGAGTCGGGGCCAGACCGGTCCACCGACAAATAATAGTGGCAGGGTATGTTACCCTCGTGACCGGTCCACCGACTAAAATAGTGGTAGGGCATGTACCCTCGTGACCGTTCCACCGGCTATAATAGTGGGGTTCTTGCACTCACATGGATTGATAAAGGCTATGATGTGAATCGACTATATTTATCAAAAATCTAATGAATAAGTTATCTAGTTCATGGCTGGTAGTGTTTATCTATGTTATCGCATGCTATATATGTCTGTTATGTCATGTGCCCTGTGTATGTTGGGTATAGTGCATCTGTTACCTTACTCAGTACGTAGCGTATTGATCACCCGTTTCATGGGTGCTGCTCATTCCCATGAGCAGAAGACCCATCTGAGTTTGTGCAAGTAGGGGGCGATGTCTTCTATGCCTACGATTCTTACGAGGCATCAGGCAGGGCTGAGAGTTGAGCCTGGACCTAGCTTGGGGGTCGAGAGCGACGTGGCTAGAGTTCATCTTCCATTTTGTTTCCCTGTATTATCATATTTTGTTTTATTCTGCTGTATTATGTCCTCTAACATTTGGCACTTTATAACTGTACTTTTGGATTATAACTTTTGATTTTTGCACTCTAATTCTGTATGACTTGTGTCTTACTAATGATTGGTGTTTTATCATCAACTCATATTTTATAATTAATCTTGTTTAGCATTATCACTTAGTACCGGGACGATAGGAGTGAACCGATCGGGTACTAAATGTGCGATAATGCCCCCAAATTTACAGTTTTATCTGTTCGTTTCCTCTAAACTCTTTTAAATTAAATAAAATTTTTCAGTAGTAAATTTGGGGGTGTTACAGACCCACCTACTCCAAAGGGAAAGTTCCAAAACTATTACTGGTATTGTGGAGGCCGCTACTAGTTGTGGTTATCTCCACTATGGCTGCCACAGGTTAGCTAGTTCTGATGGTTGTTTCCACTATAATTTTTACATTGTTCTTTCGACCCTTAGTATTTAATTATTATTCTGATTTGTCTTATGTTGTTATCCATTATTATTAAAATTATCATTATTGAAATTCATTAAAAGGATAAAGGAAGAACTATATTCAAGTTTGGCTCATTCAGCCTTGTTCTTTTCATCCAGTAGTAGCATTGAGTGCGCTTGAGCGAATGTTGGAAAGGGAGTCTTGTTCTCAACCACCAGCATAAAACTCTCATATCCCTTAGTCAATCTGGTGAGAAGATGTAACACCATTCTTTGGTCAGAAACCTTGGCTCCGACATTGGCCAGATGATCGACTAACACCTTGAGGCCGCAAGTATAGGTCGTTGCATCAGGAAAGTCAAGTAGATTGCAATTTACAAATTTCATCTCGAGGTAAATTGCTCAAGAATCTTATCTTGGAATAATTCTGCCAAATGGTTCCAAGCATCGACTGTAGTGTCATCGGAATCAATTATGGTTTCCAAGAGATCTTTAGAGATGGTGTTATATATCCATTGACAAATAATGTTGTCAATGCGTTCCCATTGAGCCTTTTTGGCCAAAATTTTAGCCTCAATTTTGGGAGGAGAGATGGGATTTTTTGTCTTAACGTCAACTGATGGTGGGATGATGTGCTTGTAGGTGAGCATGGCTTTAGCATGGATGGTGAATAAAGTCTTCCAATTATTATATTTAGCATACTCATAATCCAACATGAGAGGAATGGTTGTTTTTATGTTCGAAATAGCGGTGGTGGGATGAACTTCGTCATCCATAGAAGAATGGGAGATAATGATGTAGAATGGGAGATGAGAATGTAGCATAAGAAGATGAAGGAGAGGTATTCCTAAGCCTCTGATACCACAAAAGTAACTTGATTTCTTAATTATTTTCCGATAAAAGTTGTTCTGAATATACAACCATCAAGAGCATAATCTTAGGCTAAGATAATTAAAATTTCCTAATCAATCACTACAAATTAGGGACTAATTAACTGTACAAAAGATATGGTCAACTTGCCAACTATATAAATGATATGGTAAATCAACTTAAATAAAGCCATATTCTATAGTTGCATTTTATATATATTGTAGGCTTATAATGTACATATTCTATGACACATATAGTTTTACTGACTCAAATTAATACTTGATATTTAAGGCATGTGGATTCATGCATGTGTTAGGTAACCACTCACTGGGGCTTACAAACAAAATGTCAAGAAGGGTGCATTTATTCAATCAATAACTTCTTTGTTGAAACAAATGACTATCATCAAAAGGAAGCACAACATATGTACAAAATCAAAGTTGTTCCGGGGGACAGTTTCATTTGAAGTATTTGATGAAGACTTACTCCGTTTCATGTACATGTTTAAGACTTTCAGAACACTCAAACAAAATAATGTGAATGAAAAACTATTGATAGGTGAGTAATATAGTGTCATAATAAAATTATATTGAATGAGTAATATAGTGATTTAATTGGATATTGTGTAATTATTCTTTATTTAATTGATGTCATGGGTAAGATTCTGAAAATGAAACTTGAAGGCATATACAAGAACCAAAATAAGAACTTGACCAAGTTTATGGATATTCTGTTAGATAACATTGAGTGAGTAGAAAGAAGATAACATTTATCATATTAGTGTTATTAGTGCTATGTTGCAATAACATGTATAATAGTTGCATCATAAATCAATTTGTTACTTTATAGGTCTATAGGAAATAGAGGCTTGAATGTTACTTTTGGGGTGATGAATTCAAACAAGATTTTTTTAGGGCGATTATATGGAGACAGTGGTTGTGTTGCTTCACATGTCCAAGGCTAATGATTTTAGCAATATTTTTACTAACAATTATTAAAAACTAAATGTCATAAAAAAATGCAACATACTTTGTTTGCAAAATTATCTTTTGTTTCTATGTTACAAGCACTGTGAAGGTATCTAATACTTTTCATATTAATAAACTACTAATTAATGAGAAAGTTAATAAAATAACTAAACTTAAGTCAAGGTCAGTTCTCCATATGACTTTATGTCCCCGTTAGTCTTTTTGTTAATGTTATTGTTTTACAAAGTAGTTTAGTGATATTATCTATTTACCCCCAAAGGTTATTATT
Organism: Tamarix chinensis; assembly: GCA_030549775.1. Lineage (NCBI taxonomy): Eukaryota > Viridiplantae > Streptophyta > Magnoliopsida > Caryophyllales > Tamaricaceae > Tamarix > Tamarix chinensis. The sequence continues at coordinate 135,001,510 of CM060171.1, forward strand.
TCAAGAGGGCGGTTCTAGAATTTTGATAAGCACTAAGGTATCAGAGTTTGTCAAACTCTACCCAAATATCACCACAAAATTTACAAGCTAATGGTTTGTTACTTTATGTCCCATAGAAAAAATATTTTGTGTAATGACGCTTATTTTTGTCCGCCTATGCTCCTATAATAATAATAATAATAATAATAATAATAATAATAATAGTAATAATAATAGTAATAATAATAATAAGAATAAGAATAAGAAGAAGAAGAAGAAGAAGAAGAAGAAGAAGAAGACGAGGAGGAGGAGGAGGACAGGAGTGTATTCGATGTGTAAGGTTAAGTGGTGGTGTAGGGGGTTGCTGGCAAGCACAGGGGAATGTGGCAGGGGTGAAAATGGTAGGGAAAAGGGCATGCGTGGAGGGGATCGGGGGCTACATGAACAAAAAGGTAAAGAAAAGGACGGTAGAGGGGGTGGTGATGTAAAATGTCTGATCAGGCAAAGGGGGACGTGTATGCTAGCTTGCAAGGGTGTAGAGGGGAGAAGGAGGCATGCGAAGAGGGGTATAGATGGGGCATGTTTGGAAAGGGGTGCAGATGAGGAAGAAAGGAAAAGAGAGAAATGAGATGTGTGGGAAGAAAAGAAAAGAGGAAGAAGAGGACTGACCCACGTGGGAGAAGGAGGAAGAAGGAAGGAGGGGAAGTGGGTTGTGTGCAAGAGGGGAGGAGAGGAGAAAAGAAGAAGTTGGGCTAGTATAGGGGAAAAAAGAAAAGGAGGAAAGTGGGGAAAACCTAAGCTGACCCGGGGAAGAAAGAAAAGAGAGAAAAGGAGGGTGGTTCAGGATGTCCCAAGGAAGAAGGAGAAGGAAAGAAAAGGGAAAAAGGAAGAAAAAGGAAAATATATTTAAGGTTACGATTAGAAATTAGATTAAAATTAGGCTATTGGGAAAATATTAAATTAATTTATCCAAAAATGAGGGTATTAATTTAAGAAAATAATTTTGGTAAACCTATATTTAGGATTTATTTAAATAAAAAGAGTAAGTTAAAATAATAAAAATGATTATATAAATTTATTAAATAATTTTATCTATTTTTGTAAGTCAAATGTTCATAAAAATAATTAAATTAATAATTTAAAATTTAATTTTTTTCAAATAAAAGGTTAAACATTTAAATTTTAGGTTATAAAAATTTGGGGTGTTACATCTAAATTGTTGAAAATAAAACTAGATCATGGGGTCGTCAACATGTAAGTGTTAGAGAGTTCTTTGTAGTTTGCATCCAAGGAAGAAAAAAGGAACCATCAATAATAATTTCTTCAATAAGTTTTTTCCACCAATTTGTTGTGGATGTGTATACTATGGTAGAATCCTTAAGGTTGACATACATTAAGAATAATAAAACATAGTTATGCAATGATTTGTATAATGTCTTAGTAGATGTGGTCCTTCAAGGAGAAAGTGATACAACTAAATGTGGCAAGCGTATTTGTAACACACCTAATTTTTGAACCATAAAATTTCATTTTTAAGACAATGCAAAAGCATTTGAAAAAAATCAAGGAATGTTACCACCGCATCAACCATGAGAGAGGTGTGATCATTACCTAGCCTATATCTGATGCAAGGCAAAATAGAACAATGAACAAAAGATGCATGCTCGTAATATTAATGCGATAGTACAAGATAATAAAGGCGAGAAAAATATTATGGATAGAAAGAGTATGATTATTTACAAAACCAAATACAGGAAATTGAGCCAAGAGTTTAAATAAGCGGAAAAACAAAAACTTTCTAACACAATAGGAAAAAAACCTCTAACCACTGACTATAACTCTTAGGCATAAACATAAATCTTCAAACCCAAGCAATAACCCACATCATCACCCTCAGCATAAGCTAACCGAGAGTTGTACCTCTACAAATGGTCCTTTGCTCCCCATACCAGAAGCTAGATCATCATAGTGACCACACAAGTGCAATATCAGTACAGTGAAGTTATAGTAAAACATACTACCTCAAACATGGTAAGGCTCATGTAGCACATTGAAATCACAAAGCACCATGATGATAAGCATACCAATGCAAATTATCACTTAGTCTCATGGTAATAGTACAATAAGACATGCTTACATGGAAATCACAAAAGGATAACAATACGGTAAATGCATCACAATCCATACAATATAAAACATATTAGAATTATCCCTTTAGTGATCACACTATTTCCATTTAATAAGATAGTTCATTCAACCACACCCAGTTCTCCACCATGAAAAAAATTCATGTCAGCATAAATAATCATAATGAGATACCACACCCACCACACGGTGTCATGATACATCGAAGGGGCTTTTCTTTGGGCATACCACACCCACCACACATCGAGTACACTTATCACAGATCGCAAGGGCTAAAACAAATTGGGATACCACACCCACCACACTTGGTCGAACTACACCAAAGGGTCTTGTATTGGGATAACTCACCCACCACACCTTGGATGCCTCCACCGTAAGGGCTAAAAAGTTGGGATACCACACCTACCTAAGCAATGGACAACATAAAGTGCTAGGGGCTTGTACTAGGATACCTCACCCACCTATATTAGACACTGATGCCATAGTATAATCCTATATCTCAAAATATGTACATACCCCCTATCTACCGCAACTCGGTAGAGAAGGAAATAGGTACCAAGTGAAAGGTATAAACCATAGGACAACCGGCCCACTAATTCCCAGTTAGATACCTGAGAGTAAAAAAAAGGCTAAAAAAATCTTATTCCATTATTATACATTTTCAAGTGATATCAAAAGTCATAGATAAATCCACAAATAACTAAACGGGTGTTTCCAAGTGATAACACCAAACACAATTAGATTCCATTATTAACCAAATTTGGTGTTTTCAAGTGATAACACCAAACACATCACAAGGCATAAAAGCCACCAATTTGTTGTTTAGATATGACGCCAAATTTGACCAATTCAAGTCCCAAATATCATCATTATGATTATTATTAAATTCAGAGCAATCATAGTGGAAATTACAACTTAAATGTTGTAATTACATTGAGGTATTAGCACAAAATTCCCAAGAGAATAACAATAAATTAATAACCAAACCAGATGGAATACAACTGGATCAGTCGATCGATCCTTAGACCATTTGACTAGTCTGGTCGTACCAAACTTGAGCCAAAACAACACTAGAGGACCAAGTGACTAGTTGGTCTTACTCATTAACTGTTCATAGGAACCAATAGATAACGGTTGATGGGTTTGGTCCAACCGATCGATGGGTCTAAGTAGAGACCGGACCACTTTACTCTATAGGGTCACTAATTGATGGATTTGACAAATTGAGGGTTTGAAAAATCGATTGACTGTTCATTAAAACCAGTCGATGAGTCTAAATAGAGACCAAACCACTTTTGTTGCATGGTTACTAGTTGATGGGTTTGACAAATCGATCGACAGCTCATTGAAACCAGTTAACTAGTTTATCAAACACATCAAGTGATCCCACAACCAACCAATCTAAATTTCCAAACCATGTGACTACTTAAACAACCAATCGATAGGTTTGATGAACCGATCGACTGGTCTGGGTAAAAAAATACCTAGACTTGTGATATGCACACCCAAAATTTACCAAACTTTACTATATTAATCCAACATACTTCTATGTCATAAAATGCATAAAATACATGTTGCACACTTGGAATCACATAGATACATGGTAATGTAAATATTTTAACAAATCATGCTCAAAATGGTCAACTTATGCATAAAAATCAATGAAACCCAACAATGCTAACTTTATGAAGAAATTCTACCACATCTTCAAATTCTAGAATATAAATTAGGACATGCTCATATGAACACACCAAACATATGGAACCTCAATAAACAACAAAACCCATTTATGTTAAAGATAAGAATGTCTTCCCTTGAAGTAATTCTTCTAGCACAAAAGCTCCTACTTGATGGCTACTAACAAAACCTCTATTCCTGAGAGAATTAAAGTCAAAACCATTAAAATTACCTTTCAAAACGTCATTAAAATTAAGGGGAAAAATTAGAAGAAGAAGATGAAGAAAAAGAACACAAAATACAAAAAAAAAATTCAAAAATAGGATGCCAAAGGAAAAGAACCAAAATATTCCACATTTCCCAAACCTTAACTATTCCTTACTTAAGGAAAACAAAGGATAAATAAAGCCAAAATTAGAAGAAGAACATTAAGACAGTGCTTGACCAAAGAAGGGAGAAAACCAGAGCAGGTCTCTGTTTTTATTCCTCAGTAGATAGGAGAAAGGTAAAGAATGAAGGGATGCTCAACACTTGAAAATATTTTCCACCAAGAAAATGGAGAAGAAAGCAAGGACAAAAGATGGGGAATTAAAGTAGATCAAGAATGAAGGGTATGGAGGCGAGGCTTGGTTGACATTCACTTGAGAGAGGGAGATAAGGCTAGTAAGGTTGAGTGTGGACAAATAAGAGGTGAGAGCTGACTTGATGGTGTGATGGGGGAGATAGAGTGCAGTTAGGAAGGAACATGTTGAAATACCCCAAAACCCTAATTTAGGGAATCATGGCCAAATAAGGGATTATTAGGAAATTAATTAAATAACTACTTTTATTCAATAAAAGGAAATTAATTAGGGCGAATCAAGAAGAAATTTATAAGTGTTTTAAATAGGATGAATTTTGGTACTTTAAGCTAATTAAGGATTTTATTTTAGGGATTAATTAAATAAATTATTTTATTTAAAATAAGAAGGATAAAATAGTTTCAAATTAATATAAACTTTATAAATAAACTAACTGGAGAAAATTAGAGTGTTTTGTTGATTAAAATGGAATTTAAGGAAATTCTTCCAAAAATCCCTAAATTAACCTAAAAAGAGAATTTAATTATTATTTTAATATTTATGTTTTATTAAAACACCCCAAATTATACTAATTAATCCAACCACCATTTTTCCCTTCTTTTTTATTTTTCTTTTTCTCCTTTTCTCCCCTCTTTTTCCTTTTCTTTCTTTTCCTTATCTTCCTTATTTTTCTTCCTCCCCGACTTGGGCCAGCTTGCTGGCCCAACCTCCCTCCATTGCGCGACCCAGCCTCTCGCGCTACTTCCCCCTTTCTCCCGGCCGATTTGGCCTCCTTTTCTCTCTTTTTTTCTTTTCCCCTAAACCGCCGGTCCAACCCATCGTCTTCAACCTCCAGCTCGAAGCCCTACCACCGAAAATCTCACCGGAAAAAGCCTGCAGCTGCCACACCCACTACACCGGCCATTCCTCCCCTCTCCTCCTCGTTGTCTCCCCTATAAATTTGACCAGGCCATTACTCCCCCTCTCACACCACAATCTCTCTCCCTTCCTGAGAAATCACAACCTACCCTACGTCGGCCATTCTCGCCGACCTTGTCACGCGTCCTTGTCGTTTTCCTTCCCGTTTAGCCTATAAATAGCCCCAAGAGCCGCCATAATCGGGTTCAAAATTTGGAACCCATAAAACTCCATCACGCGCCACCTCTATTTTAGTCAACCCTTCCCTCGCCGTCGGCCGCCTCTACCGCCTGCCCCGGCCACCAAAACTCTCCCTGCACCGCCCTCTACACAACCAAACCACCAGCTTTCCCTGCCTTGCCCTACACGAGACGCCCGGCCGTGCGAAACTGCCTCTCCGAACAGCCCATTCGACCTTCCAAGTCACCTTCGCACCGCCAGCGCCACCCAAACCGCTGCCTGCAACACCACCCCTACCCCCAAAACAACCAGGGGATCTTGCCCTACCACCCTACACCTCCATTTTCCCCTACTTCCCTCTCCTCTAGCCTCCACATCCACCTCTCCCAATTCTTCCTTCCTCCACCGCCGCCACCGCCGCCAACACCACCACCCAGCCAGGTTGCCCCCAACTTCTTGAACCCCTAAACCATGAATAATAAAAGTGTTAATGATTTTTAATATTATTAACTATTATTATTAGTGTTATTATGATTATTATTAACATTATTATTATTATTATTATCATTATAATTACTAATTATTACTACCACTATTACTACTATTAGGTCCTAACATTTATCCCTAAAAACCTCTAATTAATGGTATTAATTAATACTAAACCTTATTATTATTATTATTATTATTATTATTATTATTACTACTACTACTACTACTCCTATTATTATTACCATCATCACCATCATCATCATCATCATCATCATCATCATCATCATCATCATCATCATCATCATCATCATCATTATTATTATTATTATTAGCATTATCATGTTTATTACTCTAACTATGACTAACATCGTTATTATTTTTATTATTGTTACTATTTTAGTATTACTACTACTATTAGTATTATTACTATTATTATTATTATTATTATTATTATTATCATTATCGTTATTATTATTATGATCATGGTTATGGTGGTTATTACTATTATTATTGTTGTTCTTACTCTTATTGCTATTATTATTATTATTATTATTATTATTATTACTATTATTATTATTACTATTAGTATTATTATTACTATTATTATTATTACTATTGGTATTATTATTACTACTACTATTATTATTATTATTATTATTATTATTATTATTATCAACATTATTATTATTATTACTATTATCGTTATGTTTACTATATTTATTACTTTAACCATTATTACCATCGTTGTTGTTCTTATTATTATCATTATTATTATTTAGCATTATTATTTTAGTATTCTTGTTATGATTTGTATTGTCACTATTATTATTATTATTATTATTATTATTATTATTATTATTATTATTATTATTATTATTATCACTATTTTCACTACTACTATTATTAGTATTATTAACCTTATTATCGTTGTTAATATTAGCATTATTATTATTATTGTTACTACTACTACTACTACTACTACTACTATGATTTAGATTACTATTATCATCATTATTATCATTACTACTATCATTATTACTAGTATTCTTATTATTATTAGTATTATTAAAAATACTATTACTGGTAATATTGGAACCCTTACCTTAATACTGTGAATATACCAAGACTTACTTTGATTAGTGGGGAATCGATTAACTATCTTGAGAATAATAATAATTCTACCATTTTTATTTATAAACTACTAATTATTAACATTAGCCTTAGTGTTAGGCCATGATAGGGGTAAGATAGGAATTTTGGTAATTTCGATAGAGGGAGATTAACATATAGCATTTCCCTCTTATAGGTGAATTGAGTGAAAACTTCTGGGAGGCGTAGGATCGTGCTCCAAGCCCGACGCCGATTTAGGTAAGGGTATAACTAAGGCCGCTTGTGTGATATGTGATCTACTTGCCTTAGATGCCTCGTATAATTATATGTCGTGTTTTACGTGTTATTATCTTACCTGTTTTATGTGTAGCGTAGCTTGGATTCGAGGTACGTCTATGTGATTGCTTTTGTTATGTATTAAAGTGGATGTGCTGAAAGTTTGTGATATGATGTGGCCTTAGGACATGCATGCTAGGGTATTTGATGTGGTGATGTGGTTGGGGGCATGAAAAAGATAACCAGGGGGAAGTAAGTTGGCTAGTGAGGGGAATAGAAGGAACTAGGATTTGCATGGGGTGGTTAAGGTCCGCATGGGGGCGAACCTTACGTACGGAAAGATGCCTCGGGGCGTGTGGAAGGTAAGAGAAGTGTCGTTTGGGTGTTTGGGGGCTTTGAGCGAAAAATAGTATGTGGACCAAAATAAGGGTGCGTAGGAAACTAGGCTAGAGTTTAGAGGGAACCCTAATTTGGGTAGGGGACAGAAGAAAAAAAAAGAGATTAATAAAAATAAGTGAAAATGAGTGATACATGAAGTGAGGGTGGAATCGAAAGGTCGTGATGCGTAGGGGTGTTAGAATGAGTCTGGGTTGTACGAGGCAGAAAAGGGTGGGCCACATAGGCCCAAGTTAGGGTTTTTGGAGAAAACCCTAAGGGAATGTGTTTAGTGGACTTTGGGGTATAAGGTGGTGGGCCTAGACCCATACTCTTAGGAGACGGGTTCCCGGAGTGAATAAGATGGTTAAAGGAAGGATGTCGGGCGAGTTAGGAGGCGCAGAGGTCTCAAGATATGAGACAGGCCCTCTTGGGAGGATAAGTATAGCTGAAGTTAGCCATGCATGCCTAGGGCGGAATCCGTTGAAAAAGATACAATAAAATACTAATCACTTAAAGAGAAAGATTGTTGAGCCGGGCCCAGACCGGTCCACCGACGAATAATAGTGGCCAGGAGCTGGGGTTCCCTAGAGACTGATCCACCGGCAAATAATAGTGGCCAGGAGCGTGTTGTCCTGTATGATTCTAGTCCACCGGCTATAATAAAGGGGGACTCCGTGCTCAACAAACCAAACGTAATAAAACTAAGACATGGGAAATGCACTAATACTTACAGTGGAATACCATGTGAGTCGGGGCCAGACCGGTCCACTGGCAAATAATAGTGGCCAAAAGCATTTTGCTCTGGAGACCAATCCACCGGCAAATAATAGTGGTCAGGAGCGTTCTGCCCTGTTCATATCACCGGTCCACCGGCTATAATAGTGGGGCTTTCGCACTCACGTGGATTAATAATGAGTATGTGTGAAATTGAGTACGTTATTAATAGATTAAAAGTCCAAATGGAGCATAATTGGCCTCACTATCTATATTATTTTATGTGCCTATATGATCATGCATGTATTGTGTACCTTGTATGTTTGGCCTTAGTTATTCGATTACCTTGCTCAATACGAAGCGTACTGACCACCCGTTTCATGGGTGCTACTCATTCCCACGAGCAGAAGGCCCCTCTGACTTAGTGTAGGTAGGTGATTCTATATTCGATGCCTACGACGCTTATGAGGCATCGGGCGGGACTGAGAGTTGAGCCCAGACCTAGCTTGGGGGTTGAGAGGGACATGATCGGAGTCTATCATTCACTTTATCTTTCTTATGCCTTTAAAGTTAGTCTGTTTCTGATGTACGATGTTTCAAACTTTTGGAATATTAAAACTGTACCTTTGGATTGTACTTTTGACTTTCTGCACTCTGAATTTGTATGACTCGTGTTTTTACTTATAATTGTGTTTTATAATTAACTCGTACTTGATGGTTAATCTGGTTTAGCCTTAGCACTTTGTACCAGGATAGTAGGAGTGAACCAATATGGTACTAAATGTGGCGGTAATGCCCCCAAATTTAGAGTTTTATCTTTTCGTTTCCGTTAATCCCTCTGAAGTTAAACAAATTTCTCAGTAGTAAATTTGGGGGTGTTACACATGGTATTGGGTTGGTGAGTTAGGTGATGGTGCAAGAAGTCAACCACTCACCCTAGTTACCAGAAGAAAGAGGGATAGGTGAGGGAGAAGAGAGAATGTGAGCCATGTCTCAAAAGTTCTTTTTAGGAAAAATTAACTAAATAAAAGCATAGAATGATCTAAATAATTTAAAAATAATCCCAAAGCACCAAGATATGCTTATTAGTATAAATAAATTATAATTAGAAGTATTCATAAGAATTAGAAATACATTTGAATCAAAATTAGAAATGGATATGAAATCGTAGGATAAAAAGTTGATCGATTTGGATAGACCAGTTGACTGGTTTGTTGAGAACAAAACTAATAACTTTTTAGTGTACCAGTAGATTAGTTAAGCAAAATAGCCAATTGGTACGCTTGAAATTCACATTATTATTAGAATTTCAAGCCCATTCTAAAACCAAAACTAATTTATTTTATATCAACATAATTTTAAACACATTTTGAAGGATTTTAGGATGGAGTATTACCATATTATTCTACCATCATTATTTACCAGTGGAGCTAGTTATATGGTACAAAATTATCAATACGCTATAGTAATTAGCAAATGCACTAGTTATCCTAATCTTTTCATCAAATTCACATGCAATCTAAAATGGAAAAAAATTACACAATTTCTTAATCGAGTAAGCTTAAAGGCCGATGATCGCCCAAATATTGTTAGTCGGATATTCAAAGTTAAACTTTATGGCTTGCTAAAAGACCTAAGCAAAAATGAATTATTCGGCAAATTTGTGGATGATAATTTACTTAACCTACAAGTATTCACACCACCAAAATCTACATTTTCCATTTAGCACAAGTTTATTTTTGCTATAATTTATTTTTCTTTTATTTCAGTTTTATATACCGTTGAGTTATAAAAATGAGGTATCCCACATGCTCATATCTTACTATTCCTATCTCTTGCTAATAAGTACCCGTCATTAGATGACATTGATAACATAATATCAACTAAGAATCCTGATTGTGTTATTCATCCAAATTACTTTACAACTATGAATGATTTCATCATCCATGACCGATGTGGTGAAATCCAAATAAACTCACCCATGTGGCAAACAATCATTGCACCAAGCATTTCCCTAAGAGATTTATAGACACAGTTGTTATTGATTATAAAGGGTATCCTATTTATAGATGTCGGGATAATAGTAGAACAATTATGAAGAGTGGTGAAGATATTGATAATAAATTTGTTGTTCTACATAATCTTCATTTGGTATTGAGGTATAGAACTCATATCAATGTTTAATCGTGCAATCAATCAAGGTCTATCAAGTATTTCTTCAAATATGTAAACAAAGGCCATGATCATATAATAACATCTTTCTATCAGAATTCTAATGATGATGGCTCAACTAAGCAAGTATATGAATTGAAGATGTACTATAACTATAGATATTTATCACCATGTGAAGTAACGTGGAGGATATTCACATTTGAAATATAATATAAATAACACATAATTAAGCATCTTGGCTTTCAATTAGAGAATCAAAAAAATCTCGTATTCGATGAATCTAATTATTTAGATACAGTTATCTCATGCCAAACTGGGTAACAAAGTATGTTCTTAGCATGGATGGTTGCAAACAAAAAGTATGATGAGGTAAAAAATATAACTTATTCTAAATTTCCCACTAAGTTTGTTTGGGATTATCTATATAAGAATGGAAAGAAAGAACATAACAATTTTCCATTGATCGAATGTTCCTTGTTCCTCCTAATAGCGGTGAGATGTATTATCTGAGATGTCTTCTTAATATAGTTAGGGTACCTACAATCTTTGAAGAAATTAGATGTATAAATGGAACCCAATATAGTACATATCATGATACATACTACACTTTAGGATTGTTAGGTGATGACAAGGAATATATTGATGGAATCTTTGAGGCAGGTGATTGGGTGCCTACACAATCATTAAGACATTAATTTACAACTCTATTGTTTTATGGCCCCTTAATCAAAATTGAAGTTTTTTACGATAAATATCTGTAGCTTATGTCATATGACATCTTATATCAACAACAATGATTAGTTAGAGATCAAGGTATTTAGTAATATATATTTATATAGATACTCCCTCCTATTTTCCTTTTATATTATATGCATTTGTTTGACTTCATTTTAATTTGTTTCAATCTAGAATTTGAGTTAAATGATACCCAAACTCATGCATACACCTTAGTTGAATTTGACATGTTGCTTCAAAGTTTTAGCAAGTAATTGAGTGGCTTGCTCCCTATGCCATTGTCAAATACAGGTTTGATCCATCATACTTATAATGATATAATTCACAGTGAACTTTAGTATGAAAAATAACTTCTCATATAAGAACATGTCATCCTTTTGTCTAAAATGAATATTGAGCAAAAATAGGTGTAAGATAGTATTATAAAGACAATGAAGTCTTGTAACACCCCAAAATTCACTACTTTTTTTTAAAACGGAAGCAATTAAAATAGAAATACTTAAAACCCGTGAATTCTAGAAATGTTACCGCCACACTTAGTACTAGACCAGTTCTCTCCGACCGTTCCAGCACCAAGTGCTAAGGCTAAAGAATAGATTAATAATCAATTACAAAATTAATACAAACTAAACTCCAAATAATCATTAAACGGTTGTAAAACAAAATCAGAGTACGCATCAAGAAATGTAATTCATTTCCAAAATAGAATTAAACTCACAACCGATAAAAGGTTCATTAAAATACTCAATAGAGTAATGAATCTGAAAATGGTAAATACTATACCAAAGAAATAACAAAAAGAATGAAATCGTGTAAAGAATGAATAAGGCCACGTCACTCTCGAACTTCGAGCCATACATGCTCAACACTCAGCCCCAACTGATATCTCGCCCACCTACACAATTTTAGAAGGGCATACTACTCGTGGGAATGAGCAGCACCCATGAAAGGGGTGATCAGTACGCTACGTACTGAGTAAGGTAACCAAGCACTAAGGCCGACACATAAGCACATATTCCATGCATATTAAAAATAGGGCATAATCACCAATACAATAACATAAAGACAATGAACGAACAGGTGAAAAACCCAAGATCCAATATAGTTTAGATTAATTGCTTTATTAATCCTTTATCGGAATATTTTCATACCATGCTCTTTATCAAGTCCATACAATTACGGGAACCCCACTATTTTAGCCGGTGGATCGGTCGCGAGGGAAACATTCCCTGCCACTATTTTAGCCGGTGGATCGGTCGCGAGGGTAACATACCCTGCCACTATTATATGTCGGTGGATCGGTCTGGCCCCTTCTCGTACGGTGTTCCACTATAAGTGATTAGTGTCTTCCCATATCTTTCAACATATAACGTTTTGCTTTGTTGAGCTCGGGATCCCCCACTATTATAGCCGGTGGATCGGCCGCGAGGGTACATGCCCTGCCACTATTTTAGCCGGTGGATCGGTCGCGAGGGAAAACATTCCCTGCCACTATTATGTCGGTGGATCGGTCTGGGCCCGTCTCAACATCTTCCACTTTACGTGATTAATGTATTAAGTATCTTATTCAAAGGCTTTCACCATGCACATGCATGAATCATAAATCATAAATTCCATATTCATCATCATACTTTATTCACCAATTACACACGTGCTACCACCAAACCCCAGACATGCATGAATCGCTCCCTTTACACTTATCCTCTAATTCTACTTCACATCTCACGCTAGGATTTTACCCCAAAACCCTAATTTAGGCCTTAACATCTCTTCTTACTCCACCTCACATCACCCAAATTATTTTAACCCTCCACACATCACAAATCATCGATTCCATTCTCATAATTACACCTTAATCACCAAAAACACATCATACAACAAAAACCTTAAGCAGCCACACCAAACCTTAATTAACCACCACAAACCATAATTAACCACTCCAACCCTTATTTAACCATAACAACCATAATTAGCCATTCCCAAACCTTAATTAACCACGACAATTCACAATTAGCCACTCCAAACCCTAGCTTCGTCTCCTACGTACCAAGATAATGTTCCACGTATTATTTTCCATCCAAAGTGTTTAACTACCCAAACAACGCTTACATTACCTTCCTTAAATCCTAAATTAACTTTTCATACGTAACTTTTACTCCCATGCAGACTTTACACATCCCATGCAACCATTCGAACTTTTCATGCAAACCCTAAATTCCATGCAATCATTAACTCCCGTGCAAAACCCTAACTCCACCATGCAACCCTAATACCACCACGCAAAATCCAAGATTCCGTCATACAATACCCTAAATTCAATCCATACCAACCAAATATTCATCCTTACCAAACCCTAGATTCAAATCACATAAAACCGAAGATTCATCCTTACAAAACCCTACATTCAACCATATTAAACCCAAAGATTCAAATCATATAAAACCCAAAGATTTGTCCACATAATACAATTGATTATATTCTCCCCTTTCATAACCACAAATTAGATTCTCCCATACAAGACCATAAGTTAGATTCTTCCAAATAAAATCAAATTGGATTCTCCCAAACAAATCATAAATTAGATTCTCTCAATCAAATCATAATTTAGATTCTCTCATATAATATCATAAATTACATTCTCCCGAAAAACATCATAAACTTATATTCTCCGTATAAAACCCTAAATTATACTCTTCCACATAAAACCATACATTAGATTATTAATTATAAAACCATAATATTAGGTCAACTCACTTTCCTTAGTCAACTTCTTTCCCCATCCTCCTTTTTCATCCTTTCTCCCACACAAACCACATCGACATCCTCTCATGCATGTCTTATAGGGTCACAACACATATTGTCCCATACATATAGTACACATGCCATACAAAAACACAAAAACATAAAAACATACTTCAACTCCATGTCATACCACATACAAAATAATTAATAATCATAAATATAGGATACATAGCATGCGAAACACATAATGCCCATAAGCACATAAAAGGCCTTAGCACCCCTTATCTAAAATGACACCGGTCTTGGAGCACGCTTCTACGCCTCCTTAGGGCTTTGACCAAAATAATATCATACTAATAAAATAACCTTAACAAAATTCTAACTTTGCTAAATAAAAATAATAGAGATATTATAAACCTTGATAATATAGGGTTAAAGACTTTACCCTAATAATAATAATGATCCTAATATAATAATATCAAAAATAATAAAACTACTTTTAATGAGAATATAAATAATAATAACAACAATAATAATATTAATGATAATAATATTAATAGTAATAACAATAGTAATAACCATAATAACATTATTAACAATACTAATGGTAAAATATTTGCATTAATAATAATGGAATAAGAATAATAGAAATTCGAAATATAAATTAATAGTAATAATTATACTTATAACATATTAATATTAATAATAGTAATAAAAGAAATAATAAGGGGAATAATAATAAAATAGAATTAAAATACAATAAGGCTTCAGCCTTCAACATAAATAATAATAATAAAAACAATAATACTACTAATAATAATCATAAAACATATTAAGAATATAAATATTAAGAATAATAATAATGGTATTTATATGCAATAATTGAAATAAATTAAATCAATCCTTATAATAATATGGAAAATGGTTGAGAGGGTCTAGGGTTCAACCCTAGGTTGGTGGGAATAGGCGGCACCGGTGGTGGTGCACGACGGCGGCGGCGGTGGCCGGAAAATTAGAAGAAAAAAGGGAAAGATGGATGTTGGGAAAAAGATAGGGAGAATTGAGGTGATATAAGAGGTGTTTATTGTTGCCCAGGAGGAGAGGGACAAAATGATGGTGGTGTTGCAGCCAAAGGTGGCGGCGCACGGCGGCAGAAGGTGCGTCTGAAGTCAGGGTGGCGACGCACGGCGGCAGAAGGTGCGTCTGAAGTCAGGGTGGCGGCCAGCTCTTGCTTAGGGTTTTCGGGGAAGAAAAACTCTAAAAAACTCCTATAACTAGGCTATTTATAGATGGTAGATGGGATAATAAGGTTTTGGCGGTCGGAAGGAAGTTATGGGGTGCGAGAATTTGGGCAGCCGGCGGCGAAAAACGGTCGGCCAACGTTTGGGTTGGTTCGAAGGTTCGCGATGTTGGGGAGAGGAAACGGGCGAGATATAACGGACGGGAGTTATGCCAATTTATTCCTGGAGTTAAGAGAAAGACAATGAGGCAAGAAACGGCCGGTATTAATTACCGTAGCCGGAGATGCCATTGATGGCGGCCAGCGTTGCAGCGTCGTCGACGACGGGGAAAGGAGGAAGAAGAAGACGGCTGGCCGGGCGGTTCGCGAAGGAAAAAGAAAGAAAGAAAAGGAGGAAGAATCGGGCGGTTCGGGCGTGGGCGGTAAGGTCTTAAAATGAAATGAAAAGAGAGAGGGAACGCCTCGCATAGAGGGGCGGAAGAAGGGTAGGAAATTGCTATTAAAAAAACAACCTTCAACCACTACCAGTTCTACGTTGTAGTGTCAAGGGTTGCATATTAGAATAGGATAAAAATATTTATATGCGACAATAATGGAAAAGAAAGTATATCCACAATAAATGTTGTCTTTAATGAAGTATTCCAAAATTTCTACCTATATTATGTATTTCTTTCTTCAGTCATTTGCTACATATATTTTGTACGTGTTATTTCTATATATAGTGTATTACTTTATTATTACATTTTCTCCTAATATATTATCCTTTATAATAACCATATTATCTTTTTACAATTTTGCTAATTTTTATATTGTTTCCCATAATTACTATTCCAAAATTTATTATCACAATATGTAAAACTCTATCCATGCATCGCATAGGGGAATGTTACTAGTTTGAAAATAACTTCCAAGCATGCACCTTATCTCTCGAAAATTCTTGGAGCTAGACTACCAACTTACTAGGGGGGAAATGATCTCCTTTAAACACACAATTATTCCACCAACTCCATAGAGCCTAACATGTCACAAGACTCACAACAAAAGTGATTTTCCAAGGAGATTTGATGTGTTTAACATTATCGGTCTTCCAAATATTAGACCACATCAAATTTACAACTAGTACCAAAAGAAAGAGTGGGTTAACTCATGTGGTACAATGTGATTCAAGTTTCATTCTTATAGGGTAATCTCTTAGAATATGCAGCAAGCTTTCATATGGACAACACATGCACTACAAGAGCGGTCCTTCGTAAAACCTCATCACTCTTGATTCTCATTTAACAATACCTTGTCTTCAATAGCCATCTAAGTAAAATATTTGATTAGTTGTCTTGTGTTTTTTAATACCCTGTATACCAAAATTATTTTTTTAAATAATTTTTAAAGGAAAATCAATTATGAAAATTAGTTTTGAATCAGGGAACTTGTCAATTGGTATAGCAAAACCAATAAACTTGTAAATTGTGACTTTATTTTGTTAGTTTTAATGAACTGCTCTATTAGTATATTGAAATTATTCAACCAATTCTATTGGAACTAACAATATTTAATCTAGTTTTGACTTTGAATCTCTTTCAATCATCCACCTAGCCTTAAAAATATGTTATATGTTTATTAGAAAATATTTTTAGAGAGTTTTAGACCCTTACAACAAACTGATTTTTGGATTTAGCCAAAATCTAACATAGTTCCCTCTCTAAAGCCCACTTTACACTTTGTTTTATATCCTTTGTGGTTTTACCAAAGATTTCTTTCGCAACCCACATCACTCCATTTGTGACTCCTTTTTCAATAGGCATAAATCCTTTTAGCCCCTTGGTCGTATCCTACATTATAGTCCACCCTTTTCACTTTTTATCCTCTTCACTCAAGTGTCATCCCTTCAATTATTCCCTTGCCTTTTGATCTTGACCCAAACCTCCTCCTTTATTATTTGTGCTTAGCTGAATCCCCTTAAACCCACATTTTAGCCTTGTTCTCCCTTTACAAGAAAAACCTTCAAGTGTTCTTCTTCTTTTCCCTCTCCTTATGTTTTTTTCCCTTTTTCTCTTTTTATATCTATGTTGTTATAATTTTAAGCTCTAATTTATTTTTAATAAATGATATTCTATAGATCTTGTTATGAGAGTAACAATCTTACGTGGTGAAGTTGCATAGGAAGTGGTCTTTTTTTTCTTAAATACTTGTTTGATAGATAAACTTGGTTAGATCTTTTAGATATAGAATGATGTGTTAAATGTTATATATTGTTTGTTTTCAAGCATAATTTACATGATTAAATTATATTAAAACCATGTTTAAGTGTTCAGAAGTATGAATTGGGTCTTAAGAGCATGATAGCTTTGTTTTTTTGAATAAGAAATCATGTAGTTGGATGTGGCATGATTAATGTGTATTCTAGTGGTTTAGGTGTTGATTTATGGAGTATTAATGGCATGTATTTTTTTTTAAGTTTTATGATTTATGGATATGTTTAAATTATGGTTGAAAACATATAAGGCTTTGAATTGTGCTTTGCTCGATAGAATCAACCAATTAGTTTGGGGAAAAGACACTAAACTAGTTTACCAATTGACTAATTTTGACCCATTGGTCAATTAGTGTGACACCAGTCGGCTTATTAGAATTATAACTAGTCTATTGGTGGTACTGGTTGACTTATTTTCCTATACCAGCTGATTAGTTTACATTATTTTCTCCTAACCTATTTCCCACACCATTTTATTGTTTTTTTAAGGATTTTTGGGGTATTTTTCTTAGGGTTGACCTTGAGAGTTGACTTATTTGCTTAGATTTTAACCTTCTTGAATAATTTTTAAAAGGAGAATATTTGGCATAAGTATGGATGTATGATATGATATTAAGTGTATAAATTGAATAAGTGATACATATGACAATACTAATTGGGTCAAGTCAGGAGGGTAGTTATTAGTGGGGAACACTGAATATAAAAATAGAGAGGAAGAAAAGGGGTTGAATATGATCATTGGTACCTTATTGGGTCATATACTAACAAGAACCACCTAAGCTTTCAATACTTGGGATAAATCTTGTGAGATTTTAGGATTCAAACTTCAAACTTATGCACTAGAGTTGAAGGGGATTGATTTCTTTTGAGAGAAATAAGATATACAAATTATGAGTTCTCCTTTATTAAAGTATGAGCCCAACACTTATAGGAGATTTTAGGGTATGCCCCCTTTGATGCTCATAGGTATTGTTATTGCCTTGGAATTTTTAGGCTACCAAGTATGCTCAAATCTACCCATAAAAGTGTAGTTGTGGATGTTTTATGGGACTTGAAGTATTTTCCATCCTTTATTGGGTAGTGAGACATTTAATCTAGAAAAAAAAATCCACTAAGGTGCAAAAAGGCAATGGTTGGATTCAAGTTTTGCATGGCTTTCATGGCTCGAGATTTAGTTAATCTAATTATTCCAAGTGAGGAGGTTTTTAGGCCCCCTCTAACTTAGAGAAATCAACAACTAAATTGATATCATGAAAAATAGATGCTCCTACATCATTCTCTCACTTTTGGGAAGTATTTTCCTTGTCTTCAAAAGGTTTGTCGTGATTATAGGGAAGTAAATCTCCCATATTAAAAGTGTTTGAAATATCCCCTATTTTTGTGGTAATTCAAGCTTATAAGAATTATCCCTAATTTTCTAAAGGATCTTGTTTGGGTCATCACTTCTTGCCATAAGTTTGTTCTTCCTTATAGTGAGAAATATTTCTTTCCTAGGTGAAGCTAAACCAGATCTTTAGGTTCATACAAGTGGCCCTATTTTTATGTAATTCATTCACCATTTCAATATTGGCCATCACTTGTTCATGCATATTCTTCACTACCTTATCTCTTTCCTTTACTTTAAAGTTGGTATGTGCTTCAATGGTAAGTGGTATAAGGTCAATGAGAGTAGTGGGATTCACTCCATAAACTATTTCAAATGGGGAGTGACCTGTAGCATATGTGAGTGAGCAATTGTAGGTAAACACTACTTGACTAAGTTTGGTATCCTAATCTTTTAAGGACTTGTGAACCAAAATCCGAAGGAACATTGTGTGGTTTCTATTTGTCACCTCATTTTTCTCATTAGTTTGTGGATGGTAAACAGTATGAAAGAGAAGTTATAAACTAGCTAACCTCTACAAAATCTTTCAAAAATAGCTAAGGAACTTGGTATCCTTATCCGAGATAGTGGATTTAGGGATAAAATGTAGCATAACTATTTCTTTGAAGAAAATATCAAATATTTAAGAGCTATCATCTATTTTGTAACAAGCAACAAAATGAGTTGTCTTAGAGAACTGATCTACAATCACCATTATAACATTATTTTGCTTATGTGTTATATGCAATGACATAATCAAAGTCATACTAACTAGGTCCCATGGTTGGTGTGGGATAAGTAAAGGGTTGTAAAGCCCTTGATGAAATAAATTTTAGTATTTTGGCAAGTGGCACATTGCGCCACTACACCTTGTACATTTCCCACTATCTTAGGCCAAAAATGTGTTGTTAGAGTAAATCCACAGTTTTGTTTATCCCATAGTGGTCAGTTAGCAATCCTCTATATACATCTCTCACAAGAAATTATTGGATTGGGAACTTGGAAGTGAAAATTTTTTTGTTCTTAAATAGGAAGTCATATTGATCCTTATAGTAGTTTGCAAAGTTTTCATCTTCCTTGTAGACCTCTTTGACTCATGCAAACCCTAACACTCTTGCTTCTACTAAAGAAATCATGCAATATCTCCTAGAGAGTGCATCGACTACCATTTTCAATTTACCACTATTTGTATTTGGATATAAAGGATAAAGATTGTAAAAATTTCACCAATCTTGCATGCCTTGGGTTCATGTGTTGACTATTGATGTAATTTA
The DNA here is from genome assembly GCA_030549775.1 of Tamarix chinensis. NCBI lineage: Eukaryota > Viridiplantae > Streptophyta > Magnoliopsida > Caryophyllales > Tamaricaceae > Tamarix > Tamarix chinensis. The sequence continues at coordinate 135,021,710 of CM060171.1, forward strand.
ATGACTCGTGATCCGTGTGCAACATAAAATGTTCCAAGCTAAGGTAGTGTGGCTAATGATCATGATTATTAACCAATTAATAGAAATCCTTATCATAGGTGTTAAATTTTACCCTTGATTCATTCATCTTTTCACTAAATAAGGCAATTGGTTTTCCTTCTTTTAGTAAAACAACTTCTCACAAACTCCACTTGCATCACATTTAACCTCAAATAATTTGTGGAAATTAGGTAAGGCTATGATAGGATCTTTGCAAAGATTTCATTTAACCAATTCAAAGGATTCTTGGGATGGATTTATCCACTTGAATTCCCCCTTCTTCATGCTTTGGTGGTAGGGGATAAGAAGGTGCTAAATCCCTTAATGAACATCCTATAGAAGGAAGAAGGCCCATGGAATGCACTCACTTGTGTTAGGATTATTGGAAATGGCTAAGTCTTGATTACTTCTACCTTTGACTCATCCATAGCTATGCCATATTTGAACACCAAAAAGTTTAATAAAGTAACCCTAGGTACAAAGAACTCACACTTTTCTAGCTTAGCATACAACTTTCTACTTCTATGTGATAAAAATACAAGTTTGAGATGCTTTACATATTCTTCTTCGCTAGAGATATACACAAGTATATAATAAATTTAACTAATACAAATGTTTTAATGAATGGCCTAAGCACTTCATTCATAAGTCTCATGATAGTGCTAGGTGCCTTAGACAAGCTAAAGGGCATAACCCTCCACTTATACAAGCCTCATTTGATCTTGAATGTGGTATTCCACTCATCACTATTTTTCATTCATATTTGGTAGACCCCACTCCTCAAATATATTTTAGAAAACAAGAAAGCACCATTTAATCAATCTAATAAATCGTCAAGTATAGGGATATGACAACAATACTTGATGGTGATGTTGTTGATAGCTCTATTATCAATACACATCCTCATATAACCATCCTTCTTTAGCATAACAAAGGTTGGTACTTCACATGGGCTAAGGGACTCTGATGAGGATGGCAATTTCCCCCCGGTTTTAGGACCCCATTGGGGATTCCCTATTCGATTTTGGTTTTGGGGAGAGATTTTGGGGATCAACTTCTAGTTCAGGGATTATTTCGGGGACAAGTTTGGGTCCCATCCCCGAACCCGCCCCAAATTTTTTTTTTATATTTTTTCATTCTTCTATATGTACTATATATATAATTTTTTTATATAGAATACAAATTAAAATATATTGAAAAAAAAATAAGATTGGGTATTGGGGATGGGGTTGAATTTGGAATATTGTGTCGGATCGGGTATGGGAATTTGATCTCCGTAGGGATTGAATTAGGGATTCCCTAATAAGAGAATAAATGTGATCGGGGCAGGTTCGGGGATGATTTTACTTATCGGGTTCTTGTATGAGTATGGGGTCCCCATTGCCGACCCACCCCATTGCCATCTTTATACTCTCGGATAAGGCCTTTGGACAAAATTCATCCACTTGTTTTTTCATTTCCATGGCGTATTTTGGGTTGCTTTTACACGTTGCCTTGTTAGGAAGAGTAGCACCTAGTACCAAGTCAATTTGGTAATCTATTACTCTAATGGGTGGACGTTTGTGTGGCAAATTAGTGGGGAGTACATTCCTAAACCCGGCCAGTAGCTTATTGATTCATGGGTCAAAATAGGGGTTGCCTACACTGTCTTCCAAAAATAATATCATATACACAACTTTGCTTCATTCTATAGCCTTATCAACACGTTTTTCATCAATGAAAAATGAATTTTTTACACTATAGGCTATCATTCTTTACTCCTAGCCATGAGTATAAGGGTGTTAGTACTATGTTTTTTGGTTACAAACTTTAGACAATAAGTATTTTTGTATTCCACCATGCACGACACTTCTATAAAATTGCAAGGTCTACCTAATAACAAGTGTCAAGCAACCATAAGTACAACATCACATAACACTTCATCATGATATATTTTACCAATGAAAAAGGAACTAGAACTTGTTTTGTTACCTCTACAATATTATCATTATTAAGTGATTGTATCTTGTATGATCGATTATGCTTTGTAGTGGGAAGGTTAAGCCTCTCCAACATGATACTTGAGGCAATATTTTCAAAAATTATACCATTCATAATAAAAGAGTATAACTTGCCAAGCATAGTGCGCTTGGTTTGGAATATGATATCTTTTTGTGACCCATCCGCCTCAGCTTCCCTTAAATGGAGGGACCTTCTAATCATCATACAACATAGGGTGGGGCTTCCACTTTTTCCTCACTAGATGAAGTTATGTACTTCTCTTCTTCTTCAGAGATAGCCTCATTTACTTCCACAAGTGTCATCACCCTCTTGTTGGGACATTCATTCTTATAATGTGTAACACTCCCATTTTTTACTCCTATAATTTTTCTAAAGGAACATAGCAGAAGCAAACACAAAAAATGAAAAGTGTTACCACCACACCTAACATAAGATAGATGTTCATCATCTATCTCATTGTAGATTTAAGGCTAAAAACTTGTACAATAAAACTTGTAGCAACAACAATTCCAAAAATACTAAGCCAAATCATCATTGGTTAAAACAACAAAATAATTGTAAAGTCATCAATGATAAATCAATAAAAATCCTTTCAATATCTTAATCAAAAAATAGAAGTATAAAAAAATGACAACATTAAATAAAATTATAATACACCCTCTGGAAATCATAACCAAAATCTAAAAACAAATATGATATTCTTTGAGGGACAAAATTTCGGGTAGCCCTAACACTCAACCAATGCTAGCATTCATAGCTAAATCAAACCTAAGATATATGTACATAGACAACTAAATAAGTATAGTATCAGTGCAATGTTATATTGAGTAAACAACACTAAACACATAGCGATAACATGCAAACATTTAACATTTGATCATGAAATAGGAAAAATGATAAATTAAATAACATGTAATATAATAAACAACGTCAATGGCATGCTCATATATTATCATCTCATCATTTCATAATAGGTAAGGCATGAATAAACATGCTATCACATATAATTATGGGATGAAAAAGAGCAAGCTTAGTAGGAGAACATGGCCCAAGATCAATGCATAAAACATAGAAAACACATACAATCTTAACTAAGCATGAATTTACAAGAGAATATGCAATTACAGTATAAATATGTCATCATGAGAGGATATCAAGGAAGATAATGAAATTCATGAATCATAGTTGAAGTTGCATTACACACTCACATGGAGACTCATAGAATGATATACCTAGTAAATTGTGAATAAAAAATGGTTCACACAAGAACATGATATAACATAAGAACATGGAAGGCCGTAAAAGAATATAGAAACATGAGTTCCTAGGCAATCATGTTGTCATGGTAGAAGAAACAATGTATACAGGAATCATGGTTAATTTTACTTAAATAGTTATTCACTCTATCTATAATTATTCATAATATTTATAACTACTCATGCAAAACACTAAAAATCATATGAAGCATATAAAATGTGATACGGAATGCATAAATGATAGAATCCACATTTCAATGTATTCATTATATTTCAAATGATATATCAGTTTACTTATGTAATCAATTCCATTGAATATATATATATATATAACACCACATTGCTTTATTCATAAAATTCACTAGCACAGAGGTTTCAAGTCACTCATAAAATAATTATAAGGAGCACAAAGGCTATAGGATAGCCTCAAACAAGCTACCGCACAGATATGGATAAAACCATATAAAATAATCATCAAGAGCATGAAGACTCAATACATCCACTAAAACCACCAAGTACCTTAATTTCTTAAGTTTACACACCCCCTTTAAGGCTTGTAAGTCACCTATAAAGTAGAAAGAGGGACCTCGCTAAAGGCATATAGACCAATAGAAAACACAAAATATGCTACTATAGTGAGACGAGTAACACCATATAAAATCACAAGGAAGGCATATATTGCACGACCCTAACTCAAAGGCCATCCCAAGGCTACACGAGGTGGATTATATACAACCACCAGCTGATCCACTATGGGTAGTTAACACAACTCATTTGTATCTCATTTATTACACTTATCACTTGAATTATTAACTAGTTTTAGAGTATATACATTCCAACTTTCTCACTATTTAAATCAACACTTTGGTACTAATTTACACATTCACCACTCATTTACACATAACAGGTTATCAAACCACTTATTATATTTCAACATGCTCTCTTAATTAAATCCAACCATTCTATGATGCAATCATGTTAACAAACTTACATAAAATCATGCTTAATGCCATAAGTACATGTAAAATATTTTAAAATCAAAATAACAAACATGTAGGCTTACTACAACCATTTCATGCTAATGATCAACGGTCTAACATACAAAGATCCAATCAAACACCCCAAGTGTTCAACCATCCTATTATTGCATTATCATACTCAATTTAAGACCACATGCACTAAAAACAGAACATACACATAACATTCAAGCCTCAAAACACGTATTAAAGTAATCTTGATAGCATAGCTATAACACTCCCTATTTTTACAACTAAAAATTTTGTTTAAAACAATGTGGAAGTGGAAAAGATACTTAGGAAAAATGGAGTGTTATCACCGTACCTAATATAGGATAGACATATGTCTCCTACCCCATATTAGATACAAGGCTAAAATCAATTAACCCGTTTAAAATAGAGTGCACAAACTTAAAGTACATAAATATTTAAAAGATTGTTTACATTAAAGGACATCGACGGTTCCCGACCAAATCAAATATAGGAAGACAGATTAGTTAAGAATACAAGGCTATATTAAAACAAGATTAGGACATGACCCCAAAACCATGGTTTATCATGGACATCATAAAATCCTCCTAATGTCCACTTTCTCAAGCCCTGAACCCAAGCCAAGGTAGGCCTACTACTGGTCATCTCCAAAAACCTGAGCATGGCCCTCTACTCATGGGAATGAGTAGGTGACCAAGGGATGCATAAAAATGCTAAACAACTTGGGTCTTGCTAAGAGTTGATGGTGGAACTAGGGATTAGCTCCAATAAAAGAGAAAATAGAAGAGCGGATGAGATCAAATACTTACAATTACCGCTTAAGGTATCAACTCTTAAGCTAAAGATTGTAAGATTTTTGAGATACAATAAACCTTTCACTATGTTTTTTGGGGAACAAAAGGCACATGACCTTCTATGCAGAATACTTAATCAATGACTGCATTTTTCATTCATTTTATGCCTATATAAGAGTCTAAGAAGCTGAGAGAAATTACAACCAACCCTTAGGTAACCATAGGAGTTTAACTTAACTAAACACTACTCTAATGCATGCTAACTATGGTAGAAACTAACTCACTCAAACAACAACATAGGAAGCCGATTTTTGAGCCTCACACAACCTTTCCCCATGCATGAATTGCTACATTGGGTTTATAAGCAATTAATAGGACTTAAGAAACATAAATTACAAAAAAAATGAAAGCTAGTACATTACGCATGCCTATGCTTAATTAAATAAAAGAGTAACCCTTCCCCCAATACCCCTTTTGGTTGGCTGCTATGGCTGCTTTTTAGGCCATTAAATACCCTTAATTAATGCTAATTAAGGTAATGGAAATCACCAAACTTAACTCCAAAAATCTACTACAAAAAGGAAGGGCTACATACTTGTGAGTCTCAAGAATTGGTGTTGTATGGGGGTTACTAGCTGGTTGTTTGGCCGAGACTTGCATTGCTTTCCAAGCTATATTTTTGAGACATATTCAAGCCACAAAGAAGCCAAGAAAAAGTTAGTGAGTCGATGGATATCACTTGTTGTTGCATGGCTAGCCATTTGGCACCTCCTTGATGCAAGACTATCTCAACATTTATAATGTGGCCTTTGCTTGATCAAAATTTATGCTCAAACACCTTTAGCTTCAAGTTCAAATAAAACCTTAGAAATATTTTTATGAAGACAACTAACATCATTATGATTTTGTTAGCCAAAATTAAAGTGAGGTGGATGCTTCTACATCACCAAGCAAATAGGCACATCAGTACTCCACATATAAGTAAGCCAAGTTGCCTCCTCAATAAAAAAACACAAGTATGCAAGATTCTATTAAGATACGGATATCCTATTTAAAATGCGTCATACTAATGCCATAACTTAGGATATATAATCATACATAGCTTAGGTAATTCACAATTCATCATGCTTATCTTTATACTATGATAAAATAGAAATCACACATGTATTAGGCAAATTGGTTTAGATAACCACTAGGGTTCACTTTCCAACTGGTTCAATCGATTAGATTATACCATTTATTTATTAATATATTGATATAGGCCAAAACCTAGCCAATATTTTCAATTATTAACCAATTGGTCATTTGAGCTATTATCTAAGTGTATAACCAGCTTTTATCCTTTTTAGTCATTCAAACCATTGTTCCCATCATTGTTTAATTATTTACCATCCACTTAACCACCATACAAACTTTATCATTCATTTACTTATCATCCAAATTTGTATCATCGAGCGATGGACTGTGCACCACCCCATGGTCTTACATACCATGGAAGCTTATCTAAACCAAGGGACATAAAGTCTAGACCGAAGTCAATCACCAAAGCGAACATAAGTCCAGGCTGAAGCCAATCACCAGAATAGACATAAGTCTAGGCCGAAGCCACACAATAGGGATATAAGTCCAGGTAGAAACCAACCATCTAGGTAATTAAACCCTTTAGTATCGATACCTCTAGGACATCATTAATGTCTAGAGTAGGTAAGATACCGAGAACTCTAGAATCTCGCCCTAAGGCAAAGCACGAAGGCACTAATAAATGCCCAGAGGCAGACTAACCCTCAGTAGCTAATCGAGTATTAGGTAACCATTAGGTAACCCAGACCCATACACAACTTGATTATCTTTCACTTTACATGATTAGTACATTATTCGTAAGGTTAAGTGATTACACAAGGACCATACAAAGAGTAAGCAAGGCATTTGCATGTTTCTTCCATATTACTGCAACAGCCCCAAAATTCACTACTGAAAAATTTTATTTAATGAAAAGGTTTAGCAGAAGTAAAATAACAAAAATCATGAATTATAGGGATATTACTGCCATACTTAGTATTAGACCGGTTCACTCCTACCGTTCTAGTACCAAGTGTTAAGGCTGAAGAGTTTTATCATCAAACGCAAGTTAATACTTAAAGCGATAATTCATAAAAGGACTGAATCATTTGTCATATAGAAATTAAAGTGCGGTTAAAAGAGGTACGGTCTAAGGAGTAAGAATCCAAAGTTTTCCAATGACATAAAATACCGTACGATAGAACATAACTAGAATAAAAATAATACGGGGTAAAAATAAAACGAAGATAGAATCCGGCGAGGTCACTCTCGATCCCGAGGCCAAGTATAGGCTCAACTCTCAGCCTCGCCCGATGCCTCGTAAGTGTCGTAGGCATCAAAGATGTCATCTCCTACCTACACAAATTCAGATAGGTCCTCTACTCTTGGGAATGAGTAGTACCCATGAAACAGATGGTCAGTATGATACGTACTAAGCAAGGTAACAATGAAACTAAGGCCAAACATATAAGGCATATAATAAAAGTATGAGCATAGAGATAACATACAACAACTGTGGCACTGAGGTGCCGTTTCCCGTACCGGAAACGTTTCCCGTCCCGGAAACTTCTCGGAAACTTCTCTAGATAAAAATTTATATTAAAATTATTTAATTAATATTTTTATTAAAAATATATTATTTAATTAATTTTTTATTAAAAAATTATTAATAATAATTAAAATTAACTAATATAAAAATTAATTTTAAATTTATTTTATTTTTCTCTCTAAATTTTAATAAATTTAACCTATTTTTTAAAAAAATATATATAATTTTTTTAACGTTTCCTGCCGTCCCCGTTTCCTAAATTTTTTAAAAATGGCGTTTCCGCGTTTCGCCCCGTCCCCATCCCCGTTTCCGTGCATCACTGTACAACAATACAAATAATGAAGGCCGAATTATAGTCTAGGTAACTTATCCTTTAGATCGTTGGTCATCATACTCATTTCACACACTCTTTATCAATCCATGAGAGTGCGAAAACCCACTATTATAGCCGGTGGATTGGAATATATACAAGGAATAATGCTCCTAACCACTATTATCATCGGTGAACTAGTCTCTAGGGCAAAACACTCCTGGCCACTATTATTCGTCGGTGGACAGATGTGGCCCCGACTCATATGGTGTTTTACTATAATTACTTAGTGTCTTTCCTATGTCTTATCATTATTCCATTCGGTTTGTTGAGCATGGGATCCCCCAATATTATAGCCGATGGACCAGAAATCATGCAGGGAAAAACACTCTTGGCCACTATTATTCGTCGGTGGATCAGTCTCCAAAGCACCCCGACTCCTAGCCACTATTATTTACAGGTGAACCGATCTAGGCCTGGCTTAACAATCTTCCTCTTTAAATGGTTAGTATCTTATTTGTGTCATATTCAATAAATATTTCACCCTTGACATGCATGTCACCAACCTTCTACTCATATCCTCCCAAGAGGGCTCATCTCATATCTTGAGACTCTTGCGCCCCTTATCACACCCCGATATCCATTCCTCCTTCCATTTACCCATAATGAAAACCCAACTCCTAAGGGTATGGGTTAAGGCCCATCACCTTATGACATCCAAATCCACTTACTACCACTCTCTATGGTTTTCCCTTGAAACCCAAATTGAACCTATATGACCCAACTTCCTCTTACTCACACTACCATTATTTCATTTATCGCCCAACACCTCATCTTATTTAGATTCAACCCAAATCATATCGCTTTACTCACCAATTAGGCATGTAACCGGGAAACCCTAGTTGACCACTCCAACCCTAACACCTTTCTTCCCCTATAAGTTACCTCCCTATTTTTTACCTAACATCTCTTTCTTCACCTGGCACCCATACTCATCCCTTATATAATAAGTTTCCACTCTTATCCCATACTCTGCTCTTCCTTAATTATTTTTACTTTCACATTTTCCCCCAGATTAGGGTTTCCTCCCAAAACCATAATCAGGTCCCCTATACACCCTTACACCAACCTACGTACTATTTTTCATCCTAAGTCTTTGATCACTCCACAACTCTCCCCTTACCTTACTCACACCCTAAAACAACTTTTCTCATGTAAAGATCATCACCATGCAGACTCCATCAATCATATGCAAACCCTAGAAATTTTCCATGCAAGATTCACATCACTCATTCATTTTGGTCATAACCTCCTTTTATTTTTCCCATCGTGGATCATGAGATAATAAGGTTAATCCCATGTCCCCTTAGTCATCTTCTCATGGTAATGATCATTACCCATGAAAATAATGATCAGTACACTATGTATTGAGTAAAGTAACATTACATGCAAAGTAAGGGCACAAAAATATAAATCATACATGTGAGTTTATAATAAGCGATGCAAGGCAAACACTAAATCTATAACCCATTATTAGATATCAAAAAAAAGATCCATTCTTTTATTAACGTTGAGTTTAGGGACCCTATTATTTTTAATCTGGTGGAGTGGATTGAAGCACCTCTCAAGTCATAACCACACTAAGCCGCTATTATCATCTGGTGGAACATACCCAACATATACCAAGACAACACACTCCTAATAACTATTCTTAAATCGGTGAAACTAGCCGAATCACCTCTCAGAGAAAAATACACCTAATCCACTATTATCATGTGGTTGAATTGACACAATACCTCGCTCCTAACTCACGTAATATTTTACTTTAAGTGATTAATGTTTTATCCATTAGTACTTATCTCCTATTCATTTTCTCATTTACATTGAGTTTAAGATCCCACCATCCTTAATCCAATGGAATTGACTAATGCAGCTCTCAAGGCACAATACTCTTGAGCCACTATTATCGTCTAGTGGAATAGATCCAACATATACCTCAGCCCGACTCACATAATCTTTCACTTTAAATGATTAATACCTTATTCAGAGTTATTTAATCAAGATCATCATAAAGGAATCATGTAGATATGTACAACACATATATGAAACAAGTAAAGTACAACCATATGGTTATCGAGGCATTCCCCAAAGAAAATGTCCACAACTCCTCAAAGAAACCCTAATTTCACTAGGCAAGCATACCTTCTCATTTTATTATACCTAAGCCACTCATCATTATCCCAAATATTTTGAGTATCATACTTAGCTTATTTAAAGTATATTTCCCTTTGTAAATCACCAAAAAATTATTTTTAACCCTTATTGACCAAAATTCCCTTATTCTGCCAAAAACCTCATAATCTCATATTAGGTAATGTATGTCTTACTCAACCATCATTTAATCACATTACTTATGAAATAATTAAATGCCATAAAAAATTTATCATGCCATGATTATTTTCCATATTATCATTAAATGATCACAATGACCTTACGTTAACTAAAATACTTAAATTTTCCCAAATACCTTACAAGTCCCAATATTAATCAATTTCAACCTCCAACATTAATATCATAATAAAATACACAACTCCAATTATATGAGGTACCACATATCTAGGTTTATGTCAACCATTAATATAGACTAACACATACTTTCACACTTTCTCACTTACAAGATATCATATAATCGCATTTTCATAAGAACATCATCTATATAACATTACCAACATGATATTACATTCACAAATACATGTTGCACATAAAAACCCTAAATATGACATGTATGTTTACCAAAAAGGATACTAATCTAAATGCACATAATCCTAACTTGTCTCTCTCAAGATCACTAGAAAATTACCTATGAAAACAAGAATAAAACATAATTAGAACTTAAGAATACAACTAAGAAAAATGTAAAGGAAAAAAAAGGTGGAAATGGAGATAAAAAAAAGTGGAGAAGCTCAGGCTACATAGGAGTATGGGGGAATGTATGGTGGTGCTAAAGTGGTTATAGAGTGGAGCATGGGGTTTGTTAGGAGGAATTCATGACTATGCCAAATAAACATCAAAGGGAACAGGCATAGCCTATATGGATTGAGGGCATGGGACATGCACGAGTGGTGTGCAAGATATGGCTATGCGTGAAGTGCATGAGCATGGGAAAAGGGGCATGCACATTTTGTGCGTGAACCATGTGTGGGTCTTGTGAGAGGGTCATGGTTGGGGTGTGTAAGGGTGCAGGACTGTGTGCCTCAATGAAAATAAAGTAGATCGTGATGGGGAGAGGGAAAAAGAAAGTATTGAGGGTGGAAATGATTAGGCAAAGATGAGGGGGATGATGGGGTGGTAGTGGTGGTTGGTTTTCTAAGGAAATGATGGTGTTTGGTGGAGAGTGGAGATGATAGTAAATAACGGTAACGAATAGAGCAAGAAATGGAAGAGGATAAGGGAAGGTGTTCAGACTAGTTTTGCTCAAAAAAATAAAAAGAGTGAAGGGTTAGTTGGGCATTAATGAGGCAAAGCTTGAAAGGGGTACACGCATACGCAAGTTTCACATGGATGAGGTGCATGGTAGAGAAGGAAGGTAGGGGCATGCAAGCAATAGGGAGCACGATCGGGGGGAAAGATTTAGCAAAATTTTCAACAGACATGTCCCATGGATTATGAGAGATGATGGGGAAGCTAGATGGGAGGATTTTGGTTGGGGAAAAGAAAGAAACACAAGTAAGGCTGTAGAAGGGGAAAAATCAAACAGGAGGATAATAAAAGGAGAAAGAAAAAAGGGACAAAGGAAAAGGAGATATGTGTGGGATTGTGGTTTGGATTAGGTTAAAAATTTATTGAAGAGTTAAGGTAAGATTAAAATATTAATCATCCAGAAATAGGGTTAGGTTAGAATCAAATTACTCATATTAGACATTGGGATTAGGTTTAGATTTAGGATTAAGGAATTAGGGTAGGATAGAAATATCAATTTTTTGAAATTAAAATTAGTTTGAGTTATTAATTACTTCGGATTAAGATTAGATAAAATTCGAGGGTATTATAACCATACTACATGAAGCCTCCCACAATCACATCATAAACATACAAAATTGATAATTCCAACCTCAAACAACCAATCCACACAAATCATGCCACATTCAAACTCATAATTTCCGCATACGAATTAACTAAAACCTATCATGGTCTTGTAACTATATTCATCTTGTAAACACTCAAATATGATCTAATTTCTTTTATATATCCCCTTAGCTTTTCAAATATCTGGGAAATGATAAAAAGAAAGATGACTTTGTATATAATAGAAAAATTAATTCGTGATGAACTAGATAATTGTGAAATAGGAATTTAACCATGGCTTTATGCTTAAAATAACCACATCCCATAGCACATAATTATACATCTATAAGGTCCAACAAAATCTACCTATCAAGCAAGATCTTCAAGCAAGGAAGATCATGCAACAATACACACTAACACCTATGATTCTTGATCACCTAAAAAGAATCAAATATAATCATTTAGCAAAATAGATTTGAGATTAAAATTAGAAAAAAAAATAGAGAAGAAGAAATAATAAGAGAATAAACTAAGAAGAAGGTGAATAAAGGAGCACTTAGGAGGTTTTCTTGCAAAGAGGTAGCAAAAGAGTTTCAATGTGTTTCAAGGGAGGTTAACTGAGCACAAAATGAGAGAGTTGGGGTCTAATTCAAGATGAAGGAAGTAGGGGAAACAATAATGGCCAGGCACTTAAGTGAAGTGTAGAAAAACGCAAAGCAGGGTAGCTTGAAGTATAGGTATGTTGAAAAGGTTTAAAAGGCCTCATAATTATACGGTAGGGAGGAAAATGTGGGATATTGATAGCTGCAAGATCTACACGGCACAACCAAGGAGGGAGGAGAGAGAATGAGGTGACTAAGAGAAAAATAAGGAAAATGTGGAAAAATTACTTTATGCATAAGAGGTAATGTTAAACAAGTTTATATTTGAAAAAGAATTGTTATGAGAGTCTAAAACTCTCTAACATTTATTTACAATCAAAGTATAATAGATCCTCAATACTAGGTGAAAAATTAGAATAGAATTGAGTTCAAAACAAAATATACATATCAATTCTAGCATAAAAATTTGATCGGTTTGGCTAATTAGTTTGCTGGCTAGTCAAAAACAAATACACAGATAACCAGTTAAGTGACTTCTCGGTTTGAATATTATTTTCAAAATTCATTCTTAAAATTTTGTTTCCTTCAAATATAACATACAAATACTCATTATAACTTCTATAATATCCTTATAGGTAACATTACAAAGTCCAATAAATCTAAAATCCTATATAGATATAGGGTTATTGTAACACCCCAATATTTACTACTAAAAAAAATTATTTTAGAGGAAGCTGTAACGCCCCCTAAATTTTAATATTTTTTTTTATTTTTAGTAAAAGTATAATACCAAAATAATTGGATGTCACCACCGTAATTGACATAAACATGGCTTACCTCACCATTCTTATGTCCATCAAAAGTAAAATGATTAAAATGTAAATCATGATAAATAAATAAAAATAAGAGAAGTTTCATAAACATAAATATGAGTTGGAGATTAACTCTAAGTACAATATCCAAAGATACAAACAAAATGGATGTCGTGGATCTAAGCGTCCAAATATGTATATGGGTAAACTACCATATGAATAGCATAACTCTATGCCCAAAAGACCTAGTACAATAAATCACTCTACCCCATACAAAGATTCATAGGCTAAAAAATTGTCTAAAAGGCCCTCATCGACCTACACGGAAACATTAGGGTCATCTACTCATAGGAATGAGCAACACCCATGAAAAGAATGATTAGTACACTACATAATGTGTAAGGTGACAATACAATTGAGTAAGGGATACAAACAAGTACATGCATCTATAACGGAAAGTAAGCACACATATAAGATACGTAAAATATCACAAGGTAATTACTAATCCAAGCATCATTATTAGATATAACAAATTCCATTATTTAATTTACGATGAGTTTAGGGACCCCATAATTCTTAAATTGGTGGAATGGTCTGAAACACCTCTTAGGAACAACACATCTAAACCACTATTATTGTCTAGTGGAACAAAACCAATGCCTCTCAAGGTAAAATGCACTTGAGCCACTATTCTTAAACTAGCTGAATTATCTGAAGCACCTTTCAGGAACAACACACTTGGGTCACTATTATTGTTCGATGAATCAAACGCATTACCTCAGTCATGACTCACATAGTCTTCCAATTTATACCATAAATGTCTTATCCATTAATTACTTATCTCAAATCATAGTATCAATCACATTGAGTTTAGAGGCCCATTATTTTTAATCCAGTGGAACGAAATGATGCACTTCTTAGGGTAAAACGCTTTTGAGCCACTATTACCGTCTAGTGGAACAGACCCATAAAATATATTGGCTAAACTTACATGATCTTTCACTTTAAATGACTAATGTCTTATTCATGATTGATTTGATAGGCATAAAACATAATTAAAGAAATTAAAGTACAATCACATAGATAACAAGGTCTTTTTTTAGGGTTAATTTTCTTATATTTCCTAAAAGCCCTAATTTCTCACTTTAGGCATAACTTTTTCTCTATTGCTAGTTTATCCACCAAATTAAGTATCTCTTCCTCAATTATTATTATTATTGTTGTTGTTGTTGTTGTTGTTGTTGTTGTTGTTGTTGTTGTTGTTGTTGTTGTTGTTATTATTATTATTATTATTATACCTAAAATTTAAGTCCTAACTCTAATTTCTTACACATGCAATAATAACCATATCTCAAAATTTACTTTTCACGAGGATTACAAAATCCTAGTTTCAAAAATATATCATAACTTTTCCTATCACGATCATAAGACTACCAAATTCAATATAAATTCCTAAAACACCTATATTAACAACATATCCAAAATCTGTGGTCTAACTCTAAAATTCATTCATGTGATAATCACCTCTCCGTTTTAGGGTTACTATTCCCAAATTAAGCCATTTTCTTATTTTATTGAACTTAGGTCATTCATGACTACTGTAATCATTTAATATGATCCTCTTAGCATATTTTAATCATATAACACATTAAAATACCAAATTTTTCATATTAAACCCATATTAACCAAAATGCCTTTACAAGTAACCAAAAACTCTCATTTTAGGAAAACATTATATGTTTATGTATCATTATTTCCAAATCCTCTATTTATCACCATATATATTAAATACAATTATCTCAATTATAATACTCTATTAAGACCATATTACAACCATATATCACATTGGTCTACTTAGGGTTTCCCCTCCCCCCCCATAAAATATTATCATAATTATATCACATGTTTTTCAACTTACACATTTCTCATCATATTAACATATCATAGCATCCACAGCAAGAATTTTCCAAATTATAATTAACATGATAATACACATAGACAAACATAACACTTAGCAAAAAAAAAAACCCCTAGACTACGACTAGTCTCCTTATAGTGTAAGGCTCTAGTCACTATATACGTATCCTATCTCACCTCCTCCAGAAATTTTGGTAAATCACCTAAGATAAAAAAAACATTAGTGATTAATGATATAAATAAGGAAATGTTAAGGAAATAAAGAGTGAAAGGATTGGAGAAGAAACCAAAATAATACTTGAAGGTGTGGTAAAAAAATTTACATACCAAATTGGGGAAGAACTACTGGGGTTGCCAAATGAAGGGAGGTAGCAGTGATAGTTTGTGCCATTGCTAAAGGGTGGGAAATGGTGGAGGAGACCGATGCTCGAGGAGGGGGAAAGGTGGAAAGGGCCAAAGGGGGGTGGTGTGTTAGGTAGAAGTTGTTGAAGGGTGGAAGTGTGCATCTGTGGTTTGTGTCAAAGGATAAAGTGGGTGTTGTGGTGATTTTTGCTGAAAGAAGGGGAAAAATGGTGGCTTTTAACAATGGTATAGGGTAGGATCAAAGGAAGCTGTCGGTGGTAATGTTAAGGGAATGGTGAAGGAAGTTGAAGGTGGTGTGTAGTGGAGAAAATAGAGAGTTTAGTTGTTTTAGCTGAAGGTGGTGAGGGTGCATTCAACGAGTTTTGGCGGTGAAAGGGGTGAGGAAATGGTGAGTTTGGATGGTGGTTGTGGTGAGGCTTTGGTGAAGGATGCCAAGGCTTGGGGTGTTCGGTATGAGCTACCAAAAGGGTGTTGGTGGGTTGTTTTTGCGAGAATGATGATGAGGGAAAGAGGAGGGTAAGGATACATTTCTTGGAGAAAAATTTTGACGAAAAATAGAGGGAGGAAGAGGGAGGTTCGAGGGCATTAAATGTGATGTATATATACACACATGCACGTAGAGGATGCATATGATGAAGGAGACAAATGATGGGCAATATTTTCGATGCAACCCATTAACTTAGGGCATGGGTGAGGCATATCTGTAAGGTAGGGCATATGAGATGGCATGGTAGAGGCATGTCTATAGGGTAGAGTTTCACGCAAGAAGATGAGGAGAAGAAAAGGAAAAGTAGATTGGTGGGTGGGGGAGAAAAAGGAAAGAAAAAAGGAAAAGGGGAAAGAAAGAAAAATAAGTGGGGGCTTAGAATTAGATTTAGGTTAAAATAATTTTTAGGTTAATATATTGGTATAGTTTATTTAATGAATGTTTGGGGTTAGGATTATATTACAGTATTAAGAATCTGAAATAGAGTTTAGGATAAGGTAAAATATTAATTTTTCAAGATTAGAACTAGGTTACGATGTTAATCGCTCAAGATTAGATTTAGCTAAAATTCGAGATATTACGGAAGTGTAATATCAACATAAATGGGTGTTACCGACATAGTTGGTATAAGTATGGCTTACCATACCACTCTTAGATCGATTACAAGGTAAAACAGCTAACACTTAAAACATGATAAATAGAGAATAAGATAACTTTTATAAACTTATATAAGAATTTAGAGGTTAACTTCAAGCACAATATCAAAATACATCAAAAGAGATCCCATGGAACTAAGAGTCTAAAAATACATTTGTAAAAAATAAAATAACAAGATAAAATAACTCTACACACAACCCCGATACAAAAATCACTCCTCCACAATTAAAGCATCCTAAGTAACAAGTTCATCCAATAGGTCCTTATTGGCCCACATAAAAATATTTGGGCCATCTTCTCTTAGGAATGAACAATACACATTCAAAAGATGATTAGTACGCTATGTACTGATTAAGATGATGATATAATTAATAAAAGGTAAAAATACATAAGATCACATTAAAAAACTCATTAGGTTGACAAAAATCCAAAACATGATATGAGGCAAGAGTATAACTGAATCTATATTTCCATCATTAGATAATATCACCAACCATTTTATTATTTATGTCGAGCTCAAGGCCCCACTATTCTTAATCCAGTGGAACAAATTGAAACACCTCCAAGAGAAAATGCATCTAGCTACTATTATTAAGTAGGTGGAACATACTCTATACCTCCCAGGGTAAAATACTTTTGACCGCTATTATTAAGTAGGAGGAACAGACTCTACACCTCAGTCTCGACTCACGTGATCTTTCACTTGAAGTGATTAACATCTTATTCAGAGTTATTTATCTCAATGCCATCGTGCATGCATATGTATAGATATGCAAGTCACATAATCTAGTTTAACATAACTATTTAAACCACGTATGACATAACCATATGAAAATTAGAACATTACCCAAGGACAATAGTCACACTTTCCCTAAGAAACCCTAAGTTCACAATATGACAATAACTTATTCCATACTACTAGTTTATCCACTAATTTCGACACACCTTACTAAAATATTATTATTATCAACATTTTCAAAAATCAATGTTTAACTCCAACTTTTTAGACATGCAAAAACAATCTTATCTCTAAAGTTACTATTCACAACCCCTGTGAAATCCTAATTTCATAAGTTAGGTATAAATTTTTCCACAAGACGCATATAATCATAAAATTTAATAAAAAATACTAAAATGACAACATTAGAATGATATCCAAAAAATAAGTTCTAACTCCAACGTCTTACACATGCAATAATAAACCGCCTCTAGGGTTGTTATTTTTAATTTAAGCTATTTTTTATTTTATTAGACTCAGGCCATTCATAATTACTCTAAAAAATTCACATAATGTATTTAGAATATTTTAAATCATTTAACACATTAAAATATCAATGATTCCACATTTAACCTATTTTAACCAAATACCCTTAAGGATGCTAAAACGCCCATGTTTTCCACAAAACCCCTATAAGTCTGATATCATAACTTTTTGGCCATCTATTTATTACATCACCGTACATATTGACCACAATAATTTTCCAAATATCATACTTTATCAACCCACTTTTCAATACCATATATCATACTAATTCACTTAGGGTTTATAAGATAAAACTTATCATAACAATATCGTATAAGTGCATGCTTTCTCATCTTACTCACTTTCCATCATATAATACCACATTATCACACTATAACATTAACAATATGAAATTACCAACATAATCATACATAAAATTTAGAAGAAAAAAAAACTAACTACGACTTATATCCTTACTGGAATACTCCAGTTTCTAAGCACGTATAAGCATAACCCACATCCTTTGAGATTTTCAGAAAATCACCTAAAAATAAAGAATAAAATACAATTAGACTTAATAATACATCCAAGGAAAGGATTAAGGCAATGGGGTTAAAAATGGAGCAAAACTAAAGCAAACCAAGTCGCGCAAGTGTTGAATGGGTTGTAGGTGCAACAATGGGGGGGTATAAGGGTAAGACTTATTGCAACTAAGGGGGTGTAAAGGCACTAATTTCCTTATCTTAGAGGGTGGAAACAACACTCCTTGCTGCAAATAGGCTAAGGTGGGTGAGGGTGGATTGTTACGTAAGATGGTGTTGTTGCTTGGGATGGTGTTGTAGAGAAGGTTGTTAGAATCTAGATTCTACCTAGAATTTATTTGGAGGCTTAGGATCAGTTCGTAGGATCATAATATCCTACAAAACTAGTAAAAATATGAAACTTGTACAGTTATATGCTATAAAATAATATATTTTAAATTAAAAGTATAGAAGATTACACTTTTAACCTCTCATATACTCACTAACTAAGTTCTAACAGCTTACAAGTAGCATAAATTGTTGAACTTAATTTACATATTGGAAACTACATTAATTCAAATATAATTTTGTTAAATAAAATGTGAACATTACAATGAGATTATAGGTATAAGAAACATACAACTCATTTTGTTTAAAATATACAATATTGTTAGCCTTAAGAAAAGTATACAAAGTGAAGAAATCAGATGATAATGAAGCCAACAATGAGAGAATACTATTTTATATCATTTAAGAGAATAATACCCAAAAAAATTTATGTTAGTTTTAAAAATTTTGATGAATCAAGATAAAAAAAAAGGAAAATAGAAATTTTGGCTATAAGCACACACATTAAGTTATTATATATACCATGTGTGTTCCATAAACTAAATATTGTTTGTATTATAAAACTAACATAACCATAAAAAAATACAAATTTTGAATTGAATAGAACTTAATAATTAATAATATTATAAACTTTAATATATTCATTGTACTATTTATAAGGAGATTACATTCTTCTGTCAGCATTTTACAACAACAATCAACTTCATTATTTTAATGGCAACTAAGTCATACTTTTTGCATAAAATCATTTTCAAGACATGTCAAATAATATAGGGTCAAAAATTAGAAGATTAAGGAAGAAACATATTTGGAATAAGATTGGAAATATATTTGGAAATAAGTTAATAAAAACTATAGTTATTATATAGAATCGTAGGATTATAAGATTCTACTGTAGGTTGTAATATTCCATACTATTCAACTACATTAATATTCTACTTAGGATTGTGGATCATTTTGTGATTTTTAGATCGTAGGGTCAAATTATAATTTTAATAACTATGACTATAGGAGTTAGTGTCGATTCTAGGAGGGAGTTGACATAGGGAAGTTGTGTAGATAGGAGGGTGGTAGCATGAGGGAATGGTGCAGCAGATTGTGGTGGCATGAGGGAGAAATTTGTAGAGTTTTTATGGTTAAACAGGGCAACAATAGACGAATGAGGCAAAAACAAGTTAAGGGAAGAAGAAGTAGTCTTGGGAGAGGTTGTTGAGGCATTAAATGAGGTTAAGATAAAGAGAAAGGAGGGACATATATTGAAAAGAGGTGGTGTGAATGGTTGATAATTGACAAAGAAGGTAAGGAAAGGGTTATGGGCATAGACTTGATTAAGGAAGATTTTGGGAAAAAAATTCAACGAAACACATCCCTTGAGATGTGGGAGGTGATGATGAAGGTAAGATAGGTATGTCTCAGGCTGTAGCCTTGGTAGAAGGAATTTGGTCGGGAGAATAAAGAATCGCGTATGAAAAGAAGGAAAAAGAAGAAGGACGCTAGGAAGGAGAAGAAGAAAAGCGAAAAGGGAGACAAAGAAAATAAGTTTAGAGTTAGGATTTGAATTATATTAAAGATTTAGATTAAGAAATTTGGGTAAAATCAAAATAAAAATCATCAAGGGTTCGGTTAAAATATTAATGACACATAATAAAGATTAGAATTATGTTAAGATATTAATTTCTTAGAATTAAGATTAGATAAAATTTAGGAAATTACAGTTTTTCACCTTTGAAATCAAGGATAATAGTGTCTTCTTTAAATAAGTCAAAGTTGCATATAACAAAAGCTTAAGCAACAAGCCAATGAAGATCATCACTACCAATATGCTAAAACTTTTGGTAGAACATTAGGTTAAATTCATCATAACTCGGATTTTTAAAAGCCCCCATGGAGAAGAATGCGACTTTTACTTCAAGAATAGACAACAAAATAACAAGCAAGACAATCTTGTTCACCTCAACATTAGGGAACAACACAATTAAGGAAGAGGGAAGATTAACTTGTGCTTAGTTAAAACATATCATAGTTAAAATTCACCAGCATCTCAAGTAATTGTTACATGTCATAGATCCACTCCATGTGTTCATTTTTCAAGCTAGAAATCTAGTTGTGCTTTCTCTTGCTAACAAGAACAATATGGTAAAATCAAGACTTTCTGCTTGGAGGTTAACCACTTATAATTTTGAGCATTGAAACCATATAAGTTGTTCTTGAGCTAACAAATCATTGTGCTCCCGTAAAAGTCTCTTCTTCATTCCTAACAAACAGTGAATCTCATTCTTTGCTAAGACTCGTTGGAGGCCTTGCAACCTAAACTTCTTAGGAAACTATATAAGCTACCTTAGTATATATATTTCGAGAAGGCAATGATGTAGTAGACAAACTTGTTAAGTATGGTGCCATCATATCTAGTTATTTTTTATTTCATTTTATGTTTGTTCTAACTATATGTACTTGGTTATTTTGAATGATGTAAGGAATACTAGCCCACCAAAATGGCCTATATTAATATAAAATCCCTTTTATTATATAGAAAAGGTAATTTGGCTCTATGATGAATTTATGAAATATATGGTGTGATTATTAGATTCACATAAAACTTGTTACCCTTACTAACTAAACTATATTTTAGTTAATTCTACTAGTCATTAATAAATCATTATAAATTAATGAAGACATGAAGAAGTTTTTCCTCGCGATTAATTACCTTATTCTTTCTTGATGTATAGGAGTAGAAATAAAGCTTAAATTGTATATAGAGGGGCTTGGTTTAGACATTAAATTATGTATCACATAATCATCTTTCTCTCTTTCTTTTTTATGAAAGGAGAGGGCCAAGTTTAATAATATATTAATTAAAAAGTGGGAGAGGTAACTCACAAGTCATCAAATACTCATCATGAATCTACTAACAACACATTTGTTTTTATGAAATATAAAAACTGAAATGATAATTAGAGCTTAATGAGTGAGAGTTGCCATCTTTGTGAAGAGAGAATGGGAATAGGAGGGAGGAAAATGGGAACAGGATGCCCCGATTCCCATAGATTTATTATATAGCTTGTGGGGTATGGTAATAAAAAGATGAAAATGAGAATTGATTTATAAAAAATTAAAATATTCCTACTTAGATACTTTATAAACTAGAAAACTTCCAAATTTAAATTAAGAAAATGACACATTAATATTTCTTAGTTTATTTCCATTTTCACATACCAAATACTTTATTATTATTTTTAGGAATGAATGTTCAATTATTTATTTTCATTCTCATTTATATCCTCCTATTTCTAAATTTTCACTATCATTTACCAAACTATCTCGTAACACCTAGAAAATTCAATCACAGACAAATTATTAATTTTCTCATCTTACTTAATCCATCGATTTTTGAGGGAAAACAATTATTTTTTGCTTCATCGAAATGTATTAAAAACGTTTTTTTTGGTCCTTCCGCTGGAAAAATATAGTAAACAAAAAATATAAAAAAAATACATAAATGCTCATATACGTCATCTTATTTTATCTTTCCAAACGGACCGTGAAAAGAAAGGTCCTTTGCGTGGGCTGACGCCAACGGGCCAGACAAACCAAGTGCGCGCACTGGACTATGGCTTTTGCTACTAATACTCCGGTCTATATAAGACTATAACGACAATCTACTCGAGAGATAAACCCTAGTGGCCGCCGTTGCAGCCTTGCAGGTATCTTTCTATCCTTCCCTCCGCACGAGCAAAATCGTTAGATACTTCATCTTCATCATCCTGTCATGCGTTTCTGATTTCATGAATTCATTTTCATCATTGTTGAACATCAGATTGTACATATACTGACTTTTTGTGACGCGCGGAATGTCTGTTGCAGGTATAGCTTGAGCTTTAGCTAGGATACAACCGCAATGGCTCCAAAAGGTACGAAACTCGTAATTTGAGTCCTTTGCGAAGTTCATTGTTCAGAAGCTGTTTAATTTCTGTCAAAGATCCTTTTTATTGCGTCTGGATTCGATACTGCTGCAATCGACCTGATTACAATTTAATTTCGGCAAAAGAGAAAACCATATTGGGAACTTGCAATCGATGCTCTTCATTTTGACAAATTTTGTGGTGAATAAATGTGGTTGATGGAGATGGACTGGAGCTAGAATAGCCTTGTGTTCTTGGGGGCTGAAAGATGTTCTTGTGTTCTATTATTTAATTGCGGGCGTTCAGTACTTCGGGGGGGGGGTGTTCAGTAATTTAGGATTTAGGAAGTGCAAATATCTAGCAGTCTTTTTTCGGTTAGGTGACCATATTTTAGTGTAAGTTACTTAGGATAACTGAGGTAAATAAGTTATAGCCTTTTCGATTTTAAGGTGAATAGAAGTGAATATCCAAATATCATTATAACATTTATCTTAAACTAGTTCCACAATCTATTCCGAGATTAACAATTTTAGGTAAATTTAGGTTTAATTAGGTTAATGTTTAACCTAACCTAGAGTCAGCAGGACAAAATCTGCCAAACGTGGTAAACCCAAAAAAATCTAATCTAATGCAACCTCAAAACATACTCAGTACATACAGTCTGTAAGTGATAATTAGTTGTCAGTTTTCGGTTGTAGTTGTAAGATAGAAAAGAGAGTTTGATTGTTGCAGCATATAGAGTTTAGGGGAGAAAAATGTCAGGCCCTTTGAGCTTCTCAGGTCATACTACACGAGTAGTTATTTATCAGGGGATGTTGAGATATTGTTTGTTAGTCAGAAAATTTCTTCTGTTTCCCACCATTTCCATTTTCCCCATTCGTCAATAAACTTGAGCAAGTCTAACTCGTATAACCTAACTCATCCAAGGATTATTTATTATTGATGCATCATCATTTGATGCAAAGAGTATAGAGGGGATGTGTTTAGGCGTATCATTGTTTGTTGTTGAATAGCAGATGCGTAAACTTATCCCAGATTATTCTTTTGTGGGACTCATTGGCTTAGTGTTTGTCACCTTGCCATAAATTATGGATCCTCAATGCTATTTCGCATTCTCTTTTATGGAAGATGTGATCTGATGTGAACCTTTGAAATAACAGGTGACCTTGCAAAAAAGGCCGATCCCAAGGCTCAGGCTGCTAAAGCTGCCAAAGCAGTCAAATCTGGTGCAACTACTTTCAAGAAGAAGGTCAAGAAGGTCCGAACTTCGGTTACATTTCATCGCCCCAGGACCTTGAAGAAGGATAGGCACCCTAAGTACCCACGTATCAGTGCACCCCCTAGGAACAAGCTTGATCATTACCAGATCCTCAAGTATCCTCTCACTACTGAGTCTGCTATGAAGAAGATTGAAGACAATAACACACTTGTTTTCATCGTTGACATCCGTGCTGACAAGAAGAAGATAAAGGATGCCGTCAAGAAGATGTATGAAATTCAGGCAAAGAAAGTCAACACCTTGATCAGGTAAATGTCTGGCATTGAGAAGTTATTGCCTCGTGAACTTTTACTGCTTAACCAACAAAACGTGCTATATTTAGTTTATTAGTGCTGCAGATCTTGGAGAACTGATTTTTGTATATCTGTTTTGCAGACCTGATGGTACAAAGAAGGCATATGTCAGGTTGACTCCTGATTACGACGCGTTAGATGTGGCAAACAAAATTGGAATCATCTAAGCTAGGCGCTGATATAGCTCGTAGATTTAGCTCTCTGGTCTTTGGTTTATGTATTTTATTTCATTTTTCCCGTTGAAGTGACGAATATCGGTGTTCATGGGCTGAGGATGACGAATCGTCAATATCGTTTTGTTTTTAATGACTCATAATTTTGCTATTGCGTTTTCTGCTATGCGTACGTAATGTTACTTGACGCCATTAGTATTTGTTTTGGATTCGTTTGTCATATGATCTGCAGTCCCCGAGTATTATGCGGAACATGTACAGCGTTCTATAGTTTTCATGATTACCATTGGCATCATTTGGAAACACAATCATTTTTAATCTCTTCAATCTAGTTACCCAATCGATGAATCGATCAGACATGTTCCTCTTTTCATATCTCACCATGGTACCTTTGCTAGCAGAACAAAGCATCATTCTCCGTCCAAGTTCTTCTCTTTGAGCTAGCCATAACTATCATTATGTGCGTCATTCTCCATAGATCTTCCTCATGTCCCACCATAGTCCCATCGCGAGACTTTTTGCTCCCCATTTTTGTGCGCCTTTCGATGCACCAAAGGAAGTTGCCTAATTTTTGGATGTTTCTTGCGAGAGTAGGCATCACAATGCGTGGCTCGGACTCCTTCCTGCTCGCTGTATTCCTTGTTATATCCGACTTGCACGTAGTGCACATTTGGCCTCAACAATTCCTAGCTTTCCCTATCTTTCCGGCAGCTGTGCAACTCCCTCACGTCCTCGCAGTCTCTCCCCGATGGCATAGATATACAGTCTCTTACATTACTTGCCATCCTCCCTCTTCAATACATCGTCTCTTTTATCTGAGATTGATGAAAACTCCTAGCACCCACACATCAATTGTGTGACGTCTTTGGAGGTGGACAGGTAGTCCTTGGATTTTTCAACCCTTCTTCTCACTCGTAGGTGGAACACCATGTCTCTCATATTCCAAAACATGAGTAATTTGTGAGTTGTCACCAGCTACGACGGGTTTTCTCTCACGCCACTCCCACAATTGCGGTTTGATGATAGTAAATGTTGAACTTAGTCATTTCTTTCATCTCCTTAGCGATTAACCTCTTGAATTAAAATATCTTATCCAACTTTTAGCTTGCTAAGAATTTACATGAAAATACGATATGTTTTTAAGAGAGAAAAAAATTTCTAGAGAGAGAATACACGAACTTGCAACTTGGGTGGATAGCAATGAGGATTCTCCTCCATTTTTATAGGTGAAACACCATCATCCAATTTCTTATGCTAACATTTGAGGATCTCATTCAATCATCTTTTGGCAAGTATAAATATTTCTAAATTACTCCCTAAAAGTATTATAGAAGCAAAAAGAATTTATTAGAGGTATTCACGTTAGAATTAAGATTCCACCTAGAGTTGATTTGAATACTCAAGATTAGATCATAGGATCGTAAAATACTACAAAAATTATAATAATAATAGAAATAACATATTTTAAGTTAAAAGAATACAAAAGTCACACTCTTAAGCTCTCATATAGTCATTAATTGAGTTGTAGTAACTTATAAATAATATAAATTGTTAAAGTTGTTTTACATATTAAGAATTATATTAAGTCAACGATATCATAAATAAATTATAAAACAAAAGGTAAAACTTACAGTGAGATTATGGGTAAATACAAGATATAAGTAATAGTGTTTAAAATATACAATATTGTTAATCTTAAGAAAAATATGCAAAAAATGAAGAAAATATATGATATTAAACGGAACAACAAGATGGCATAATTTTATATTATTTAAGAGAATAAGAACCAATTTTCTTTTATGTTTTATGTTGGCCATCAAAACTTAGATGAATCGATATAAAAATATAAGAAGAAAATAATTTTTGACTAAATGCACACACATTAAGTTACTATATAAACCATACATATACCATAACTCAAGGTTTGTTTGCATTATGAAAATAACATGATAAAAAAAAGGGAAAAAATATCAATTTTGAACTCAATGGAGCTTAGTAATTAAAAATATTCTAAAATTTAATATATATTCATTTCATCATTCAGTTGGAGATTATATTCCTTGTTAATATTTTACTTCAACAATTGACTTAATTGTTTTAGTAGTATTCCACTCGTATTTTCTTTGCTTTAGTTCATTTTCAAGACATTCTACAAAATACTATAGGGTAAACAAATCAAATGATTAAGAAAGAAATATATATGGATTAAGAAAAAATATATATTTGGAGATAAAGTGATAAAAAATATATTCAATATGTAGAAGTGTAGAATTTTGCCTATGATCTTATGATTTTACTATTATATTGTAAAATTTTATAATTATTCAACCACTTTAATATTTTACCTATGATCATGAATCGTTTTATAATTTTTGGATTATAGGATTGTATAAGCGTAGATATGAATCGAGATTTAATAACTACAATTTTGTATAGACACGCATAATATTATGGATACTCCTATGTCGATCTAGTCTTCATAATACTTTTACGATGGGTATTTTCAAAATACTCCTATCTGGAATACTTCATACTTGTACACTACAATAAATTACTCTATGATTGTTGCACTTACCTTGTACGAACATTATAGATGATGGTTGTGTGATATAAGCTAAGAAGGTCCACATAATTAAGTGTAGTAGCAACTTGTCTCCCCTACAAAAGGAGATCCTTATTTGTATGTATCTATGTTTTGAGCTTGCAAGTGTATTCCATCTCTAGAAACATAGTTACTATATTTCTCTCCGAACAAATCTCTCTTATATTCTCTTGTGAGTACTTTGTGTAAAATAAATGCTACGTGAGACATACTAAGTGAAGAGATAATATATTAAATAAGAAAAGACTACTTAGCATCCATTTGTTTTGTACCTCATTATCCATAGCATTACTTCAAACAGATTTCAGAATATTTATTTTATACATACTATTTTCAAACCATCATTATCTATATTATTACTTTGTGAATAAGTCTCACTATTTTTATTAAATATTTAAACTATCTTATACTATTATTTTTATATTATTATAGATTATACTCACTCACAACCATTATTATTATTGTCATTATTATTTAAGGTTATTAATCATTATTATTCATATTAGTTAATAATGATAATCGTATATTAATAATAATAATAATAATAAATTATAAATATCGATTATTATTATTATTATTTATTAGATTCATTATTAATATGAATATTAGCATTAATTATATATATAATATTATGAAAAATATTTATTAATAGTTAATAATATTAATTATTACTATAATTATTTTCTTACAATAATATTATTATTTATTATTTCTCAATATTAATATCAATTATTATTATTATTCATTGTTAAACATATACTAATTATTTTGAATAACTTCTATTATTAATTATTAATATGAATTATTATCAATCATTAATATTAATTATTAATAATAATTATTTATATTATTAATTATCAATGACTAGAAAAATATGTTTATAGATTAATATTAATAATTATTGATGACATAAATTATTGATATTATAATTATGAATATTAATATTTGTTAATAATTATTATTAGATACTATTAATTATATATTAAATTCAACTAATATAATTAATAATATTATTATAATGATACATAATATTAATAACATTAATTAATATATCTTATAAAAATTAAATCTATAAACATATTTAAAAAATAGTATAAGAATATTTTATTAAAATAAAGAATGTCTAAAATTATTAATATAAGATCATGTGCATCACCAACGACTATTACTATTTTAGAAATAAATAATATGTGTTTACTAAAGACAAAAGTGTATTTAAAGGTTTAAATATTTTTGAAATTTTTATAAATATATAAACGGTTAGAGTTTGTTTCCAATAAGATAAAATATTTTAAATTTTTTAAATTTTAGGGAATTATGTTCATATTTATTTATGACTTAATAAAAATAAAGTTAAAACATTTATGCAAGAACATTACATTTACCAAATATGATATCCAAATTCCGTTCTAACAGCTATACCTACTTACACAACCCGATTTATCCAAATGCCAGTTGGGGTGTGCGATGAAATTGATCGAACTGCACAGGCTTTCATTTGGGATGGGCCAAGTATGAATAGAAAGACATCCTGAGTTTCATGGTATCAGATTTGCTTGCCTAAGAGCCCGGGAACCTTCCGAATTCAAAAGTCGAGACAAGCTAACTAATCCTTGATCGGTAAACTCGGTTGGAGGGTAAATAGAGGTAATAAAGCACCCTGGGTTGAGGTGATACGGGAGAAATATTTCTCTGATTGCTGCCCCATTCAGGCAGAGCTAAAGACCCATGCTTCACATGTGTACAAGGCGGTTTATAAGGGGCTGGAGCTTGTCAAACGGGCGGTAGTGTGGGACATTGGGAATGATCCTAAGGTAAAATTTTGGAGCGATCCATGGGTTTGTGACGAGCCTTTGCTGAAGATGACCAACTACAACCCTACACAGGATGAGTTAAATAGTTGTGTCACTTATTTTGCGGATGAAGGGGGGTAGTGGCAGTAGACACGGTTTGCACACCTACTTCCCAGTACCATAGTTCTGAGAATTGTCGGCATCCGTTGCTTAAATTCCTCTATTGTTTCAGATAAGTTAATATGGAGATTTACTACAACGGGGGAGTATTCTTTTGCATCCGGCTACAAGGTTCTGTTGAACGTCAACCCACCCAGGTGGACAACACTTCAACTTGGAAGCTCATCTGGAAGAAGATCCATACGTCGAAAGACACGCGTTTGTTTCTTTGGAGAACAATCTTGGATCGGTTTCCCACCAGCGAGTAACGAGCCAAACGTGGCTTATCTGAGTGCACACTTTGTCCTCTTTGTGGTAATTATGAGGAAACACCTCTTGCATTATTGCCTGGTTGCAAGATCGGTTTGGGAGGATCCTGTGACTCAGAACATTCGAGCTAGCTTTTTTCAAGGCCAGTTCTTAGATTGTTTGGAATCCAATTTACGTAATGGGCGCGATGAGGTGTCCGAGATATCTTGGCACATCATTTTCTCCATGGCATGTTGGTGGATTTGGAAGTGGAGATGCCAGAGGGTCTTCGAAGCCAAAACAAGACCATGGAACAATAGGACATTTATTCTCTTTCAAGATAAATAAATGAAGGAAGATTGGTGCCGTCTTGATTTTATCAAGGGCCCAAATGGGAGGTACGTCATGCAGGTTGGTTGGTCTCCAGTCCACCACAACATGATTATGTTCAGTTGAATGTTGATGGGTGTGTGCTGATCTCTTCGTCTCAGACAGGTGAAGGAGGGGTCGTGTGAGACCAAATGGGAGATGGTTGCTCCGCTTTGTCTTCAATATTGGAGTCACGGGCACACTATCAACAGAACTTTGGGCGATCTGCCAAGTCTTGGCTATCCTATCCTTAGGGAGATGGGTTTGCATGAAGTGATGTTAGAATCAGACTCTAAAGTTGCCATCGACATCGTACTTTGTCGAAGTGAAGTGCTCGTTTGGGAGCGTAGAAGTATACTTCACGAAGAAGTTGACATGAGGTTATCCCATGTTTTTTGCGAAACAAATGTGTGGATAAATTATCACATATGGCCATTGATTTTGCTTTGGATTTACATAAATTATCTTACCCCCTCATTAGATCAATCGTGTCCTATGTAATGATGCTTTGGGCATCTATTTTTCAAGGTTTCACAATACACAACGAAACATAAGTCCTCATTTTCTCCAGAAAAATAAGTATATGATATCCCCTTAATCCGTGTCTTGATCTTTCTCATAATTAATATATGTTGGCTACCCATAGTATTCATTAATTTTAGATATCGTGATCTTTTTATAAAATTTTATAAACCCCCTCTACTTTTTTGACACAAGATACTTAAAAAGTAATTTCAAACATATTAATTGATGTTAAAATATATATTACTTTCAATCACATTCAAAACAAATATTAATTTACTAGGCTTTAAGCGAGTCACTTGGTTGAACAATATACGATCTAAAACAATATTGTTCATTATTTGAGTTCCATACTTATTTTACCTAAACAACAGCGCTCATTCTCTAGTTATAAATTATTTTGTACCACCGGTGACAAAGTAAGGATTATAAAACCGATGACATAATTATGAATAAAAATAATATTTTTCGTTTATAACATTAAGAAATTGATATTTATGTAAAAATTATTTTCTTTTCAAATATTTCAAAATAAATTATATTTATTCTGGACCAACATAAAAAATTTATATCATTTTTAAATAAATTTCTCTATAAATAAATATCTATATCATCGTACTTTTAACATAAAAAAATTGTTTGTTCAACAAATATGTGATAATTTTTCAATGACTATTAAAATAAAAATTTACGTTTAATGTAAATATTTTTTAATAATTGTGTAATAAACTCTCACTATTATTATATTGATCTTTCAACAACTTTGTGATGATTTTTTTATCTACTGTAACAAAAATTTTACTATGATCATATTATTTTTCAACAAATATATGATAAGTTTTTAATACCTATGTGATGATTTTTCAACAATATTTTTATTGAATTTGTTTACAACCTTTGTAATATAGATTTTTCGGCAGTTATCCGATAATTTTTCAATAACTATGTGGTGATTTTTCAATAATAATGTGGTGACTTTTTAATTGATGCAACGAAAGCTTTTATCTTTATTAGATAAAATTTTCAACGACTACGTGATATCTTTTTAACATTATGTGGCATTTTTTTAATAATTATGTGATACATTTATTTAACAATCCTTAATTTACAATTTTATAAGTTTTGTACTAATTTTGTAGTAGTTATGTGTTAATTTTTCAACATCTATGTTATAATTTTTCGACGAATGTTATAACTAATTTTCATCATTATTTGTGCCAAGATTTCAACTAAAATTTAAAAAATTATTCAATAGTTTTTCATGACTTTTCATTATGTGATGGTAGTAATACACCATATTGAAATTTTACCACAATACCATTATATATATAAATTTATCACAATTCTATCAAAACTTAACTTTATTTATAAAGAATAGTGTTGAAGTTTTAACTCAATCATGTTGAAATTTTTATATATTAATATAACTTTTTATTTGTAAAAAAAATCTCAAGATCATTTTAATGTAATTTTTTTTTAAAATAACTCAAGTTAACGATAATTTAATTCAAAAAAGAAAAAAGAAAATGAAAAAGGGAGCGTTCATTTTCCCTGGAAACGGGCGGTGGCCCAAAACTAGCTGAACCAGTTCAAATTGCACAATTATACCCTAAGGTCTGAGCCAGTACAAAGTAACATATCAGTCAATTAAACGATTACTGATCCTAGCTTTCTTCTCCAAGTTCCAATGCGTGGATGATCCAACCCCCCCCCCCCCCTCCCATATTTGTCCTATTTTTACCCCTTATGAACAAGCAATGCGCGTCATTCCACGAGAGAAATACAAACAGCAACGGCCATGCCTGATATCAATGCCGTCAATTGGCTGATGATGCTCTTTATACCCAAGTTTCCATTGTTATTCATTTCTGCAAGCACCCCTCCGATAGCTATGTAGATAAATCCACCTGCCGTAAATCCCTGTAAATTTACATAATATCAGCATAAAAAAACCTACAGCCTTTTGCACAAACATGAAAAAAAAGCCGCTCCGATGAGTAAGACCTCAATAAGTGAGGAGTGTCCTGGATTCTTTCCCAACAGCAGGGCCTACAGCAAGCATACCATAAGTAAACATCAATATCCGTCCATCCAGCGGAGTAAGAGACAAATGGCATGGCAACAGTAGAGATAAAGACTAATCACCAATGCGGTTCCAGCTAGTGCTACGAGTGCCGAGAGAAAGTTGAAGAAGAGGGCTTGGGATACGCTAAACCCTGATCTTACCAAAATCCCGAAATCACCAACCTACACAGTGCAAGACGACACTATCAGCAGAGCCAAGCACCACGGTAACAGAATTTGCAAAACCCAAAACTAATATAGAGGACGGTTGCCATCATAATCCCGTTAGAAAACACATCCGGGGGACAGAAGTCGATCCTTTTGGCCACTGCAGCCGCACGTAATACAAATTTGTCAGAGTTCTTTGTTAAAGAGTTCTCTATGTTTCACCGATAGAGGAAAAAAATTCTTTAGGGGCTCAATTTAACATAAATAGCACGCATATGTACAGTGATGAAGGAACAACAAACAGTCAATGAGGGCAGAGAAAAAGTATATACGTTACACTTATGTGTAATCTCAAGGAAGTCTGCACATATTTAACCGTAATGCCAAAATAAAACGTGCACTTATTTCAGTGGAATTGATAGAGAAGACGAAAGACCTCTTGAGGAAGCTCGTGTGCAAGCAAAAATAGAGTTCTAGACCACCCGCCAATGGGTCCATAAAGCAAAAAAGCACTTCCCAAAGCCATCCCGTCGGTAAAGTTGTGCTGCAGGATCAAAGATAGCATGGTGATTTACTAACATACTTGTTACAATTAGATTAAATATATTGATAAGCAACTCCAGTTGTCAAAACTAGGAAGAATACTCACAACACCGTCAGAAATAAGGTTGAGATAACCGAAGACGATGCTTGATGGTGGCAAAGCAGGTGATAAATCACCTGAAGTAGCAGCGACAGCATTAAGATCTGGCTTCTCATCTCTGACCCTGTCATCTACATTTCGCTGTACACAAAGATATAACAGAACGCATAAAACTCAATTATAAAACTCAATTGGACATACATAGCAAGCCAAAATGGCTTTGATCTAGGAAACAACTACATTAACTAGAAAACCGGGCCAAACAATTAAGTCCAAAACAGATTCAGCAAAGTGGAAGAAGATTCATATATGTGCCTCTAAACGAAAAACTTGAAGCACGTTCAAGTGCATATGTTCTTTATGCATAATCTCTTTAGCCCACCTTTCGTAAGATGGAGTCAGGTTGATCATCTTGTTTTCCGCTGAAATTATCAACAGACAATCCATCTGATGTTTTCCCATCATGTGGTTGCTCTCTCTTCTTGCTTCCTATATCATTATCATCTTTCAACTTTTTTGAGCTTTTATGGTGATGGTGGCTGTGACTATGACCCCATGAATGAGCTCCTCCAGAAATCTCTTCAACATACCGAACTAGCTTCTCAACAGCAAGGAAAGTCACAATGCCAGCTGCCATAACAGAGACATCACTATAAGAATTTCAAAGACTTCAAACATATTATTGGAATAAAGCAGAGCTATAGAGTTTTTCCATGACAGCCAAGAGCCCGGGAGTATCAGTTTACCACTTTAAAGTAAAAACAATAAGAGGGGATCATTACTGCAGCCTATGTCAGCACATGAACAATAAATGTATGGAACTTACACAGAACAGACAACCCGACATACAGGTCTTCTATTGAATGTGAGTGTGAATGCCCATGGCCTGAACTTACATCCTTATGGGTGTGGTCAAGGTTATGGTCATGTGAGTGAGAGTGTTCACTTCCTGCAGAAATGTCACTTCAATTAGCATCAACAACATAGTAGCATTATAGAAAATTCATGTCTCAGTGGTTACAAAGAAATTACATTTCCAGAAATTTGAAAAGAATATCCAGGCATTAAAAGACATCTCCATTATGCGCTTCTACATTTTCAAGGGAAAAGAATAAGAGACACATAGATGATGAAGCGAAAGATGTCTCCACACCAAAGACTGTATCATGATGCTTTGGTACCCCCTTCCCAACAACACAAAAGTCTTCGTCCTGCATTCATTTTTCATGCTGCACACTGCCATTTTGTAATCCAGTTCATTGATGACGAAATCCAAATGTTTCTGCAAGACTAAAATTCCAAAAAGTTTCTGCTCATGTTTTTATTGCAAATATTGACATGAAAGCATGACTCTGGGTGCAAGCTCAAAAGAATCTTTTCTCATTAGCCTCCAGAGAATGTCTTTCAGACCCCCATGGATAGATGGCATGCCATTTGAAGCCTCATGGTAGCCAGCATGTTCTTGTAGGAGTACCAGTTGACTACTGGAACCTTCGTGCCCATTTCCTAGTTTCAATTTGGAGCCCTAGCACACTATATAACAATAAATTTAGGTCTTAGATACCATTGATTTAGTTCTCAATATCAACTTGTAGTAGTCCTCCATTGAAAGTAATGAACAATCCATCACAAGATAGATCATATTCATCATTCTAAAGGTATGTACAACTGCAAGAATCTGGTAATAATATCTTGATTTCAAGCTCTTCGGAAAGGTTGGCAGCACCTCATTCAAGGAGCACATCTTGGCTTTGGCACCACAAAAATATCTCTTATGCTGGAGTTTGATGGCCTATGAAACAAGAAGTACTAAGAAGCCGCTCTCAGCATTAGATCTGGATATAGGGTCTTGTTTTAGGAAGAGAAACTAGCATTTAGAGGGTTACCACATAGTAGCCCAAGCAAAATCGGTCCAAAGTTATGTTAGAAGGGGAAAAGGATGAATACAAGTTGGCCAAGTATAGGGAGCAAAAAGATAGAGACCTGGACTACATGGGTGGAGTAAGGACGAAGGCATGTGTGTTTTAGTAGATAAGGTTGACATCAAGGGAAGGTGTTAAGAGTTAATTTTACCGGTTCAATGATAGTGCAAATAACAAATATGTTTGGGAGAACCCACCACATCAGCTTCAACCCATTACAAAGGAAAAAGTTAGAGAAGCTTTGCATAAGATAAAATCAAAAAAGCCTTTATGACCTAAGCTGATACATATAGACCTGTGGAAGTGTATGGGGGAGGAGGACCTTATGTGGTTAACAAAGTTTTCCAATGCTATCCTTAAGTAAGTGAGTCAAATGAATGGAGAACCAGCAAATTGACCCATTTGTACTTAAGCAAAGGCAATGTTCAGAGTTAAAACAGCTACAGAGGCAATTTGACACGGTCAAGCGAGGAGGAATTATGTTAAGCTCCTCAGCCACATTATGAAATATGGAAGCACGTGATCATGATTGATGATGAGGATGGTAAGGGAACTACTTCAGTTTCATGCCCACAACGTCAACAACAAAACCATACATCTTCATAGACGTCTAATGCAGTACTACATATAGAGGCGAAAGATCTTTTTATGGTTTTAATTAATATAGAAAAAGGATATGACATAGTACCTCATGTAGTTTTATTGAGGTGACTAAAGGCCATGGGACATCGGTTTGAGATATGTATGAGGAAGTTCGTACTGCTGCATGGGAATACCCATAACTTTTCTATTGACATCGGTTTACATCAAGGATCAACCTTGAGTAACTTCTTTACTATAATAGTTACGGACAACCTTACAAAGATGATATGCCTAAATGTATGTTATTTGCATATGACATTGTTTTAGTGCATTAGACAAAATAAGGCACTCATAACAAGTTAAAAATGTGGACGGAACATCTGGAGTCTAACTGTATCAAGCTGAGCAAGACCAAGATGGATTATATGCGCTGCAGCTTTAGGAAAGCTAATGATGACTCGGCTTCTGACATCATAATTGGAACATGTTATATAGCCAAAGTATTTAGGATATATCATACCAAGTGATGGTGAGATTATGGAGAGTCATTCATGAACAGGGGGTGGATGAAATGGCAAAGCACATCCAACAATAAAAAGGTATCACTCAATAAAGGAAAATTTCTATTGAGTGGCTATCAGACTGGCTATGATTTAATGGGCAAAATGTCGGCTGGTTGAGGTACTGTTTGGGTAATTTAATACATAATCTGAATTTGATCTTCAATAAAAGTATATGAAGTAATAATATCATAGAGTATTATGCAAAGGAGAGCCTATCTCGGATCACACCATGCTTCTGGTCACTGAAGGAAGATCCCAACCATCTTCACCCAAACCTTTCAAATTTAATGTATGGGCTAAAAAGGAGGGCTTTATGAATGCTGTACAGCAGGTCTAGAAGCAGGAAATACAGGGCAGTATAGGGTTTAATGTTGTCAGTAAATTGGAACTGTTGAAAGCAGCCTTGCGACAATTCAACAATGTACATGTTGGGGACTTATTTCAGAAATTTCAGGAAGCTAAAGTTCAGAAAGCTGTACACACAGCCATTTAATCAACAATTCATTGAGGAGAGGATAGCTAGAACTCAGTGGGAAGGGTATGTAAAGGAGAAGGAGATGTATCGCGTTTGTAAAATTGGGTAATCAAAGTAACATTTTTTTCTATGCCAATGTGTAAGGCACAAGGAATACCAGCAGAATCAGTCAATTACTGGATGACAATAACAGACACATTGTTGACCCCCAGAAAATTCAGGATGAGATTGTCAGAATCTATAAAGGCTTGTTGGGTACTTTGCAGGGAAGCTGAGACATGTAGATATAGACGTGTGTCATAATGGTCCAATTCTCAACTCTGATCATAGATAACACCTGTTGGCCATCCCTAGTGATGCTGAGATTAAGCAAACAATCTTTTCCATGGGGAATCTTAAGTCCCCAAGATCTCATGGATTATACTCTACTTTATAAGAGGGCTTGACACATCACGGGTCCATAGATTGCGGCTGCGGGAAAGGAATTTTGATGGTCTGGCAGACTGCTAAAACAGCTTAACAATACTGTTGTGACCTTACTGCCTAAGGTCCCCAATGCTTGCAGAGCTAAAGATTTGAGACCAATTGCCTGTTGCAATGTATTGTATAAAATCTTCTCCAAAGTCATCACAAACAGAATTCACGGGGTTTTACATGAGATAGTTGGAGATACTCAAGGGGCATTTGGTAAAGGCAGGAATCTGGGGGATAATGTGCTTATGGCTACTGAATTAGTCAAGCAATATCAGCGAAGGCACATCAGTCCCCGGATGATGACCAATGTAGACATCCAAAAAGCCTATGACTCTTTAGAATGGCCATTTATCAAGCATGGCCTACTGCCCTTTGGTTTTCCACACCATTATGTTGATTTGGTTATGCCATGTGGGATGAGTGTTAAGAGTCTCATTCAACGTCAATGGGGCACTGACAACACCTTTTTGTTATGGAATGAAGGTGAGCTTATTGGTCGTCCATGCTGCCAAAAGCACAAAATTGCAGACCTTTGCTTTGCAGATGACTTGCTCTTTTTTGCTATGGGAGATCTACAGTTTGGGCAGCTGATTCAAGGCAAGCTTGAGGATTTTGCTTTGTGTTCGGGGCAATCCCATCGAAGACAAAGTGTATCTTGGGGGCGTGCCAAGCATACAATGAAATATCGGTACCGCAATTGTGTATTGACTGCAATTTCACGTTTTTTAGGTCAACCGTGTCGCGAAATTCCTAAAATGCATTTGTTTCAAAAAATTACATACTTATTGTCGCGATATCGGCCAAATTTCAGACATAGGCCGATATTTGTCAATATTTATAGTGAAAAAGAACTAAAAAAATCATGTCGCGAAAACTGCGACATATAAAATATCGTTCACGACATTTCGATACCGCGACCACAACTACAATCGCGACCGCAATTTTATTTGCTTGGTGCCGAGGGCTAGCAGAAGGCAGATTCTGAGTACCTTAAAAAGTGAAGAAAGTTGTTTCCCCTTCCGTTACCTTGGTGTTCTACTGGAAACTACAACATTGAGTAAACATCATTTCCAACCTCATAGATAAACTCACTGCTCGGATCAAGCACCGAAACACCAGGCATTTGCGTTATGCAGACAGAGTTCAATTGATTAATTCTGTCCTATTTGGCATTCAGAGCTTTTGAGCACATGAATTTATCTTACCTAAAAATGTTATAAACAGCATTGATAAGGTTTGCAGGACATTTTTTGGGACTGGATTGATTGATAAGTGATGAGTTCATATTTTGACACATTTTATACCCTTATAATCTTAATTTTTGGTAGTTTATTTAACTAATATAGGTGAATAATTATTGTTTTATGCTTAAGTGGTAAAAATTACATAAATATTATTATTTGAGCTAAAATGATAATAATTAAGTAAATTTAGAATATAATATTATTTATTAATATTTATTTAATTTTATTTTGTAGGTTTTGTTTTTAAATAAAAGAAAAATATATATATATAAAAAAAAGGGATTGGACCTTTGGACCTTTGGACCAAAGGCCGAAGGCCCAAAGGACTGGAACAAGAAACAAAGAAACAGGCCAAATGAGTCCCCAACGCGTCGTCAGAGCAAAAGGAAAAGCCGCAAGTCAGCGGCGCAAAAGGAGAGTCAGCCGCAATAAGGGCTGACGTGGAGAAGAGAGCGCAGGGGATAAAAAGTTATAAAAGAAGGCGTGCGGCAGAGCCGCAAGAGAGAGGAGAGTAGGGGGCCTGCGACAGAGAGGAACGAGCCGTTAGGCTCTAATGCGAAGCAGTAGAGGGGCGGCAAGGCACGTCTAGAGGAGAGCCTTCACAGGCTCTCACGCGAGGAACAGGGAGCATCGCGGAGGAGAAGCAAGGACGTCAGCCGTCAGCCGAGAAAAAGAAAAAGAAAAAGAGAATTATTTACACTGAAATTAAGGTGCCGAGAAGAGATAATAAGAGGAAATTTGATACCGGTAGAATTTATTTTAGATAAATTTTAATTTTTATCTGAATAAATTCTTGATCTTTTATCCAAAATTAATTCCGGTTATTCCTTTCTCTTATTTTAATTTATATTTTAGATATATATTTCTGCGTAATTAATTCTATAATTATGGCTGGCTGAATATTTGTTGTTAGGGAATAAATTGAAACCCTAGATTAGGATTTGAATTATAATTTTATTTTCTTTGTTTCGTGAGATTATTTCTTGACTCTATGTTAATTGCAATCGTTTATATGTATAATTCTGTCAAGTATAGTTTATTTGGTGCATGCTTTGTTCTGGTTTCCTCGTAAGTGACAGTATGTAAGATTATTTGCCTGCTAGGTGGCCATCTAAATATACTAGAATTTATATGTATAAATTACAGCTAGGTTAGATAACAATTCACCTAATAGTTTTGTGATTTTAACCGAAGTAGTAAAACGTTTCGATACGTGTGGGTCAAGGAAAGGAAATACAGCTAGACATGCTTTTTGTACTAGTTTGGGTACTTAGATTGACAGCCTTCCACTTACACTTAATGCATTAAATCTAGTTAAATATAGAAGCCGCTTGTTGCTGCTATACTGCTAGTATTTAATAGGGTTAATATTGGCACTTTGTCGTATTAATTAATTAAGGGAAGTAATATAAGGTGTATGGACCTACTTTTGGTGTACAACTTGGTCGATCTCATTCTCACGATTAAATATTGACTTAGAAATAAATATTATATTACGACATAATCTAGTGGTGGATTTTTATTTCCCTAACATATTTCTCATATATGTGGTTTCCCATTATTTTCGTTATTATTTTACTTTATTTTATTTACTCCTTTTATTATTATTTTTATAATCCCCCATTAGTATTTTTATTATTTATTTATTTTGCATTATTTAGTGTTATTATTTTTAGTTTTGGTTTTATTTTCGAGCTAGTTAAAATAGAGGTGAGCCCTCTCAATCCCCGGCCTAGAACGATACCCTTATTTACCAGTACTACAATTGACAACAAGAGGGTTTAAACTGCGTGCCGGCTGCGGCCACACCAATAAGTCCTCAAAAGTGCTAGTATCTTAGATTAAAGTTTGTAGGCCGTTAAAGGAAGGAGGCTTGAATATAAAGCACCTGCATAAATGGAATCTAGCTGCAATGGGGAAAAAACTGTGGCAACTCATTCACCACAAGGAGACCTTATGGATTAAATGGGTACACGGTTATTATATTAAGCAAGTGCATTGGCTGATTTTGAATGCAAACTGACACAGACCTGGATTTTTCGTAGAGCCATGCAGCTGAGGTCCTTATTATTACCTCATATGACTGATTGTTGTGAATCTTAGGGTGTATATCAGATTAGCAGGATCGATGAGCAATTGAGGCCTCATGGAGGCCTGATTGTTGTGAGAAAGGCAACCTTGGTGCCCTATGGTTTGGCAACACCCTGATATGTCTTGGAACGAACTTGTTATATGGTTACTGCGCAAACACGCACCCCTTAAACGGGTTAGACTCAAGCATGGGGGTATGTAATTCAGAGGTCTACAGTTCTAATAGTGATACTTGTGACCACGGACCACCTGTTTGTTGACTGTCGATTGGCAAATGGGTGTTGGCAGAAACTGTTCAATTGGATGGGCCTTTGCCTCCATTTTGATACTCAGGATCAGGCCGTTCAATGGATGATTAAGTGCAAACAAACCAGGAAGGGCGAGACAAAAGCAATGAGAATGGTGATGGTTGCGGCAGTGTACAGGATCTGGAATGCATGAAACTCTGCTATCTTTGAGTTGAGAGTGCCTATGGTACAGAGGATAATTACAGAGGTTATTGTTTTGGTTTTTATAAGGTTACAATGTAATAAAGTAGAAGAGAATTCCAAGGATTTTGTTCAAAGATTAGACATATGGCTTTGATGTATACAGCTGTGACGTTTTTGCTTTTGTGATGTACAAAACGTTTCAGTTTTGGTAATTAATGAAAGTTGATTACTCACCAAAAAATGAAAATAAAAATAAAAAATACCGTAGAGTTTTTGGTAAATAAAAGTTATTTACATATAAATGTGTTTGAAGTAATAATCATGCTTGGTAACTTGTCTGAAATGAAATGAATCGATGTATAATGACAATTTTAGACATGTCGGTGAGGATGGTAGGTTAATTAATAAATGATATTTTTGTAATAAAATTAAATAGTATAAGTTTTATTTGGTATTTAGTTAAAATTAGTGAGATCTACTTATAAAGTAATAATAAGCTACAAACAAGATGTAGATAATGAAATTACAATGAGATTATAATGATCAAATGACCAGATAACGAGCAAATAATGCGGTTCACCAAACGCTGCCTAAGTTAGTAAGGTAATGGTAGCGGAGAAAAAGATACTTCATTGGATGTGCAAACTTACTGAAAGAGATATAAGTTGTGTTTAATATTATAATTTTATGAGCAAATTATGTTAATTAAAGATCTATTACATCCCTAATCTGAATTAAATCTTTGTCAAATTTTTTTAAAACATTTCATTCATTCATTGGTATCCTTTCTCAAGAGCTAGCTTCCATGAGATGTTTTGAATCCTTTTTGACCATTTAACTTCTTTTAGATCATTCCAATTTATTCATTTTTTGATTTCTTGTATTTTTCTGAGCCTCCTGGTTCTATTCAAAATATCAAACGAACTATTTTATTAAAACAATACTTTTTACGTACTGTTTAGATTTTACTACATTTTAAACCCAAGAACAATCCCTTTAGCTATCTGAATTTCATGAAACTTTAGGGACCACCTCATTTTAGTGTTCTTAAACTAAATATGATCCAAAAATATTTCATTATTATTATTCATATCATCTTTCGATTTATTTTGCCACATTCTAACACAATTATCACCCAAAACTAAATTTGATCTACCTGAAACCTATCTAACCTTTTGGAGAATGACTGAGGGCCTTTCATTTATGTGTTGTGGCCAAATGAGATTCTCTCCTTTCCCTCCTTGTTGAATAAAACCCCTCCCCTCCTTTTCCTTGATATTTTCCAACAATATCTAAAGAAGCCTTAATTACGAATTTTTTATTTTACTTAACCATTAAGTGTTCTAACTTAGCACAATTTTTGGTCCTTATTCTCCTTCCTTCTCTCCCTTTCACCAAGGTCATCTTCATCCTTTCTCCCCCCACCACTGATTGAAGCTTGTCTCTCCTTCCCAATTCAAGTATTAACTTAATCTTCTTCCTCCTTAATTCCTTTCTCTTTGATTTGATTTTTGTAGAGATTACTTCCTAACCTTTTCTCTTAAATTTTTAGGGTTTCAACAAGTGATTTTTGAATAGTTTCAAGCTTGAATCTTTCTCACTTTAGTTCTTTGCTTATAAGCTTGGATCTTTGGCAAGATCTAGCCACTTCACTTTAAGCTTCAATGTTATGATTTAGAGAACATGTTAGAGTTTATTCTTATTCTTGAATAATTGTTGAAAATGATGCTCCTAGCATGATATGCATGTATCTTGATGCTAAAAATTAATTGTGCAGTTAAAGTGCTGAATTTTGGGAAATATGGCCATAGATGACCATTTGGGGAGCTTAGCCAAAGAGCCCCTATGGGCTATGGTTTGAGTTTTTTTATGATTTTGATTGCACCATATTATCCATTGCAATTTTTAGGTAAAGTTTGGTATATAACTTGTTAACTAATAATCAAGTTTAAGCCCTTTAAACTAAGGTTGAAAATTTAGCAAGTTCAGGCATTTCCTTAACTGTTCTTGAAAATGTTCTAGGTTCTTGATGAAAATGACCTAATTACCCACTAATTATCCTAAGTATAATTAAAGAAAAATTAATCTTGTTTAAGACTAATTAAAGACCAAATGGATAATTAATCCTAAACGCCCTATTAGTAAATGATTAGAGGTCAATGGTTGACCATTGATCATTGAATTTGACAATTTGAATAGTAACCAAGCGTAAATAGTAAATTTCAATGAATGATAATTTTCAATAATAAAATATATTTGCCTTTTGGATTTAAGCTTCTCAGAATAAAATGATATTTTTCATCACTGAAGATTAATTTTTTTATAAATAGTATGATTTTCCCAATTTGGTGTGTGAACTTGTTTTGAGGAGGTTAAACCTATTATTTTGATAAATTGGTCTGTAGATGTCTCTTAAGCCAAGAAATATGAAATTTGAATTAGGTGATCTGGGAATCAACCCTAACGGTTGAGAGTAATCCTAAAACACTAATGTGGAAGTTTGGTGTCACTTTTAAACACTTATGTAATATGTGAAAGCTTAGTATCATCTAAACGGTGAACGTTTAGTGTAACCTATAAACACCCATGCATTTAGTGTTTGGATTATGGAAGAGTGTGAATGCCTAGTCTTCAAACTCTCTAAGTGTTTAGCATTGTTATCTAAACACTGATTATGGAAGGACGTCGAATGATGCCTAGTCTTTAGACTCTCTATATGTTTGGTGATGTTGCTTAAACACTGATTATAAAGGGCATGGATGTCTAGTCTTCGGACTCTCTATGTGTCTAGTGTTGCTGCCTAAACACTGATTATTGTGATCCATCTATAGAATACTATGTATTCCTATGTCCTTTATGCAGGTGTAAGTTTCACACCGATGGCTCCAACTATTGTACACATACTCATATTATCTTATCTGGTCACCCCCTATTCAATAAGCTGATGACGAAGTGCTCGTGCAGGGTTCTGAAGTCCCTTTAGATGACGACTATGATAGGCAGCTTTCTAGCAGAGACTTGTGAAGCTTTTGTTGGAGATTGAGAGATAGCCTTAAGTAAGCTAGTTAGCATTACTTTTTGCCCTAGTATATGATATTGTTTTTTGTCAGATATTTTAACTCTTGGTTCCGATCCATACAATTAAATAGTGGTACCACCATAGCATATCAGTCGCTATTTGGCAGTTTTTGGGTCAGCCATACCGAT
This sequence comes from Tamarix chinensis, assembly GCA_030549775.1. Lineage (NCBI taxonomy): Eukaryota > Viridiplantae > Streptophyta > Magnoliopsida > Caryophyllales > Tamaricaceae > Tamarix > Tamarix chinensis. The sequence continues at coordinate 135,065,942 of CM060171.1, forward strand.
ATGCTACAATTTTAAAAATTTTACATTTTATCAGCCAATAAATTAGAAAATATCGACGATTTATTGAAAATTATTAAATCTACTAGAAAAGCATGCATGATTATTTCTTCTTATTCATTTGCTATATATATATTGGAACAAGTTAGTATTGAATTATAATAAAGTATTGCTATTTATTACTTTCGAATGTACTCTAAATTACTTGTGTTTTTTCATTCTAAGGCAAATTTAGGGTTATTAGGATAATTTAACAAATAATGACTCACTTAAATACATCTAATATAATATAAAACATTAGTTCATTGAATATTTATATTAAAATATCAATAAATAATAATTAGAGTACATGATGAAATAAAAATAAAAACTCCTGCCACAATAACCGCGACACATAATTTATCGTTTTTTATGCTTTGATACCTACCCCAAACGCAACCACAATTTTATTACATGTTCCGACCTATTGTATTTTGTTTTTTGGTGATGTAAATTGTTATCCTCGCATCTTCTGTCTATTTATCGTTTGTGTCTACTAGGGAGAGTCTTGTGTATGGTTGTTCTATTACAAATGTTTTTATTGTATCAGCTTTAGCCTTACATTCTAGCATCAGGTGATGATCACACCTCCCTTGATGTTGGGTGTGGAAATTTAATCTTTGGTTTTCCTGCTTCTGCATTACCTTTTAAATAATAAAAATTGATGGAGAAAATTAAGAGTATTACAAATCAGGAATGATACAGTAAAGGAGAAGGTTGAGGCAGCTGCTATTGAAGGAAATATGGTTCAACCAAGATAGAGACAATGTCTAAATGCCCTGATAAGGAGTTGCGTGAAGATACAAACAATTTGACCTCAGTAGAGTTGGAGCAGGGTGACCAAGAAGAACTTGTCCATACTAGGCTTGTCAAGGACATGTCTACAGATAGGAAGTTCTGGCGAACGAAGATTCTCATAGCTAACCTTTAGTTGCAAACCATGAGTTCAAATTTGATACATCTCCTATACTAAGTTTCTTGTTCTGGTTGATTAATTAAATTAGTTAGTATAATTAGTTTCTTTCTATTTATCTATTCAAGCATATATCATGTAATTTTGCTCTTCTTCATAATTAGTCAGAAAAAGGATTTGGTTAGCAGGCTGATTTCTTAACTGGTACTGCCTATTTAGTGTATTAATTTTTGTTAATATTGTATTTATATAAGTAGATATTATGTATATATTGTATTTAAGTATCTCTCTATATAAGGCTACGGCATTGTGTCTGTTGTCGATACTAATACCAATACCAGTTCTACTTCTATCACATATACTTCTACACAAACAGAATATACTTCCTCATTACACGACTTCTAACAAGTCAATCTAGAAACACTTTGCCCTAGCCTCAGATGGAGTGCCTGCAATTGGATCCAGACCCTGTCAATGATATAATTCTTTATTGGGACATCATTAGCCTTGTCGAGTGATGAATATTGCAATGAAACTGTAAGTTCAATAATTATTAAAACAGTGCCCTGAAACACAAAAGATAAGCATAATAACTTAGATCTGAGTGCAGGAGATACACCATACCAAAAGCATGAGGAAGCTGGTGCAGGAAAGCATCACCCAGCATGGCCCCAGCCTGCAAATTCAAAGTATAAATAAATATCATAAAGTAACATTTACTCAAATGAACATTAAGTATGTAAAGAGCAGTTGAAAATAGAGTGCTCTAATAAATGCATTTTTATCATCTCACAAGTGTTAACTATTTGCACGAAAGGTGCATAATTCATTGCACAGCATTACCCAAAAAAAATTATAAACACTTCAATTTATAATTTTGAGTCACCTACAGCTGGGACATTTTGGTAAGCTTAGAGTTGTCTGAGTTACAGTAGTTTTTAATCATCCATGCTATATTTATCTTTTGACACAAAGATGAATAAATTAATAGTTCTACTGATGAATGAACAAGTATATGACAGCTGATTACTAAAAGCTTTCCGAATTATGTAACTCAGCAAGCCTGCAGAAAATTTATATCAGCTCAAAATTAGTGGAAGAGGAGCAAGAGGTATAACAGATCGTGTAACACAGGCGCTGTCCACATTGAATAAGAAAAGTAAGATATGAATTAGATCAGATCTGAGAAGTGAGAAGAAATAGTCGAGGGTAAAAGTATGTAAATTTTGCTTCAATGGAATATGCAGGTCATAATCTTTGTCTTTCAAATTGCCTTTATATAGAGGGACATTTCCTGCTCCACCATTCTTATCTTTGGTGACATGAAGTGGAATGTGGCAAAAAGTTTGTGAATACTTCCATATTACAGAAGTTATTAGAGACAGATGAAAAACACAGACATGTCGTAGCAATTCAGAATGAAGAGCTTTGTACTTAAGGATATATGACTGGACTGCAAGTGATTTGCATTTCATTTTTTTTTCTGTGAGATTGCAACATCTGTTGCTTCTGATTATGCAGGTGATAAGTTGATCATTCAAGCTACATCCAAGTAAATGTTGAACAAATTATGAGTCTTGAGCATATGTTCAGGCTAAAGAAAGCTAACCCCAAATACAGCCAACATGTCAACAACAGCCTTGGAAGGTTTGCCGTGTACTGCAACATTTCAGAAATAAGTTCGTTATTCAAATAGAACAATAACAATCAGTATCAAGATCAAATTTGTCTTTCAAGGGGCAAAATAAGCATTGGTAAATTTGCAAGACCTGCCTAAAACTTCCTTTATCTAATTGTCTTCTTTGATTTATTTCCTTCTTGTTTTAATAAGGTTGAGGAAGAGATAAGAGTTCTCTAAACATCACACGATTCACACCTCTAACACCACTCTTATTTAAGCTACAGTTTTTTATATAGAACGCTGATTCTCCATGAAACACCGAGTTTGATAGCAAAGAGAAACAAGTTCAAACGGAAGTCTAGGCATTAAAAGAACAAGGAACTCACCAAGTATAACTGGGATTATCATCAAACAAACAAGGGAAGCCATGCTCACAAGAAGTGAGCAGCCCATTGCACGGATCCAAAGCCCTGTAAGATTCATTGCAACATTGATTAAACCAAATCAGTTGAGTGAATACTATGCAGACTATTGACATGGTAATCAATAAAACCAAGAAATGTCTGGCACATAGCTCCATGGCACAGAGCAACAGCCTTCCGAATAATGTATTTATCCAGAAAACAACAATGTTTTGACCAGAATACGACAATGCCAATTTCACTATGACATGTCACTGAGTTTGCAATAAGTCAATTTTCTAACTGAACCACAGGTGGATAATCAGGAGGCAAAAATCCTCTATGAATGTCCTCCCAATCCCAGAACAATCTATAGGCAAGCACCAATCTTGGTCGGTGGCTGCAATCTTCATTCCATTACTTGCACACTATAGGCTCAAGGCGCAAACTGCAACATAAACCTAATGAAAGGTATTAAATCTCAGCCTCGATAAATTCCACAAGTCTCAGATCTCAGCCAAGATTTACTGCTAGTTTCACTTCACTGGATTGCCCCAGTTCACCAACACATAATTAGACTTCATCCTCTCTCATGATCATGAAATTTCAGTAATACGCACATACACATAACTCTTTAAAGCTCAGTTATCAGAAAGAGACGAGCTTGCAACAGGTGCAGGACAAAATACTAGCCACTAAATCCAAAGAGCGGGCAAGTCTCAATTCAAGGTGAAAGAAATACCTGCACCCGATAACTCGGGAGCAATACCAGAGTCGTGGTGGTCGTGGTTTTGGTGATGGTGATAGTCCGATCTAAAGCCATATAATTTTAGATCCTCCTCCTCAGCCAACTCCTCTGGAAGCTTCTTTGGCTCAATGACTCTATTATGATCATTAGATTGATGTAAATGGTCGTGATTATGATCGTGGTGGTCATGACCATGGTTGCAGCTATGATGGCTGGGAGTAGTACCAGGGGTTGTAGCAGCAGGAGACTGCTGCGCTATGCAGAGAGCTAGAGAAATTGAGAGTAGATAGAGGATGAGAAGCGATGTCATTCGACTGATAGTCTTCAGCGTCATTTTCGCTGAAAAATGGTCCGCAAATAGTGATACAAGCGGCGGAGGAAATCTGAAGGATTGCGGTGGTTTTAAGGGGTTAAGAAGAGCGACGGCGTTTGCAGGCGCCTTCAATTGAGATGTAACAGACAGCAATGAAAAAAAGAACAATTATAGCGACTATGACGCCGAATGTTACCGCATCCATTACTGGGTGTTTCCGACTTTTTCTAAGGGTGTAAGAACCGGTGGATATCCCTCGTAGCCACCCCCCACAACAGGAGTGAGTCCGGTGAGCTGGTCTCTCTTTGGTTCAGTGCTATCACTAGTCACTACTACGAAACTTATTAGATGATTGTCTTAATTTAGATAGAGAGATCGATCGTAAGGATTGTGACTCTAAACAGACAGAGGAACCATCAAGCGTCACAGCATATAAAACACGAATCAAGCACATTAATTGTTATTAGCATCTTTATGTATCTACTGCGTACTAGTATTCTTGCAACTAAACTTCTTAAGCACACTTGCCTATTGTCAGGGTCTTCAGAACCTCAATGTTTCCACCATTATCAACATGACTTCACTAACAATTCCACGGCTAAGCCCCTCCAACCATTCTCTGTTCTTTACATTCAATCCTTCTTATTCTATTCCTGCATTACTAACTTGAAAGTCAGAGTATTTTTAAGTTGGCACCAAACTGATGTCCATCTAAAATTTGACATATTAGCTCTATCTTTCTTGAAGGTATATTAGCAGTGCCCACACAATTATGATTTGTTCCTCGATTGTAGATTTCAAGTATCTATAATTTGGAGATCATTGTGAGGCCTTGCTAATCCCCTAGGTGATAGCTTACAATAACATTCAAAGGAATCACAACTACAGTGGATCCATTTCCTTCTCTGATTGAAGAACAACTCAAAAACACATTGTTATCGAGATGAACCTCCCTCCAATGAACAACCCTGAGCTCATGACAAATGCCACATAACAACAACTCCGATGGCATACTCAATATATAAAGAGCGTGTTAAGAAGGTAAAAACACTCAAAAAGGAGAACAAGCCATAATAATGACCAAGCCATTCCTTAACATGATAAATTTTGAACATGTTTATGCATAGCTCCTCCATGTGTCATCCGTGCGTGAAATCATAGGAAATCCACATGGGACTAAGCTTGCTAAGACACAAAACCATGGGCACCCTAACCTTTCTCCTTACACTTTAGGTTCCTCGTTTAGCCTTACCAATTGTGGTGTTCTCATTGTAATACCCCCCAAAATTTATGACTAAAAAAATTTTATTTTAAAAAGTTAATTGCGAAAGCCAAAACATAAAATATAGGGATATCACGCCACATCCAGTATAGAAGAGGTACTCCCTATGCCTAGGTTGTGTAGGTGTAAGGCAAAAGTAACCTCGTACCTAAAAATTAGGTGTGGGAAACACTTGATTCCACCATGATACAAGATATAAAAAAGAGAGAAGAAAATATGTATAGTGAAAATATATAAATAAGAGTCCATAAAGAGATAGAGATATCTAGATAATTATATCCTTTACCAATTCGATTACACTCACCACAAGTAGGCACATTAAAAGTAGTAATCAACAATCGTACAAATAAGGTGGATCTGCTTGTGGGGATGAATAATACCCATGAAAAGAATGATCAATACGTTATGTACTAAGTAAGGTAGCAATGCAGTTACAAAAATGTCGTATCGGGTTATAAGATCACAACAAGAGATAAATTGCATACAGAAGAACTTAATGGTACCAACTTATTTATTGATTTTAAGGCCTTAGAATAATAATGGCATGATCAATATCTATAATCTTATTCACATTTAGGGTTACTATTTATTTTTTCCCACAAAACCCTAATTTCACAAATTAATCATAACTTTTGCTATGAGACTCATACAACCACCAAATTTAATATGCAGTCCTAACATGCCAATATCAATACTATATCTAGAATTTAAGGTTAAATTCCAATATATTTCACACATGTGACAACGATTCCACCCATATAGTTACTATTTATGTTTAAAGCCACTTTCTTCATTTATTAGACTCAAACCATTCATATTCACTCCAACATGCCATATAATATAATTAACCTATTTTGAATCAATTATCACATTAAAACATCCAATTTCCATTTCAACCCGTACTAACCAAAATGCCCCTAAGTCAGCTAAGATATCTATATTTCAACGAAACCTTATGAGTCCTAATATGAATGATTTTTTGACAACCAATATGTATATATATAATCATAAAAAGGCATGATCACAATTATATATATTGTATACCCCAATTTATGCCAACCCAAAATATGCACAAAACACATGTTTCCAGAGCTTTTTCACCTTTACATCACATGGTACATCATATATATCATTAATATAATAACATTATCCACATAACATTTCCAACCATGATATCACATATTACACATAAAGTCCCTAACTATGGCATATATCCTTACTGAAGTGTCTCCGGTATCTAATCACGTAAGACTCTTAGATTCCTTTCATACCACTAGAATAACTCCTAGAAGTTAAAATACACGAAATTAAAATTAGGAAAATTAATATAGGAAAAAATAAGGTACAGGAGAGGGAGGAAACAATTGAGATAACAAAAAAAAAGGAAGGCTTGGGCATGGGTGGTACATGGTGGCAGTTGGTGGCAGACATGGCGGTGTTCTGTGGTTAGGGTGGTAGTGATGGTTTTAGTTAAGGGTGGTGGTGATAGTTGGTAGCCAATGACAGGGGTGGTGTGGCCAGCGTCAGCATAGGGAAGAATGAGAGGGTGGCGATTGTGGTAGAATTTGTTGCAACAAAAGGGAGCAACAACACTAAGTGTTGTAGCTAAGGGGGAGGGAAAGGACATAATGGGCCGCATCTTAGAGGAGGGGGAATGGCAGATAGAGGAGAGGGAATGTTATTATATGTCATTACTAGAGGGGAACAACACCACAACTAGGAGAGTGGCAGGGGAGGTAATTTGGCATAGTGATAGTAATGTGGTGTTGGGTGGTTAGGTTGTTGGTGGGTGTAGCATGACGGGAGTGGAGTGGGGTGGTCCAAGGGTAGTGATTGGTGGGGCATAAGGGAAAGAAGGATAAATGGAGGGGGAGAAAAGAAAGGTATTCAAGGGTTTTGTTGAGTTGATTAAGTAGGGGAATGACATGAGGCAAAGGGAAGAAGGCTCTACATAAGATGGTGGTGCTGGTGGTGACCGATGGAGGTGAAGAGAAGATAAAAAATAAATAAATAAATAAAAAGAGTAAGGATGAGAGAGGTTTTGGCTAGGTTCTTCAATGGAAAAAAAAAAGAAAGGGAAATAAAAGAGGGTAAGGATGGAAAGAGAGTGTGCACGTGTGTATGTATATACATGCTCGACTAGGATAGGGGAAGGATGGGGATGGGCTAGACGTGCAGGGGTAGGAGGGGGAAATGGTAGAGGTGTAGGGGTAGGGCTGCAGAGGGGTTTTTGGCTTGCATGTTGCATGGTTGAGAAAGGGAAGGGAGATGATGATGAGGACGTAGGGGGATATGGGTTGTTTGGCCGAAATAGGGAAATGGGAAAGGAAAGGGAATAAGGGGGATGTCGACTGTGGAAAGAAGAAAAGGAAAAAGAAAGAAACAAGGGAAACAGGCTAGTTAGAGGTGTATGTCGGGAGATAAAAAGAAAAGAAAGAAAAGGCGGGATGGTCTTGCAAGCCGGGGAGAAGAAAAAAAAGGGAAGAAGGAGGTGGGTCAGGCAGACTGAGGAGAAGAGAAATAAAAAGGAAAAAGGAATATATTTTTTTATTATCTAGGATTAATATTAGGTTTTGTTTTAAATTTAGGGATTTGGTTGAAAATTAAATCTATCAATTAACCAATGTTAAGGTAGGTTAAAAAGAATACAAATGACCCAAAATTAGAATATGTTAAAAATATTAATTAATCAAAATTAAAATTAGCCATTATTTTAGGGTATTATATTCACCACTAAGGGTGTGCACGGATCTAAAATCGGATTGGTCCCGGGTTAGACCAAAACCTGTTTAAGGACAGAAAATTTTTAAAGTCGGAATTGAGAACTAGAAAGGGACCAAACTATCGATTAGGGATAAATTGCTAAATTATGTATTTTTTATATTAAAAATATATCTTCTTAAGTAAAATGTTGTTGAGATTCCGAGTCTAACCAGAAGACAATAGTTGTTTGGATCGAACTAGAGAGGACATGACTTGGTTATGGATCCATTTTTTTTTACTTCAAGACCAAAACCTATTTCTATCTAGAACCAAAACCTACAATAATAGGTCAATCCAATCTGAATTTCTAGTATGAATCGCATGTTGAACACCCCTACTCACCACTAAAGTAGTTACTTATCATATGATCACTAACTTTAATAACCCTTGGTTCAACCATGAAATGGTATAGTTCACGACCATGACTTCACAATTCAACCAATATAAACATTGCAAGGAAAATGGTAGAATTGAGGTGGAGGATACAACATATCCTCAAATTACCAACATTGATAAAAAGAAGAAGAAGAACCTCCTATATAATTTCATAGAATCCTGAATCGTGGACCCAATTATGATGTTGGAGATGCTAAGGAAGTTTATATTCCCCAACATAAAGCCTAAAAGATTGAATTGGATAACCACATTGTTCAATACAAAAAAAGTAAATGTTCATGATAGTCATATCAAAGGAGGTTTAAGAACCCTGCATGTGTAAGGGGTTTGGGACTAACGTAGTTGGTACAACCCTCTAGCGGTATACTTCTCTACCAAATAACTCAATATCTTGTTTTGGTCAACTCATAGACACCTTTTTATAGCAATTTTCAATCAATCAATCAAAAAATTAAAAAAAAAATTCAAACAATCTCTAAAAGAGTAAACAAGGAATTCACAGAAGTCTAAGAAAGTACATTGAGAGATTTTGCCAAGAAAAGGTGTCAATCCCAAATTGCCTATAATATCTCAATTTTTCACAACCCTTACTTACTATATAATTAAACTCAAAATCTATTTGAAAACTTTTTGATATAGATTTCCAAGTCATTCATATTAACTCTAAGCATTCTGCAACTCATTTATTTATTTGTGGAAAGTCACATTTTCCACAATTATTTTGATTCGGTGATTTTCACATATTTTTAACTTGTTTAAAATTTGTAACCCATTCTAAAATTATTTCTAAGACTGCCAACTTATTTAATTCCATATTAGCAATGTCTTTACCTAAACGATTGTAACTGATAATAGATAAAAGTGATAATTATTCTTGATTCATTATAGAATATCATTGGATAAATTATTATCAAATTGGAATAGTCAAATGTATCTACTTAATGAGTGTGATTTATATGGACAAGAAGTCCAAAATTTGAAGGTGTCATACCAATTGGCTATAAGTTGGTGTTTTAAAAAGAAATTATTTAAAAGTCAATTTGGTGACACAAATCTTTGTACAAAGGTCAGGATTTTATCCCTGATAGGGTTTTTATTTGTGAAGTTTTCAAATGTAAATACTATTAAAGTGTGCTTGGAGATGCAAACATAATCATATGCAATATGACATACGAAGGAGACATACTAATTTGAATGAATAAAACTGTACTCTTTTCCTTAACCATGGTTTTATTCTACTTCCTGGCAATGTTTTTAATAAGACGGTATTTTAGAGATACACTCTTAAGGGGAAGTATTATAAATATCAAAAGATGTGCATCTAAGGGGGGGTGTTGTAAATATTCTATTTACATATTATAGGTGTATACGTTATGAAGTTATATTGTATTAAATCATAGGTTTAATACTTCCATTAGTACTATTGATCGTAATGACTTTTCCCCTTCTAGCCCCTCAACTCTACGTATTCTTCACATCATTTTATATTCTCTAACTATTTCTCACGATGGATGTAACGAGTATGGGTATTATATATATGGAATACAGTGAATTGTAAATGGAAGAAGGAATCCATACATATGAATAAGAATAAGAAGTCACATTCTCTCTTTCTATCTATATTGTTATATTATCTCTCTTTGATTTTATCAATATTACAACATTTCTCTCGTTTAATAGTTCATTCCATCATTTTTTTTCTCATAAAAAGACAACCACTATAATTAATCATTCCCATAGTTCATTCCATTTATGTACTTGTATCCACAATATTAAACTAAAAGATACATACTTCATTTAAGTTTGACTATCCAAATATGAGTGTTTTGATCACTCCATTTATGTGTCAAAATAACCATCATTAAACCCATTAATTTCCTTCTTAGTTACTAAAAGAAGAAATTGCTCAAAAGTAGAACAACAACAATATGAGCAATTTCTTCATAAAATCTAACAAATAATCTAGTATATTCTCTTGCAATAGAAATCAAAGTTAACATTAACAAAAAGGTATAAAGATCATGTCATATGCATTTTGAGAAAAGAGCATTCATCATGGTCCATGTGTTATTGCATTCTCTAACTTCTCCCTATTGTTTGATTTTTCACACCTTGACTCGTTATGGGACAATAAAAATTGTGAATTTTGATCAAAATTATCCTCACCAATCTCATCTTCAAGTCTTAATATTTTCTACCCTATATTACAAATTTTAAAAAGGTTAGAAGATGGTTTCCATTGAAAATGTGAGTTGAAAATGTAATATTTACCACAAAGATTAATTCTTTGGAGAAAAAAAGGGGCAGTAATCCTTACAACATTTATTGATAGTAATTTTTGGCATATGATAAATTATTTTCTGCACATGCAGTGACATATTTAAATAAAAGTTCTTCCCATTTGTACTCGTGTACAAAATAACTACACAAAAAATGAGTAGAACTACTACAAAGGAAATGAGATAAACATGTGAACAAAAATAACTTATATTTAAACTACACTTGCAAACTCTTTAAAAAATTAAATCTCTCAACTTTTCATCTTCTTCAAAATAAAAGAAAGTACAAATTCTTGCTACTGGCTCTTCATCTTCTTAGGAAGGGCTATAGAGGAATAACAATAAAAAAATTGAACCTAGTTGTGCACTATGAGATCAGAAATAATTGAAAATGACATAAAGTGATTTGCTTAATGTGGATAGTTGTAAAGTTAGGAAAAAAAGGGACTGCAAGAGTGTTCATAAAAGCATGTTGACAATAACTATGCTATAAATATGCTTTGGGTCACGTGTTGAAATAATACACCGGAAGGGCACTTGGCAATAGTAAATAATGTAGAACACCCTTTAAAATGACTTTCCTAAGCCCCTAAGAAACATAATTTTTGGAATGGAAGGAGTAAAAATTTGGTATTTAGAGTGAATAAAATTATCTAATTGATTAACCTTATTATGCAATACGAGAAATATGGCTACTGTTGGATCAACTAAAACAAAGAGAAAAAGATGTGAAGAGCTTTTCTTATTTATTTTCACACTTTCATTATAATACATCCTGAAGTAGCATTACTACGAAAACGGAAAATAATAACGGTACAATAATAACGGTGGTTCGAAAACCGTTGTCAAACGCGTGAAAATTAATGGGCGGGAGAGTTTTGATAACGGTTCTAGTTAAAAACCGTTATTAAAAGGGCAACGTTAAAATTTGGACGGATGTTTTAATAACGGTTTTATATAAACCGTTATTAAAAGAGGTTTTAATAACGGTTCATATTAGAACCGTTGTCAAAAGTCAGAAGGTTTTAATAACGGTTCCTAGAAGAACCGTTATTAAAAGATGTTTTAATAACGGTTCTCTCATAAACTATTATTAAATCCTCTTTTTAATAACGGTTCTCTCAGGAACCGTTATTAAAACCCCAAAATCAAACTTTTATTTCGCTCAGTTCTGTTTTGTGCCAAAGTTTTCAGACTCTCTGCACCTTCGCTCTCTTGCTCACCTATCATTGCAAACCCTCGCACCACCACACCGGCTCCTCTCAAGTAAAGGAAACCCTCGCACCGCCAACTCTCCACCACACCTCTGCCATTATTGGCTCTGCATATGCATGTTGTCATTGTTCCGAAGCTAGCTAGCACTTGCACCTTCATCCTCCATCGTGTTTGAAGCCCTTGCCTCTCTCAACATTATCACCGTCGTGTTTGTAGCTAGCTCACTTTATGTATGTGTTTGTTCTTCCTCTCGTAGCTTTTTATCTACTTATATATGTATATATATATATAAATGCATGCATGTTGCTACAGGGTTTCGTTTGTTTGTTATTCAAATATTGTGGTTTGTCGTTCGAAAATGTGTTGTTGAATGTGTTGGCTGAAAATTTTGCTGTTTGTTGTTGAATTTGTTGCGTTATTGTTATATATTAACAAATGCATGTGTTGTTTAGACCTTTACATATATATATATAATATAAATGTGAGTGTAGAATTATATACATTTTCACTCATAAAAACTATATATACACACACACACACACACACACACATTTTGATTAATAAGTATAGGAGACTGGCAATAAGATGAGGATTAAATAGATATAGAGAATAAGGAATATATAAAAGTGAATAATTAAATAGAGAGAAATAATTGTGTATGATAATAATAATAATAATAATAATAATAATAATAATTAATAATAATATGATTTATATATTATGCTTTAATTACATTTAGCTAGGTTTAGGGATTAGGGTTTTTTTTTGTGGTTTAGGGTTGGGTTTTATTATAATAAATTATGGTTAATTAGCTAGGGCTAGGGTTAGGGTTTATCGTTTATTATGGTTAATTAGGGTTAGGGTTAGGGTTAGTATTAATATCGTTTTGGAAACGTGTTAGCATGATTCGTATATATATATATATATAATAGCATGATACATTTGAGATTAATTCTTTCTAAGCATGGTTCGTATCGATAATATAATGGTACATTATTATGCTCAATACATAACATTCTAACATAATTTATTTATTTATTTTTTGTAGAGATATGGCCAACAAAAACATTGATAGGGATAGCAGTGATGAAGAAGGGAAGAGAGGACCTACGATTATGAGAATTATCATAGACATGAGGAATAGAGGAGAAGTAGTCGAGTTGAGATGGAATACTTACAATCTTCCCATCGGCCCTTATGCAGATATGTTCTTGACCTACATTTCACTTGTGACCCGTAACCGTGTTCCTATCTCCTATAATAATTGGAAGCAGGTTCCACAGGGTCATAAGGAGCATATTTGGCAGGAAATCACAGTAAATATGCTATTTTATGTAATCATTTTTGTATGTCAAATGTTATTAATTTTATTAAATTAGCATCGGTATACATCTACATGTCTTATTTTGTAGAGAGTGTTCAATGTCCCAGAGAGTAGGAATAAATGGCTTCTTAGACATTGTGGGGAGCGTCTAAGAACCTTTAGGTCATATTTAGCTCATAGAAAAATGTATAGAAAGAGGGATGGTTCTCTACGACAGAACCCACCCAAACAATACGGTTTCATCGATCAAGAAAGTTGGAACCAATTCATTGTTTATCGTCTTACGAGGGATTTTAAGGTACTTGTTAGATAACAATTAAACTTTTTGTATCAATCCCAGTATTATGCTTAATATTAAAATAACCATGTCATTATGTTTTGGCTTGTCACATAGGAAAAAAGTACCCAAAATAAAGAGATTGCCAAGCAAAATAAATACCGGCATAATATGGCTCGCAAAGGCTATGCGGGCCTTGAAGAGGTGTTGGTATGCATTTTGTGATTATCTATTTACATGTAAATGTTGAATTTTATAATAATATTCTTAATTAAGAATATTTTTTGATTTGTAGCTCCTAGCCCAAGACTTGAACCCATGTACCTCGTCCATCAATATTGGTACATTATGGAAGAAGGCTAGAGCAACAAGAGATGGATATGTTAATGAATATGTTGATGTTACAACCAAAAAAATTGTAAGTTTGTAGATATCTAGAACCCTACTTAGTTTTCTTTTAGAAAACTATTATATTATGCTTATTCCTATAAGTTAAATTTACAGGATGAACTTGATACGTCAGAAGGTGAGGAGGTGGACCAATATAACATTGTGTCCCAGGCTACAGGAATTATAGAACACCCTAGAAGACATAGGGGCCTTGGATTGGGTGTTACGAGAACGAGCATATGTGGTCGATCTCGTGGTTCTCGTAGCACTAATGAGCAAGTCGCCATCCTCACCCAAAAATTGAACGTGGCATTTGAACGGATGGCAACAATGGAGCAAGAGTTGTCATTTATTAAATCTCAAGGGTATAAGCCATCCGATTCAGTAGACCATGATCAACTTCACATACCTAATGTAAATAGCGTCAGAGATAGTTATGAAGCTGATGCATTTCTTTCTACTCTTCTCGAGGTAAGCATTACAAACTATGAATTGGTATTAAATGTATTCGGTGTAATAAATTATTAATAATGTGTAATATTTTTGTTTAGGGTTTGCATAAATGTGACTTATTAGCGCATGACCTTTCAACAATTTTGGCGAAAGGAAGGGTCTGCATCAGTCACAGTACCGAAACGCAGACAATCCACGGGTACAATTTAGCCCTAAATACAAGGCCGGTGAGTATTGACACTCCAATCATTGGCAGTGCACACTTGCCTTGTTATAAAGAGGGCGATGAGGCAACCACAGTACTAGAAGCTCATGGAAGCTTCGTGGCTTGGCCTGCGGATCAAATACGTCTCACTACTGAAGAGGTACTAACATTTGACATCTTCATTAGACCTTGTTTATTAGTTACACTATTCATACCTTTTTCATATATATATTTATATGTTAAATATATATTTTGTTTAATATTATCAATTAAGGAATCAAAAAAGAAGACTGCTTCTGCTAGTAAAACCAAGAGAGGTACTAGCAGAACGAGCAACACAAAACAGGATGCTGCTAAAGGAAAGAGAGCTAAATCTGAAAAATCAGTTGCCCCACAAAAGATTCCTTCTTCAGATCAACAAAGCCAACCTCCACCAGCATTAGCTTTATTATATTTTTATGCCCAAAACTACCTCAGGGACAATTATAATTTCATTGATTGTCGTCCTAAGTATGTTGGGAGGGACAATGCTACTTACATGGTATCGATGGCTGACATAAGCGACATTTATAATCAAGAATGGATGTCAACCATAAGTGTCGTCGTCTATGTCACGTAATTATTATTTCATTTTGAGATTTTAGTACTCTTAACTTATACAATTGGAATTTTTATGACCTCTTATATAAGTTATTAGTTATGAACAAATATGCATTGTTTTTGTCGTCTATAGGTTGGTAGCTACTCGAGCTGTGATGGAGGGAATGATGTCCTCTATTGTATTTGTGTGCCCATACTACATAGCTGACAGTAGTACAATAAGAGAGGGTAGGCACATAAACTATTTAGCGGATCACATTTTGATTGAGGGACACAATAAGCTCTATCTCATTCCTCACCTCGCAACTGTACATTGGATTTTGTACGCCGTCCGACCTGATCTTAATAAAGTCTATGTGTTTGATTCCCTTCGAACCTATGACGTGCCTTTTGAAGTTGCTCGTCGTGGTGGGAAGGAATTTATCGGCATGTTAGTATACTTTTCACTTCTTACTTCATTAGCTTATTTATACATATATTCGCCTAGCTTTCATTATTTGAGGTATATATGCGTACTTACAATATTGTGTACCCAACTCTATTTATTAGGGCACTACGGACAACGTATCAAATGAGAGGTGGGAATGGTGTCCCAGACCCAAAGAATGTTCAATATGAGCCTGTCATAGTAAGTAGGAAGGCAACTATTTCATATTTTATTTTAATTAAAATTAATATCTAATAGTTAGAGAGCTAACCAAATTCATTTGACCGTGTCCACAACAGCAAAACGACAAAGATTGTGGATACTATGTATGTAGAGCAATGGATCTGATAGTCTAAAATAGATCGGTCAACATAGATCCAAGCCATGTATGTTTTCTTTTCGATATTTTTCCATTAATGAATCATGTCATATATGTTTGGTACTTGACGTAAGTGCTAACTGTATATTAATCAAAACTTGGGATTTGTAGTTTTTCACCGATGATTATGCACAAGGCTGGCAATATAATGTTGAAGAAATTGATGAAGTGAGAGAGCAATGGGCCAAGCATGTGCACTCATTCATTCGGTATTAGGTAGAGATCTAGCTATACATTCTACATGCATGTTCAGGTTTGTATTTTGTCTATGTCTTTAAGTCTTATAAGTTAGATTTATGAACATTTTGCTTTGGGGTGTAGAGCTACCAAGTTGTGGTATGCCTACTAATTTTGATTCTTGAGTATATATGTCCAGTGTATTAACAAGGGATTGATTGAAATTATGGTGTGATTGCAGATTTGTTATCAATTGATGTTGTTTTAGAATGCAGATTTGGTAATTATTTGAACATACAACTATGTATGTGGGCAGGAATAAAACTGCAAAAACTAAAATAAAAAAAACTAGAGTTTTAATAACGGTTCTTATGAAAACCGTTATTAAAACTCTGTTTTTAATAACGGTTTTAATAATAACCGTTATTAAAAATGTACATTTAATCTAAAATTTATGCTCGTTTAATACGTATTAGGATTTAATAAATGCCTAAATAATGTCAGCAAGTGTAGTTGGATGATGTTTTAACAACGGTTTTTTATAACCGTTATTAAAACCCTCTTTTTTAACAACAGTTTAAAAAAAAACGTTACTAAACATGCATTTTATGCTCAAATTGGCGGGTTTTTTTATATTTTTGATAACGGTTATGAACCGTTATTAAATATTTAATAACGGGCATTTTAATAACGGTTGAAAACCGTTATTAAAACTATAAAATAACCGTTATTAAAACTGCTTTTTGGGGTTGTGTAGGTTGATTTAATTTATAAATTATAAGTTGTATGTTGACCAAAAAATTTGAATTCAAAAATCTAATTGAGTGCTTCTCAGAAATTTATGCCACTCCATCTTGAAGATCGTTTGCTTTTTATCCTAGATGAATGGATGGAAAGATTTATGTCACCACAACTTTTAATTTGTGTTTTTTTTTTGTTTTTTATAGTATTTAGAACATTAAGAATTTGTAATTAAACACATGGTTGACACATGACACTAATAAGACCATTAGATTTACAAATGCGATGTTGAAATAAATTAAGGGGAATACTCACTTACTCGGTCACTCACACACACACATATGCACGCACACACATACTCACTCACACTTAATCTTAAAAAATAAAGCTTTGATTTTATAATATAAGCTCATGGTCTCTTACACTGTTTATATTGTGGTTTTTGCATATTCCATAATTCATTTAAGCATACAACCTTAAAATGATGAAACTTTAAAATTATATTATATTATTAATGAAAAATATCTATAATTATCTTACTATCTACTTTACAATATTTTATATATTACACGAGCTTCCATACTAGTATTGGATAAAGTTACAAATTAAAAAATAAATTATAAATAAATATTGGTCATTAAAAAATTAAAAATAAAAGATAAAGCATGAATTGTAATAAAGAATCATAATATATTTTTATTTATCTTATACCATTATGAAAGCTCACAAGAGTATGAAATAGTTTTAAATATACATAGTAGGATAATAATTTATAATTTTAATTAACCAATAAAAAAATAGCTTAGTTGTAAAATATTATCATTTTATAGTTGCATGCTCAAATTAATAATTTATACATTAATACAATATGCAAAAATATAACCTAGATTGATTTTTCTACAAGTGCCCTTAGGGTATGTAATACCTTAAAATTTCAAAACCTATAATTTAATAATTAATCCTCATTTGGGATAATTTAATTATTTTGTGGACTTTTGGGTGTATAAAAATGGATATGATTATTTAATAAATTAAAATAAATGTTATGTTATTTTATCATACTTATTTTATTTAAATAAATTTTCCCATATTTTACTAAAATTAACCTATTAAATTAATATCTTAAATTTTAAATAAATGAATTTATCCATCTAAATAATTAAATACCCTTATCCCACAAATTATTTTATTTCTATTTTTCCCTCTTTCCTTTTTTCTCTTTCTTTTTCCTTCCTTTTACTTTTTCCTCCTTTTTCCTTTTCTTCTTTTCTTCTTCCTTTAGGTCACCCTACCTAGATCCTCACTATTGGGCCATGGCCCCTTCCCTCCTCTTCTTGTAATATCCCAACATTTTAAAACCTAGAATTTAATAAATAATCTTCATTTGGGATAATTTAATTTTTAGATCAATTAATTTAATTAGTTTGTGGACTTTTGGGTGTATAAAAATAGATATGATTATTTGATAAATTAAAATAAATATTTTACTATTTTATCATACTTATTTTATTTAAATAATTTTCTAAATCCATATTTTACTAAAATTATCATCTTAAACTAATATATTAAGTTTTAATAATTTAAATTATTAAATTAATTTATCTATCTAAATAATTAAATACCTTTATTTCAAAAACTATTTTAATTTTATTTCCCCATTTTCCTTTTTTTTCTCATTTTCCTTCCTTTTTCCTTTTCTTATTTTCTTCTCCCTTGGCTCGCCCGGCCTATCTCCTCCTAGCTAGGCTGCCGACCTTCTTTCTCTTCTCCTCTCCTTGCCTCGCATCACTGCCCATCTAACCCAACCCTCTCCTTTATTTTCCTTCCTTTCCCCTCAAGTTGGGCCAACCCAGCCTCTTTTCTTTCCCCCCTCTCTATCGCACATAAGGCATACCTATCCTTTCTTTCTCCCCCACCCGACTAGCCTGCCCCTTCTTTCTTCTTCTTCTTCTTCCCTTCTCCTGCTTCTTTGACTATCAAAGCATGCCATGCCTCCTACACAACCTACAAACCCCCTCCTCTACATTGTTATGGCAGCCATTGCAACCTGCTCACCCTCTCTCTCCCCCATCCCTTTCCTTCCATTTTTGGGCCAAGCACAACCCTACAGCCCTCCTCGCATGCCCTCCTTTTCCCCTTCCTTTTCTTCTCCTCCCTGTCACCGTAGGCCATGCACCTAATACCTTTGCACCCTCCACCTAACCTAACCGGACAGGCCTCCCCTCCCTCTTCTTTTCTTCTTCTCTTTTGCTCATTTTTTCCCCTGCTCGAGCCCTCTTTCTCCCTCTACCAATCTCCCATTTTTCCCTTCTTCCCCTCTTCTCCTCCTCCCCTATTTTTATGTCACCGCCTCCGTCTACCGCTATTGCCGCCCAACCAACCACCACATCTACCTCCTAACACCCCCTGCTACCTCCCTGCACCACCAAGCCACCAGCACACACCCCTACATCCACCTTCCTCCTTCTTTCTTTTTTCTTCCCCTTATCGGCCTCCACAGTGTACCGCCATTCCTCCTCTTCCGCTGCCTCCACAGCCACCACTCTATCCTCTAGAACCTCCCCTACCACCACCTTTCCTCCCCTTGGCCGAAATTTCCCCTGTAACCCCTCCCTCCTCCTCTTCCTTTCCCTTCCTTCTTCTCCTCCGCTCATCCTTGCACCCATCTTTCCAACCCTACAGTCACCGCCTCTACTACCTTGGGCCACCAACCTTCAACCCCTGACCACGACCTATACCCCTACTCCCTCCCTACACCTAGCCACACCCTCACTCCCCTCCACAAGCCCTCAACCATACCCCCCAAAATCCTTACCCAAACCAACTATAATCCCCCGAAATTTTAAAAAGTTTATAGTTTAATAAATAAATTTTATTTGGAATAAATTAGCATTTAAATATATTTATTTTAATTATTTTATGGATTTTTGAGTAAATAAAATTGGGTATAAATATTTAATAAATTAAAATAAATATTTTGTTATTTTATCATACCCTTTTTATTTAAATAATTTTCAAACCATTATTTTACTAAAATTATCCTTTTTAAAACCCTTATATTTTAATTATATTAAATTAAATTATTAAATAAATTTATTACCCAAAATATTGTATTTTATTATTTTATAAATTAAACTATTTTATTTAATCCCGTCTTCCTTTTCTTTTTCTTTTTTCCCCTTTTTCCTTCTCCTTTTTCTTCTTTTTCCCTTTTCTTTCTTTTTTCTTTTCCTTCCTTGGGTCGCGCAGCTGGCTGGCCTGCCCCTTGCCCTCCTGCGTATTGGGTCGTTGGCCCGTCTCTTTTCCACTTCCCCTCCTTCTCCTGCGTCGAGCCCGGCCTGTCTCCTTTTTTTTATTTCTTTCCCCTTTTCCTTGACCGGGCTGGCCCACGTGATTTTTCGTTCGGTCGCCCGTCGCACCAATCCCCCTCCCCTCTCTTCTTCTCCTTTCTTTCTTCTTCCTCTTTCCCCAACGAGAATCCCGACCCTCGCCATCTCTGCCTACAACTCCCTCTCCCCCCGTTGACCTCCCCCTATCTCCCTCTCTCTCCTTCTCGTTGTTTTCCTGCCATGCCGACCCCACCACCTCTCCCTCTCCCTTTCCTTGCCATTGCCACACCTTCCTTCTCCCTCTCCTTGCAACTCCCATCTCCCTACCACCTACCGCCACCCTCGAGCCTACCTATACCCCCTCTCTCATTCTTCTTTTTCTTCTTCCCTTCTTGTCCCATTCGACCATTTTTCTCAAGCCTCACATGCTCCCCGACCCTCCTTTTCTCCTTTTCTTCTCCTCCCCTCTCTCCCCCTATTTTTATTTCGCCGCCCATCTCCGCTACTGCCGCCGCCTCAACCACCACCTACACCACCCCTTGCCACCCTCTACCTCACCCCCAAACCATCACAACACCCATTGAGCCACCCTGCAACCTCCTTCTTCCTCCTCTCCTCTTTTTCTCTTCTCTCCCTCCCTTCTCGGCAGCCACCCTGTGAAGTAGGGATGGCAACAGGGCGGGTCGGGGACGGGGACCCCATCCCCATCCCCGAACCCGATAAGGAAAATAATCCCCGAACCCGACCCGATCCCCATTATTTTTTTATCGGGGATTCCCCGACCCGATCCCCGCAGGGATCAAATCCCCATACCCGACCCGATCCCCGATTTATTTTCCATCCCCAATTTATTCCCCGTTCTTAAAACCCGACCCGATCCCCGAAACCCAATTTTATACCCAATCCCCCATCCCATCCCTAATCCTCAAACTATTTTTTTATATTATATTTTTAATTTATATTCTATAAAAAAATTATATATATCATATATATATATATAATTATATAAAAATATATATAAAAAAATTTCGGGGCGGGTTCGGGGATGGGGACCCCCAACCCGTCCCCGAAAAAATCCCCGTTAAGAATCCCCGAACCTGAACCCGATCCCCGAATTCCCTCCCCGAACCCAAACCCGAACGGGGAATCCCCGACGGGGCCTCGAACCCGCGGGAAAAATTGCCATCCCTACTGTGAAGCCTCGATTCTCCGTCGTTCCGCCATCTCTACCACCACCTGAGCCACCAAACCAATCCTTGCAACCCCCTCTACCACCCCCAATCCTACTTTGCCCGAAAACACCACCTAAAAGACTTCATTTTCCCTCTCCCTTTTCCTTCCTCACCAACCCCCATCTCGACCTCCCTCCTCGGTCGCCACCTTCGCAGCCTCGCTGTCGCCGCCTCCATCACCCTTTGTTGCCTTCAACCCATCCCCAACCACCACCTACACCCCCTCTCCACTTCTGCACCATTCCCTTGCCCCAAATCCTTCCCCATCATGTCTTTTTCTTAGCCCCAAACCACTAACCCGAAAGTGCCCAATTTTCCCTCTTTTCACCACCTTCGAGCCCCCTCCTCCTTCTTTTCTTGCATGCAGCTCATGCTACATGAGCAGGATGAGCTGCTGCCTTTGTTGATTAATTTGGGTAATAATTTTTAAGGTATAATGATATTTTAATTTAATTATTTGATTAATTAAGTGTTATAAAGCCTTATACTTTAATTTTTATTATTTCTAATGTAATAAATCTTGATATTATTTTTAGGTATTGGTTTTGATAATCAAAGCTTGAACCTTAAACCGGAATACCGGTAAGGTTTTATTTTTGCGAGAATCGAGGTAACCGTTAAATCCTACTTAAACGCAAGGATTAACGTATGTTAGCACATTAGGATTTTCAATATATTATTATACTTGATATATGTTGTTTAATATGATATGTATGGTTTCTTGTGTTGATTGATGAAAAGGAAGTATGATAGATTGTGTGCTATGTTTGGAGATATTGTTTAAGGTAGGAGTTGGTTATTAATGAAAATGTTAAGTATTATCCATGTTGTATTATGCTATTGTGATCTTAATGCATGATTAATATTTTGTGAGCCTTAGGGGATTTTAGTAAGGTATCTTGTACAATAATATGGCCTAATATATATATGGGTGCTAATAATGTTATATTAATTATAAGAGTTGTGGATGAGGTGTTAGGATTAATATTTTACGTAGTAATAATAATGATTTAATACAAGTGGTGTACTAAGGGGTAAAATAGCGATTCTTAATTAAAAAGGGTATTATGGTAATTTTGGAGGCAAGGGTAAAATGGTAAATTTGTTAGTAAAATGATAAAATGGTAATTTTGGAAGTAAGGGGGTAAATTGGTCATTTTGGAAGTAAGGGGGTAAAATGGTAATTTCGTAATTAAAGGGACAAAATGATAATTTTGTGAATAAAGGGTAAAATAGTAATTAAATGGTAAATTGGTAATTTTGTAATAAAGGGACAAAATGGTCATTTGGTAATAAAAAGGCAAAATGGTAATTTTGTAATTAAAGGAAAAAATAGTAATTTGGTGATTAACGGGCAATTAGTAATTTTGTGATTAAAGAGCAAGTGGTAATTTTGTGATTAAAGGACAAAATGGTAATTTTATAATTAAAGGACAAAATGGTAATTTTGTGATTAAAGGGAAAAATGGTAACTTGGAAATTAAAAGAGGTAAAATCAGAATTCCGTAATTAAGGATAAAATGGTAATTTTATAAGTGAAAGGGTGTTATAGTAATTTTTTGAAGTTAAGGGGTAAAATGGTAAATTTAAAAGTAAAGGGGTAAAATGGTACTTTTGTAAATAAAAGGGGTAAAAGTGGAAATTGAAAAGGGATAACTTGGTAGTTATAATAATTGAGAAGGGTAAAATATTAATTAAATAAAAGAAAAGGGTAAAATGACAATTTAATAATGGAGAAGGGTAACATAGTAAATATGATAAATGTGAGGGGTAATTTGGCACTTTAACCGACTAGAGGGTATTTTGGTAATTTTGACAATGGAGTAGGTTAGTTTGGTGATTATGATAATTAAGAAGAGCAATTTGGTAATTTAAATAACCAAAGGGTAATCTGGTAAATTTGATAATGGAGAATGGTAGTTTGGTAATTATGATCATATAAAAGGGTAATTTGGTAATTTAACCAACTAGAGGGTAATTTGGTAATTTTGACAATGAAGAAGAGTAGTTTGGTAATTAATAATAGAGGACGGTAGTTTGGTAATTAACTAAATAAAGGGATAATTTGATAGTTAGGATAATAAGGAAGGGTAATTTGGTAATTTGACCAACTCAAGGATAATTGGTAACCTAACCAACTAAATGGAACGTATATTAAGTGTAAAAATTATGAAGGGAGATTAGTGACCTAATAAGTATGGGCGATAACTTGGTAACCTAAATCGAATAAGGGGTAACTTGGTAATTTTGTAACAAGGAGGGTAATGTGGTAATTTGTCAAGTAAATAAGGGATGATTTAGTAATTATATAAGTAAGGGGTAAATGAGTAGTTTGTATCTAACATGTCGTTATGATTCTGGGATTTCATAATATGACTCAAATAATGCTGATCAGCGAGGTAAGAGTATTTGATAATTAATAAGTATCACGAGAACGAATTTTAATTTGAAATTAGATGAAATTAGGATGGCCTTAATGATTATTCTATGTTACCTTGGACAACCATTTGAATAGGAAATATCTGATGATATCCGAACAATTAAAAGTGAATAATTATATGATTATTATGCTTTTATGATCACCCTTAATTAAGATACTAATACTTAAAGTAAAAGACCTCGAGATCGGAAATGGTGGCTCTTTAGGGGTTGCTACCTTAAAGACGTGGTTTAGCCCACGATTATTCTGGTATTTGCTGGTGTGCCTTTGTACCCCAGCCAGGCCCTATTTCTACTCTATTTAGCTCTACGGACCTAGTTAGGGGGTATGCATACTTATGGATTAGGTGTCCTTGTCGGTAGGGTACTGAGTCAGCTTAATGCACCGGTACGACTAGGGTACCTTTGCGTCCCTGGGTTGATAGTTGAAGGGTATTGAGTAACTTTTATGCACCAGTGCGACCGGTGTATCTTTGTATCCTAGGATCTTGATCTCCCTATCGAGGTAAGTAAATGGAATTGTTGAGCTGATTAAAAAAGGAAAACACTAATCGTTGAAGTGAAAGATTAATGAGTCGGGCCCAGTTGAATTATATTATGAGTACCGATCCACCGGATATAATAGTAGCTCAAGATGTTTTACCCTAGATGATGTTTATGAGTACCGATCCACCGAATATAATAGTGGCCCAGGATGTTTTGCCTTGGATGATGTTTATGAGTACCGATCCACCGAACATAATAGTGGCCTAGGATGTTTTACCCTGGATGATGTATATTTATAATAAGATCCACCGACCATAATGGTAGGGGTCCCGAGCTCAATAAATTTGATTTGGCTGTGAATAAATTATGGAAAAATACTAATCACTTATAGTGGAATACAATGTGAGTCGGGGCCAAACCGGTCCACCGACGAATAATAGTGGGATTCTCGCACTCACACGAATAATTATAATCCGATATGATTGATAATGATGAACTAAGGGCTTAAGGACCAAAAGTATTGATTGTTCTCTATGGCCTGTTAATATCTTATTGATTTGTTAAGTATGTGGTTGTATAAACGAGGACATTCAGTATT
The DNA here is from genome assembly GCA_030549775.1 of Tamarix chinensis. Lineage (NCBI taxonomy): Eukaryota > Viridiplantae > Streptophyta > Magnoliopsida > Caryophyllales > Tamaricaceae > Tamarix > Tamarix chinensis. The sequence continues at coordinate 135,090,966 of CM060171.1, forward strand.
TACCTTCCATTAAGTATGTATGTAGTATTTTGTGTTGCATTGCGGGCCTACTGTTAAGTGTGATTTAAAGGGTTACTCAGTACCGTAGTACTAAAGGGTTCCATTCATGGGGCCCTTGCCTATTCAATGGGCAGTGTCCCTTGCAGGTTGTTCTTAGGAGCTATTCAAGTGGGCTCTTAGGAAAGAGCGTAAGGTACTATCCGGTAAACCCTAGGGTTGTACTCTTTCACCTTTAAAATTTATGGTTTCAATGTATTTGATGATTTGTAACCACCAGTGGTGTATTATACTCTCATAAAATGTTTTAATGCGCTATGCTAATTTAATCATTGGTTTGAGTTTCTTATGAGTTGTATTCTTCTCTTTTAGCCTTAGCACTCGGTACTGGCACGGAATATTAGGAGTGAACTGGTCTGGTACTAAGCATGGCGGTAATATCTCTAGAATTCACGGTTTGTTATTTTTCTTCTGCTAATTTTCTTTTAATTAAATGAAATTTTTCAGTAGTGAATTTTGAGGGTGTTACATCAACCCTCTCTCCCTTTCTCCCATCCCCTCTTCAACCCTTATTCCCTTCCCTTTTGTGCATGCAGCTCATGCTGCCATACAACATGAGTTATGCTATAAAAATTACAAAATTTTAAGGTATAAACATGATTATTATTTATATGTATTTAATAAGCTTTTGATAAAAAAATTATTCTTTTAATTTTCTTCTTCTAATATGCTAATTTTTGTACTTTGTATAGGTATTAATTTTTCTAATCAAAGCTTAAACTTTTAACCGGGGTATTAGTAAGATTTAATTATTGCAACTAAGGTAGCCATTATACCCTAATAAAATGTGTGAATATACACATGCTAGCACATTAGGATTTTTGATTATGTTGTGTGCATATTATGTGATGTTAAGTATATTATGATTTGTCGCATATGTTGGTAGATGAAATGAAAATCATGTTATATTGTGTGTCATGTGTAGAAATTTTAGTTAAGGAATGAGCCTTATTGTTAATAATAACGTTAAATGCATGTATATGACATGATAAACTAATATGGCCATTTGTAGCATATATAATGTTAATATGAGCCCTAAGGGTATTTTAGTAAATTTTTTTGTACAAAACGTGTGGCCTAAATAAGTATGTGTGATATGTAATAATGAGCATTAATAATAAATAATAATAGTTGGTGGTGTTAGATGATGTATATGGACTATGGGTGTTAATGTTTTATGTGGTAAGAGTATTTTAGTATATTTGGCATAAGATTGACAAATTGGTAATTTTTATGAATAAAAGGGGTGAAAAGGTAAATTAATAAGTAAGAAGGGTATTTTGGTAATTTGGCATAAAAGACAGGTAACTTGAAAATTTTATAATCATAAGGAGTAAAATGGTAAATTAATAAGTAAGGAGTATGTTGTGGTAAATTTGGCATGAAAAGGAGGTAACTTGGTAAATTTATGAGTAAAAAGGTAATTGGGTAACTCATTTATTTTGGAAATTTTAGCATAAAAAATGATGACTTGGTAATTTTATAAACATAAGGGGTAACATGGTAAATTAATAAATAAGAACGGTATTTTGGCAATTTGACATAAAAGAAGGGCAACTTGGTAATTTTGTGAGTAAAAGGGGTAAAATGGTAATTTAGTAGGTAAGAGGGGGTATTTTGGTAATTTGGCACAAAAGGAGTAATTTGGTAATTTTAATAAGTATAAAGGGTAATTTAGTAATTTAACTAACCAAAAGGGCGATTTGGTAATTTAATGAGTGTGAAGGGCAATTTAGTGATTTATCTAACCAAAAGGGCGATTTGGTAATTTTAATGAATGTGAAGGGCAATTTAGTAATTTATCTAACCAAAAGGGCAAATTGGTAATTTTAATAAGTATGAAGGGTAATTTTGTAATTTAACTAACCAAATGGGCAAATTGGTAATTTAATAATTATGGGGGTAATTTGGTAGTTTAACAAATACAACGAGGAATTTTGGTAATTATACAAGTATGATTGTATAAAGGGCAATCTAGAATTTGGCAAGTAAAAGGGGTAACTTAGTAACTTTACGGCTCTGTTTAGATTGGGGTGGAAGAAGGTTAATGGAAGTGAATGAATTGATTTACCCTGTTTGGATATCAAGTTAATAATTTTATCTGGGTGAATCGAGGTTAATGTTTCACCTCCATTCACCTCAATTAACCTCATTTTTATTAACCTCCGATTTTGAGAGTAACAGAGGTGAAGGTGAAAGAATAAGTAAATTTTTTATTTGATAGGACCAACATACCCCTCAATATAACTTATTTATTTAATACATGTGTATAAATATCATTTTTTTATTATTTTAGTCTTTATTCACCTCAATTTAAATGAAAATTTTAAAACATTCACTCCGATTCACTTAGGTTATATTAATATCATCCAAATAGCATTTTAAAATATTCACCCCCATTCACCTCCATTCCCTTCACCTAGGTTAATTTTTAATGTTTATCCCTACCTCAATTCACCCCAATCCAAACGGAGCCTTAAAGTAAGAGGGGGTATTTTACTAATTTTGTAAGTATGAACGGGTAAATCGGTAACTTGCATATAATATAACAATGGATTAAATAAGCCTCCATAATAAGATATAAGGAATATGAGATAATATAATAAGGGTTTATGGCCTTAGTGCCGCTTATTTAAGTATAACCACGTACAATATAAGAACAAGGGTACTTTGGTAAATTGGTGAACATCATAAGGGTAATGCATGGCATATGGTTGGATGGGTAATTAAGGGTATGATATGATGTTTATTTCATAGTCATGTAAGAGGTGTCTTAGCTGTTAATTATGCATGGAAATGTGTGTTGGGTGTGTTGGAAGTATATGTTGAGGTTATGCATTCTATGATTCCTTGGTATAGAGTACTTGATTCAATGACCCGTATTATAAGTATAATATGATAACCCCTTTTATGGCATGTGAATAAATAGAAATGAATTCTGAAATGGAAATGAATGATAAAATGATGGCCTTAGTGATTTGTTTAAGTTAACATGGATAACAATATGAATAATGATTACTTAATAATAACAGAAATAAATGGAAATGATTAAGTATGTGATTGATGTATTTCTCATAATCACCTCAATTAAGACACTAATAATTAAAGCAGAAGACCTCGAGGTAGGGAATAGTGGCTCTTTAGGGGTCGTTAGTCGCTACCCTAAAGACGTAGTTTAGCCTACGATTGTTCTGGATTTTTGTTGGTGTGCCTCAGTGCCCTAGCCAGACCCTACATCTTACTATATCTAGCTCTACGAATCTATATAGGGGGCGTGCATACTTATTGATTAGGTGGCCTTGTTAGTAGGGTATTGTGTGTCCTCATGCACCAGTGAGACCAGAGTACATTTACGTCCCTAGGTTGATGGTTGGAGGGTACTGTGTTGCTTGTATGAGCTAGTATGATTGATGCACCTTTGTGTCTCTGGTTCATGATATCCCTCTCAAGTTAAATAAATTGACTTGTTATATTAATTAAATGGAAAACACTCATTATGTAAAGTGAAAGATTATTGAGTCGCACCCAGACCGTTCTAGTGGCAATAATAGTGGCCAGGAGCACTTTACCACGGAGTCCAATCCACCAACGAATAATAATGGCCAGAGTTGTTTCCGTTCCACTGGCTATAATAGCGAAGGATTCCGAGCTCAATAAACCAAACTTTGGATGATAATGAATTATCGGAAATAACTAATCACTTATAGTGAAACACCATGTGAGTCGGAGTCAAACTGATCCACCGACAAGAATAGTGGCCAAGAGCCTTCTATACCAGAGACATGTCCATCGGCGAATAATAGTGGCTAGGTGCGTTCTGTCCTAGGTGTTTTCAATCGCCGGCTTTAATAGTGGGGTTTTCGTACTCACATTCATATAATTCAAGAGATGATGTTGAATAATGCTTGATTAATGGCTTAAGACTATAAGTATTGATTTCACCAGTATGATTTATTGATATAGTATAAGTATGGCCTTGGTGTCTACCACTCTTGTTAAGTGTTGGAGATGTTGAGCAAATGAACTTCGTGTTGTACAATTCGTATCGGTTGCTTTGTGTAATCGTTCTTATATGGCTGTGATTATTTACATGCTCACGTATAATATTGTCTTTACATTTATTTAAGTATGATGTGTTGCATGTGGGCCCTACCTTTCAGTTTGATATAAAGGGTTACTTAGTACTATAGTACTGAAGAGTTTCGTTTGTGGGCCCCTACCTATTCAATGGGTAGAGTCCCTTACAAATTTGTTGCAAGTGTTATTCAAGCTGTTATCAAATATCAGGTAAGAGCATAAGGATTGACTGGGAATCTTTTCATAATTTATCTTTTAGCCTTACTATTTCTTTAGTTAATGATTTCACTCTTATAACCACTAATAGTGGGTTTTATCTTTTGTAATGCCATTAACACGCTACTCTGATTTAAATTAAAGTTTGAATTTGTGTAAATCGTGTCCTGTTTCTTTTAAGCCTCAGCACTTGGTACTAGAATGATAGGAGAAAACCAATTTGGTATTAGGTATGACGGTAACATCCTAAAAATTTATAATATTCGCTTCTACTAATTTTTAAATAAAATAAAAATTTTCCGTAATAAATTTTGGAAGTGTTATAGGACACTTGTTAGATCCATTAAAAATAGAAATAAAATAATATTTAATATCTCAGTCCACTATATGTATGTGTATTAGTTCCATAATTACACTATTTTTAAATATTAAATTGAAGTGCTGGTAGGAATATATTAGATGAACAATTTATATTAATTTCTTACTGTCAACACCAAATTTCCAAATATAATTTTCTTGCCTATTTTCCTATTTTTTTGGGGGTAAGTGAGATGATTTATTACCAAAATAAACTTGAAAGCACGTCCTTCATAAAACACAAAAAACACTACCCTAAGGTATTAATATGAGCAACCATTTTATCATGGTGAATGCTCTCTATTTTGGTAGTCAAATCCTTCATAATAGCCTGATAATTTGAGTCAAGGTTATTTCTTTTTCTTAGAATTTATGTAAGTTCCTCTCCTCCCAAATATGATAGTTGGCATCAACAAAGACAAATATGAGGATTGATGTTCGACTTTATGCTCCCTTTCTTGCCATTAACATCGAGCATATGATATTCGAGAGATAATTGGCATAGTGAGAACATCCAAAACCTTCTACTATAGAACTCCATGCTCTACAAGCAAACTCACACTAGAATAATAGATGGATAATCACCTCTATTCGATTCTTGCGAAGCATGTAGACTTCATCTGATTCATAACCCATTGATTTCATCCTATCTTTAGTGAATAAGTGTCTATGGCACACAAGCCATAGATGACGCTTATGTCTCGATATAATGATAGCATTCAATGCGATTTTATGGCAATGAATAATATTTCCTTTGGGCCTAATTAGTTCGTAGTATTTGCCTATAGCCATCCTTGGAAAGGACCATAGATGCAACATTTTCACAAAAGCTTCGAAGCACTGGGCATGTTTTGATAATTCTTTGAATATGCCATGTAGTATTGGCTTTAATGGGAATTTTCCATATATTGTTAGTTTTAGTGAGGTAAGCATGAACATCCTTGTTTGAGAAAATTTTCCATAGATGTCTCCCTAAAGTAGAGATATTCCACCACTCAAGATCAAAAATACCTAAGTTTTTGGCCTGCAAATGCAACAATGCATTCAAACTATGTAGGGTAGTTTGGTTATATCCCGACTAAAGAAATAATCTACATTTGGCATTAATAACCTGCGTAATTTTCTTAGTTTTAAGAAACATCAAGCTTCAATATGCTTGGACACCAAAGAGCACCGAGTTGATAAGTTGAAGTATCCTACCTATTTTCTTGTTATTCGAAGCTTATTTTATAAACTACTAAACAAGCTTATCACAAGAGAGTTTTTAAACTCAAAATTGATTGTCATCAAAACACTTTTAAAATTAGCCAAAAGAGTTTTCTTCAGAGTCAACTAGGATAACTTCTAGTTGAAATAGGCATCAAAAAGTATATTGAATGTTGTTTAGATACTTAAATTTAGAAGAACAAGGGGGGTGTAGATATATAGGAAAGAAAATATGTAAAATAATAATAAATACAAAGTTACCACACTAATTACAATTTTTCCATGTTTTACTCAAAGTCTCCAACTTTTTAAATTATTTAGAAACTTATTATCACGTGCATGATATAATTTTAAAAATGAAACTATAAAACTTGCATAAAAAATAAATCATCTGAATTATACTTTTGAGTAAAATTTATCATTTTTTTAGAATTTTCTTTAACATATTACAATTTTCTACACTAATTTGTCTTCAGATTTGAATTCCTAATCTATATTATTGCTATTTGTTATCTAAATGTTTATAAAGTATGTTCTTTGCATTATTAATAAGTATACTGTATTATTATTATTATTATTATTATTATTATTATTATTATTATTATTATTTGTATTAGATTTAAAAAATAAATATTTAGGTATCCCATGAGACAAATTTAATTTTTTTAGGACCGGTCAAATTTTCTAATATATCATTGACTCATTATGTAGGACTAGAAGGATAAAAATAAAATAAATAATTAATAACAATAACTAAGTGTATACGTAATCATTTCATTAATTTTATATATTAGGTAACAAGTTCAAGTACCTTACGTCAGATAAATCATTTACATGAAGTTGAAAAAATTAGTTTATGATCATATTGGTTCAAACTATTTAGCCTACATTCAATGTGATGTGATAGTATTTAGTTCCAATTATAATTCTTTTTATATGATTTTTGTATATTTTTAAGGTAATAATGAAGCCAAGGTTTGGTGACGAGTAAAATACAAAGCTATTTTCTTTTCTAAGAGTCTATCTAGTTATATCTTAAAACCTATATTTTATTATTATATAATTCATCTCTTACAAGAATTATAAAAACACTACGATAAGAATATGGGTTATAAAAAAATTATGAAGTTTATTTGATGCTACATCGAAATATATCTAGTTATACTATACAATCTATCTCTTATTATCGTGTAGGTTATTATAACACCCCAAAATTCACTATTTTTTTTAAAGTGGACAAATTTTAAATTAAAACCAGTGAATTTTGGGGATGTTACCGCCACATTTAGTACTGGATCAGTTCACTCCGACCATTCCAGTACCAAGTGTTAAGGCTAAAAAGATTAACATTAAACTTAAAATAATAGTTCATAAAAGAACTAGAAAGATCATAATATCAAAAATTAGGGCACGCATGAAGGTTTACAATCCAATGGAGTAAAATCAATCATAAGATAGAAATCAGAGTACGAAATTAAAATTTCTTGGAGGGAATACCCTTACAATTGATAAAAGATTTAATTGAAATATTCAATATAAGGTAATAAATCATAAAAGGGTAAATATGATACAAAAGGAATGCAAAAGGAATAAATCGCATGATGAGTAAATATGACCACGACACTCTCGAACTTTGAGTCAACCACAAGCTCAACACTCAGCCCCAACTGATGTCTCGCTCACCTGCACAAAGTCAGAAGGGCCTACTACTCATGGGAATGAACAATACCCATAAAAAGAGTGATCGGTACGCTAAGTACTGAGTAAGGTAACTGAACACTAAGGCCAACACATAAGCACATAAAATCATGCAGGATAATATTCAAATTATGCACTTTCAAACCCACACACATAATATAAAAAGTCATGCAGAATATTATATAGCTTACAAAGGATCAAGCCCACACATATATGCCCAAATAGTCTAGATTAATTATTTAATTAATCTCTTATCAAAAGTCGATTCACACCAGCGAGTATGGAAGCCCCCACTATTATAGCCGGTGGATCGGAAACAAGCAGGGCATAATGCTCCTGCCCACTATTATTAGCTGGTGGATCGGTCACATATAGGGTATCATACCCTAATCAGTATTTCTTACCGGCGGATCAATTGGCCCTAGCTCACATGGTGTTCATTTGTAAGTGCTTAGTGTCTTTTAAGTGTCTTAGCAACTTAGGTATTTGGTTTATTGAGTTCGGAGTCCGCCATTATTATAGCCATTAGATCGGAGGCACATAGGATAACATACCCTAACTACTATTATAGCCGGTGGATCGGAGACACATATGACTGCGCATCCTAACCACTATTTCTAACCGGTAGATCGGTGGTGAAATACCCCAAAACCCTAATTTAGGGAATCATGGCCAAATAAAAAATTATTAGAAAAATTAATTAAATAAACTACTTTTATTAAATAAGAGGGAATTAATTAAGGTAAATCTAGGAGAAATTATAAATAATTTTTAAATAGGAAAATTTGAGTATTTTGCTAATTAAAATAGAATTTAAGGAAATTCTTTCAAAAATCCCCAAATTAGCCTAAAAAGATAATTTAATCATTATTTTAATAATTATATTTTATTACATATCCCAAACTACCCAAAATATATTTGATTAAGCTGATCCACCTTTTCCCTTCTTTTTCCTTTTTCCCTCTCTTTTTCCTTTTCTTTCCTTTCCTTCTCTTCTTTTTTCTCCTTCTTCCCCCGACCTGGGTCGACCGCTGACCCAACTCCTCCCTTCCCCTGTGCGGCCTGGCATCCCCCGCACCACTCCTTCCCTCTCCCTGCTGGTTAAACCTTCTTCTTCTTTTTCTTTCTCCCTGGACCGCCGGTCCAGCCTTCTTCTCTCCCCCTATGTCGTCTTCTTCCCCCCGACACGCCTGCAACTCCCAAATTGGCGTCGGATTTTTTGCCTCCGATCACGCCATTTGACCCGCTGTTCTCCTCCTCTCTTTCCCGTCATCTTCTGTGTCATTTCATCTCAGTCGGCCATTCCCTACCCTGCTTGTGCCATTCCCCTTTCCCGACAAAGCATGGTCTACACATGTAGACTTGCGCCGGCCCATCCTCGCCGGCTGGAGCACCATACCCATTGCCCCTACTCTCCCACCCTCCTTTGTCGTTTTACCTTTTGATCGGCTTATAAATGGCCCCAAAGGCTGCCATAATCGAGTTTGGATTTTGGAAGCCCAGAAAACCAATCCAGTGACCACCGCCTGTTTAGCCATCTGTTCCGCAGTTGTCGGCCGCCTTTGCCGCCCGATCCAGCCACCAAAATTCTCCCTGCACCACCCTCTACACAACCCAACCACCAGCCTTCCTTGACTTGCCCTGCACGAGCCGCCCTGGCCGTGCAAAATTGCCTCCCCGAACAACCTCATTCGACCCCGCGCCGCCGGTTGCCACTGATTCCACCGCCTACAGCGCTACCTCTGCCCCCCAAAACAATCAGGGAATCCTACCCTACCACCCCACACCTCCATTTTCCCCTACTTCCCTCTCCCCTAGCCTCCACATCCACCTCTCCACTTCTTCCTCCTTCCATCGCCGCCGCCGGCGGCACCACCACCCAGCCAGGTTGCCTCCCACCTCCTCGAACCCTAAACCCTGAATAATAAAAGTTTTAATGATTTTAATATTATTAACTATTATTATTAGTATTATTATGATTAATATTATCATTATTATGATTATTTCTACTACTACTACTAATATCACTATTATGTCCTAACCTTAATTCCGGAGAGTTTCTAATTAATGGTATTAATTAAGATCAAAACCTGGTTGTGTTATTATTATTACTACTACTACTACTACTATTATTATCGTCATTATCATTATTATTATTATTATTGTTGTTGTTGTTGTTATTATTATTATTATTATTATTATTATGTTTATTATTCTAACCGTTATTATCATTTTCATTACCTCTACTATTATTATTAATTTTAGTATTCTTATTATTAAGGGTGTTATTACTATCGTTATTATCATTATCATTATTATTAGTATTACTATCATGGGTATGGTTGTTATTATTATTATTATTACTGTTCTTACTCTTATTATTATTATTATTATTATTATTATTATTATTATCATTATTATTACTACTATTACTATTATTATTATTATCATTACCATTATAGTTGCTATATTTATTACTCTAACTATTATTATCATCGTTATTACCTTTATTATTATTTTTATTATTATTATTATTTTAGTATTCTTATTATGATTAGTATTGTCACTATTATTATTATTATTATTATTATTATTATTTTCACTATTATTATTATCATTATTATCGTTGTTGTTATTATTATTATTATTGTTGTTGTTGTTGTTGTTGTTGTTGTTACTACTACTACTAAGATTTCGATTATTATCATCATCATTATTATGATTAGTACTATCATTATTATTAGTATTCTTATTATTAGTAGTATTATTAATAACGTTATTACTAGTAATATTGGAACCCTTACTTTTATACTATGATATCAAGACTTACCTTGATTAGTAGTGATTCGATTAACTATCTTGAGAATAATAATAACCCTACCTTTTGATTATAAACTAATATTATTAATATTAGCCTTAGTATTAGGCCATGATAGGGGTAAGATAGGAATTTTGGTAATTCTGATAGAGGGAGATTAACCTATAGTATTTCCCTCTTATTGGTAAATCGAGTCAAAACTTCCAGGAGGCGTAGGAGCGTGCTCCAAGCCCCGCGCCGATTTAGGTAAGGGTATAGCTAAGGCCGCTTGTGTGATATGTAACCTACTTGCCTTGGATGTCTCGTATGATTATACGTCATGTTTTACATGGTATTATCTTACCTTTTTTATGTGTAGCGCAACTTGGAATCCGAGGTACGTCCATGTGATCGCTTTCATTATGTATTAATGTGGATGTGCAATAAGTTGTGATATGATGTGGCCTTAGGAAATGCATGATAGGGTATTTGATGTGGTGATGTGGTGATGTGGTTTGGGAGTATGAAAAAGAAAATTGGGAAAGAAAGATAACCAAGGGGAAGTAAGTTGTCTAGTGGGGGAATAGGAGGAACTAGGGTTTACATAGGGTGGTTAAGGTCCGCATGGGAGCGAACCTTACGTACAGAAAGATGCCTCGGGGCATGTGGAAGGTAAGAGAAGTATCGTTTGGGTGTTTGGGGCTTTGGGTGAAAAATAGTACGTGGACCAGAATAAGGGTGTGCAATAGACTAGGCTAGAGTTTAGAGGGAACCCTAATTTGTGTAGGGGAAAGAAGAAAAAGAGAATAATAAAAATAAGTGAGAATGAGTGGGACATGAAGTGAGGGTTGAACCGAAGGGCCGTGATGTGTAGGGGTGCTAGAATAAGTCTGGGTTGTACGAGGCAGAGAAGGATGGGCCACATAGGCCCAAGTTAGGGTTTCTGGAGAAAACCCTAAGGGAAGGCGGTGAGTGGACTTTGGGGTATAAGGTGGTGGGCCTAGACCCACACACTTAGGAGACTAGTTCCCGGCGTGAGCAAGCGGATTAAGGGAAGGATGTCGGGCGAGTTAGGAGGCACAAAGGTCTGAAGATACGAGACGGGCCCTCTTAGGAGGATAAGTATAGTTGGAGTTATCCATGATTGTCTAGGGCGGAATCTGTTGAATAAGATACGATAAAATACTGAGCATGTAAAGTGGAGAGTATTGAGCCGAGTCCAGCCAATCCACCGGTTAGGAATAGTGGTTAATGTTTTTACCCTATAAGTGACCGATCCACCGGCGAATAATAGTGGTGTGGACTTCTTTCCGCAAGTGACCGGCCCACTGGCTATAATAGTGGGGGATCTCGAGCTCAATAAACCAAACTCTAATATGATAATTCACGTAAAAGATACTAAGTACTTATAATGGAACACCATGAGAGTCGGGGCCAGACCGATCCACCGGCATAATAGTGGCCAGGAGCGTTCTGCCCTGGAGACCGATCCACCGGCGTATAATAGTGGTTAGGTGTGTTTTGCCCTGTAAGTGACCGATCCACCGGCTATAATAGTGGGGTTCCCGTACTCGCATGTATTGATAAGAATTAGGGTGTGAAACAAGTATTATCCAGAGAATAAATAAACAATGTGGGCCTTTATTTACCAGAGAAATTGTTTGCCATTATGTGATTGTGATTATGTTATGTGTTCCTATGTCTTGGCCTTAGTTATACGGTTACCTTCTTCAGTACGTAGCGTACTGACCACCCGTTTTATGGGTGTTGCTCATTCCCACGAGTAGAAGACCCATCTGATTTAGTGTAGGTTGGTGATTCTATATTCGACGCCTACAATGCTTACGAGGCATTGGGCGAGACCAAGAGTTGAGTCCGGACCTAGCTTGGGGGTCGAGAGTGATGTGCCCGGAGTCTATCACCCACCTTCTTTTTCCTATGTCTTTATATCTAATTTATTTCTAGTGTACGATGTTTCAGACATTTGGAACTTTGAAACTATACTTTTGGATTGTAACTTTTGACTTTCGCACTCTGATTCTGTCTGACTTATGTTCTACTAATGACTGGTGATCTATTAACATCTCGTATTTGAGGATTTGCCTTGTTTAGTCTTAGCACTTAGTATCGGGACGGTAGGAGTGAACCGATCTGGTACTAAGTGTGGCGGTAATGCCCCCGATTTTATAGTTTTATTCTTTTGTTTTCGTTAAACTCTTTTAAATTAAACAAAATTTTTCAGTAGTAAATTTGGAGATATTATAGGTGGGACATGTCTCAATACTCTTCCACTTTACATGATTAATGTTTTAAGTATCTTATTCAAAAACTTCCACCCAGACATGCATAAATTATTCCCTTTACACTTCACACATCACAAATCATAAATTACACCCTCATAGTTACACTTTAATCACCAAATACACATGATACCACAAAAACCCTAAGCAATCACACTAAACCCTAGCTCGTTCTCCTACGTACCTTTATATTGCTCCATGTACTATTTTTCATCCATAGTGTTCAAACGCCCAAACAACACTTACATTACCTTCCTTATATCCCAAATCAACTTTTCATACGTAAATTTCACTCCCATGCAGACTTTACACATCCCATGCTACCCTTCAAACTTTTTGTGCAAACCTTAAAACTCCCACGTAAAAACCCTTAGAATCAATCATGCAAACCCTAGATCCATCCGTACAAAACCCTAGATTTACCCATATAAAACTTTAGATTCAATCCATACAAAACCCTAGATTAGATTCTCCCATGCAACACCATAAAATATACCACGAAAATCCTTGATTTCATCCATATAAAACCCTAGTTTAGATTTTCCCATGCAGCACTATAAAATCTTCCATGCAAAACCCTAATTCCATCCATACAAAACCCTAAATTCTTTCATGCAAAACCCAAGATTTTTTCATACAAAACCCTAAATTCAATCCATGTAGAAACAAAGATTCATCCATACTAAACCCTAGATTCAAACCATATAACACCAAAGATTCGTCCATACTAAACCCTAAATTCAATATATACAAAACCAATGATTCATCCTTACCGAACCCTAATTTCAAACCATATAAAACCAAAGATTCATCCATACCAAACCCTAAATTCAATCCTCCCATACAAAACCATAAATTAGATTATCCCATACAACATCATAAATTAGATTCTCCCATACAAAACCATAAATTAGATTCTCCTATATAACACCGTAATTTAAATTATCCCATACAACACCATAAATTAGATTCTCCCATACAATATCATAAATTAGATTATCCCATGCAAAACCATAAATTAGATTCTCCTATACAACATCATACATTAGATTCTCCCACACAAAACCACTTTTATACATCCTCACATGCATGTATAAAGGGTCACAAACAAATCATCACATACCACAATATTTCATCACATACACATAGTACACATGCCATATAATAATACATGAACAGACTTTAACTCCACGCCATACCACACATGAAATCAATATAACGATGAACATATTATGCATAACATACAAAGCATATAATGCACATCAACATAGAATAGACCTTAGTAACACCCTTACCTAAAATGACACCGGTCTTAAAGTACGCTCCTACACCTCCTTAGAGCTTTGACTGGTCTCGCCTATATGAGGAAAAAAATATAATTAGATTCCCTACTACCAAAAATACTATTATTTACTAACTTATTATAAGACTAGACTTTTGATAAAATACTAAAATAATAACAACAAAATACTAAAAATAATATCAATGGTAATATTAATAAGAATAATAATAATAATAGTAACAATAATAATAATAATGACATTATTCAAAAACAAAGTGAAAAAAGGGCTTCAGCCCCTTTACCAAATAATACCAATAATAATATTAGTAATTTTAATGATAAAAATTAGCATTAATAATAATAATGATAAAAAAATAATATTACAAAAATAATAATGAGCATAATGGTAATAATAGTAAGGATAATATTCAAAGATAAAATGAAGTAGGGTTTCTACCCTACATTGAATAATAATAAACTTAACAAATAATAATAATAATAATAATAATAATAATAATAATAATAACACTGATAATAATAACAAATACCAATGATAAAAATATTAATAATATTAATAATAACAAGACTTGATATTTATAATACTACTACTACAATTCAAAATAGGCATAATAGGGTTTCAACCTTATATAGAATAATAATACTAACATTGAAGACAACAACAACAACAACAATAATAATAATTGCATAACAATAACAATAATAATAATAATAATAATAATAGTAACACTAATAGTAAAATAATAATAATAATAATAATAATAATAACAATAATAATAGTAGAATAGTAATAATAATAATAATCATTTTGAAATAGTAATAATAATAATTATAATAATAATCACATATTAATAATAATAGTAGTAATAATAGAAACAATAAGAATAATAATAATAATAAAATCGAAATAAAAATATATTAGGGCTTCGGCCCTCAATAGAAATAATAATAATAATAATAATAATAATAATAATAATAATAATAATAATAATAATAATAATAATAATAATAATAACTATAGTAGTAGTAGTAGCAGCAGCAGCAACAACAACACATATATTCAAATAAATGAAATAAAATAAATCAAGGCTGGAATAAATAGTGAAAAAGGGTTGAGAGGGTTTAGGGTTCAACTTTAGGCTGGTGGTGAGGGGTGACACCGACGGTGGTGCACGGCGGCGGCAATGGCCGGAAAAAGAGAAGAAAAGGGGGAAAGTTGAAGGCTAGAAACAAAACAGGGAGAATGAAGGTGGAAATAAGGGTGATTATGGTTGCCCAGAAGGAGAGGAATAGAATAAGGGTGGTGGCGTAGCCAAAGGTGGCGACGACTGAATGGAAAAGGAGGAGAGAAAGAGAGGAGGAGAGGAAGAGAGGAGGAGAGGAAGGGAGAGGAAAAGAAAGGTAGGGGAAGGTAGAGGAGGGTCTGCAACACAATTTGGGAGGTGAAAGGAGCGGCGACAGTAGCAAAAGTGGTGGCTAAGGGCGGTTCGAAGGGCGGCAGAGGTGGAAGAATGGGTTGATTGAGGAGCAAACTTTGCACAGTTGGGGTGATTTGTGTAGGGAAAATCGAGGGGGATGGGTGGTTTGATTAGTTAGAAGGCGGTGCAAGGATGAGTTTGGTAGGCAGAGAGGGCGGCAAAGTTTGCAGGAGGCGGCGGAAATGGTGTCTAAAGGGGTGGCGGTGGCAAGGTCGGGAAAAGTTGGGTTTCAGAGGAAAGCTCAATTACAGACTAGGTAGGGGGTATTTATAGAAATAAAAGGGTGGCTTAGGTCAAAGGGAAGAACGGGAGGATCAGCAGGTCAATTGGGCTCGTCGGTGATGACGGTTACCGGCGAAATTCAATAAAGACGTGGCAGGTAGTTGTTGGTTGAGAGAAGATATAACGTGCGAGGAGAGGGGAGAGTTAGTTGGGCAAAATGGTTGACGATTCAGTAGGGGAGAGAGAGGAGCAAAACGACCAATCAATGGCGGCAAAAAACTAGGGCATAAGGGCGGCGGTGTAGGTCGACGTTGACGATAGGTGCAAAGATTGGGGGAAGAAGAAGGTATGGGGCGGACCGACGGTCTGGGAAAAAAAATAAAAGAAAGAAAAGGAGGAGGACCGGATCAACGACGACATTTAATGAGATAGGACGAAACACAACATTCCAGGGGGAAAAGAGGGAAAACGCGGCGCAGAGGAGAAAGGAAGGAGGTAACGGTTGCACGGGCTAGACCGCACCGAAGGAAAGGAAAGAGGAGAAAGGACTGGGCCGCGGACTGGCCCAGGTTGGGGAGGTGAAGAAGAAAAAGAAAAGAAAAAGAAAGAAAAAGGAAGAAAAAGAAAGGAAAAATGAAGAAAAAAAGGAAAACGGAAAAAGGGAAAAAGAAAAATAGTAGGTTGGATTAATTAAATTAATTAAGATATTTGAGATATTTAAAAATAATAATATCTAAATAAAATAATATTTAAATCCCTTTTTAGACTAATTTAGGATTTTTGAAAGATTTTTTTTATAAATTCCATTTTAATTAGCAAATCACCCAAATTTTCTCAAATTAGATTGTTTATAAAATTAATATTAATTTGGAAATATTTTATCCTTCTTATTTTAAATAAAATAATTAATTTAATTAATTTTTAAAATAAAATCCTTAATTAGCTAAAATACTCAAATTTATCCTAATTAAAATACTTATAAATTTCTTCTTGATTTGCCCTAATTAATTTCCTTTTATTTTAATAAAAATAATTTATTTAACTATAATTTTTAAAATTTGAAATTTTCGGGATATTTCAATTATCTCGTACATAAATTATAAAAATCTTAGGATAATATTGTTTATAACTAAATAGTGGAGTCTATTTGATATTATCAAAGAACCTATCTAATTATACTCTAGAGTATATATGTCATTATCCTTGGAGCTTGTTTTGTATAAGAGTTATAAAAACTGTAGAATAATAATATAATTTGCAATTAAACAATATAGTTTATATGATACTACCTAACTCTCTATCTAGTTATATTCTAAACTTTATCATTAATTATCTTGAAGTTTATCTCTTACACGAATTATAAACTCCATAAGATAATACTAAGATTTATATTTAAAAGGTGGAATGTAGGTGATATTACCTAAGTGCCTATCTATTTATATCTTAAAATTTATTTTTTTACTACATTGGAATCTATCTTGTACTTAAATTATAGAAAAAAATATGTATTGATAATTTATATTATAATTTTTTACGTAAAATTTATAAAAATATCAATATTTAAAAAATAAGAATTTTTTTAATATATATGTTTACTAGTCCAAATAAATAATAATTTAATTTAAAACAATTTTTTTTGATAGGTTTACATTACAACAAATCTGATGTACTGTATGTATAAAATGATAAAAGAAGTACAACAAATACCAAATTCAATACGGACAAATATTTTGAGTGAGCGCCTCTGCTAACTAGTTTCTTTTCCTTATTTTTCGGTTTGAATTTGTAGTTCTGTACCGATCCCTGATACTTCTTTCCTCTGCTGTGCTGCACTGCTACTGCTAGCTAGCAGCCTCAAACTCACGGC
Source organism: Tamarix chinensis (assembly GCA_030549775.1). NCBI lineage: Eukaryota > Viridiplantae > Streptophyta > Magnoliopsida > Caryophyllales > Tamaricaceae > Tamarix > Tamarix chinensis. The sequence goes on from CM060171.1 coordinate 135,108,541, forward strand.
AATGATACCTCCTGCCTGCATCGACCACGACAATGATGACGACGCCATGTCCGACGGCTGTGACGAATGCAGCAGCAGCAGCAAGAAGGGAAGGCGGCCATTTCTAAAGAAATCCAACTCCAGCGTCTCCGGCGATTATTACTGTCGTGGCCGCCGTGTGTGCCCCTCAACCCGCGTTAAATCCTCCCAATTTCTCGACGCCACTTTGATTGGTCACTCCAATGCTGTATCCGAGCGCAGTAGACTCCCGCTCTTCTCTTACTCCGAAGGCTGCGCTTGTCCCAACTCCTCTGTCTTTAAGCGATCCAAGCTGGCTCGACACAGCTTGGATAATTCAGATTTAGATCACGATGTGGATGGTACTACTTCAAGCCATTCTCGAGATGTGGAACTGAGTTCAGAAACTCAAGGGTGTGCTCGACGGGCATGTGATCGCGGTTGGAATCATGCCTCGGCGAATCCACGTTCCTCTGTGGCGTTGTGGAAGTATGCTATAAATCCTCGGCTGTACAGATCGTGGGTATCCTATTTAGTAAGTTCTTCAACTTGGGTAATTAGGTGTAGTTCTTATATCTCTTCGATTCTAATTTGGTGTTGGTCGAATGTAATTTGATATCTTCCCATGTTCTGCAGCTCATCTTTACTTGTATATTCTTATGTTATACAATTTCATTGTGGAGTAAGGTTCAAAAACACCAGGTACGTTTTCTTTGGTTCAATTATTGGTTTGAGTTTTGCTTCTTCGCTTAGACGAAAGGATGAATAAAATTTAAAACTCCCCCCCCCAACCATACCTTTTTTAAAAAAAAAAAATCTTATAGATTGAATTATCATTAATTTGAGTTATTAAAAAAATATTAAAATGGTCCTAATATTTTTCTTTAGAAATAAAGACACATATTGATATGCTTTTGATAAAAAAAGTTTCAATAAAATTGAACTATAATTTCTATAGAAATTTTCTTACTAATAAAGTAAAAGTTTCAATAGGTTTATACTACAACTTCAACACAAAATAGTATTATTGTAAGGTTTTAATATTGATGGACAATAATTGTCATTTAGTTATTGAGAAATTCTCATAGAGCTGTTGAAAAATCATCATATAATTGTAGAAAAATAAGTTCAAACAGTGGTAAAGTTTTATTACAATAATTCTTTAAAAATCATTATATATTTGCTGTAAAATTATCACATCATTATTGAAAAATCATAATTTTTAGTGAAAGTTTATTGCAACGGTTGTCAGAAAATCAAAAAAATTATCACATAATTGATGAAAACTCAGCACAACAACGATGAAAAATCATGATAATAGTTTTTGAAAAATCAGCACATTGCTGTTGAAAAATCATTACAACAATGGTGATACTTGTAGAAAAATATGTTGAAAAGTCAGGCTGTTGAAAAAACTGTAAAATCAATGCGGAAATTCTCACTAAAATAGGTTTTGAACAATCATTACATAATTATTGAAAAATCATATTTTATATCATAATTATAATTATATGGATATTTATTTATAGAGAAAATTTTTGAATTTTATTTTCTGACTGCTCTAAAGTACAGGAAATCTATTTTAAAATTTAAAACAAAAAAAAATTCAACATAATTACGAAACACTCACTGCTGTAAACGAAATATTAATAGTTGATATTTACTATTATGTCATCGGTTGCACAATGCTCTGTGCCACCGGTTGTACCATATAATTTGTGCACCCCCACCCCCAAAAAACAAATAGATATAGACAAGAAATGTAAAGCTGAGAAAAGAAGACCGATCAAAATTAGGCTTGGGCATGCCTCATGGATTCCCTTAGCTTCAACTACTCAAAATTCACTTTTTTGGACAAGGTTGCAGATACGTGTATTGTTTGGCATAGTTTATCTAAGCTACGCATGATTATTTTAATAAAGCAAACTTACTAAAATTAGTATAAAATTTGAAAAGCTCTGGTTGAAAAGTTGTGGTTTGGGTCCAAAATATTTTCAGAAGCCCCTGTCTGTGAATGGAAGTGGTAGGTATATTGTGTATGCCCTACTTTGTTAGAAACCAGCATGGACCTATACTAATGTTTCCATAATGCACCATATATGATGGTAGTTGAATTCTTTTTTGTAAATAATCCTATCATGAACCTGTACTCTCTTGCCCCAAAAATTTGTGACATGATTTCATCAATTACTTTACTGCAATACCCCTAATCTGCAGATTCTGTAAAATCAAGACATCGTTCCATTTTTTATTTTTGTACTTAATATATATATATTTCAACTTTTGAGGTACATATTTTCTGACAGGAAGAAATACTTAGCCTCCGTAGATGTTGTGGAGAAAATATTGATTTTCAAGGTGGCAGATTTGAAGTATTGCAGTCTGGAGATATGTCGTCTTCATATATATGTGATGATGATGGTAGAAAACTTGCATTATGTATTGTGATATTTACGATAATTATGCCATTTTTGTTATACAAATATCTCGACTATCTTCCTCAAGTAAAAGGACTCTCGAAGGGAGCTGGGAAAAATAAGGATGAGGTTCCACTGAGGAAGAAAATTGCATACAAAGTTGATGTATGTTTCTCCGTTTATCCATATGCAAAGCTGCTCGCACTTCTGTTTGCAACAAAATTTCTTATAGGATTTGGTGGTCTAGCATTGTATGCAGTCAGTGACAGTAATTTTGTTGAGGCTCTTTGGCTCTCATGGACATTCATCGCAGATTCAGGAAATCATGCTGATAGGGTTGGAACTGGTCCACGGATAGTTTCTTTGGCTATAAGTTCTGGAGGTATGCTAATATTTGCAATGATGTTGGGGCTTGTTTCTGATGCAATTTCAGAGAAGGTGGACTCATTGCGGAAAGGAAAGAGTGAAGTCATTGAAAGCAACCATATTTTAGTCCTTGGCTGGAGTGACAAATTGGTCAGTCTTTCATTGAAACTTTGAATCTTTTCTACCTCTTATTCACAGTTTTTTGCGAAAGGAAGAACTTCTACATAGAGTGGAATATAGCCACTTGTCACTTTTATAGGAAGGTAAAGGTAACACCTAGTATTAATCCTGTCTTGGATGAGGTTTTGGAAGGTCATGATGTTTATGCAGCCTCACTTCTAATAGAGGGCTTGTTTCCAACAGGCCTGTAGAAATATTGAACCGAGGAGATTCGAAACTGAAACCTACCCCACCTAGTCTTAACCACTCCCTACTCGTACAAGAATGTATTAAGAAAACTGAATTGCATTTTAGTGTCATCTTCATTTCTGGGTAGTTTTCCTTTGAAAATGGGCTAAAAACAAGCTCTTGTTTTAAGAATGTACAGTAGGATATATTACTTTGTATGATAGTAACATATATGAACCCAATTAGAAGCACAAAGCATGAAGTGTCTGTTGGTTAGTTGTAGTTTTTGTCCATTTAAGCTCACAAATCATCTTTGTATTTAATCAAAGCTGAGAAATTTTACCTTTATTGGCATTTCATTTTTGCTAGTTAGATCCTCTAATCCGTTTTTATTTATTTATTTATTCCTGTGAAACCTTCAATTAAGCTCATTTATGTGAATGTTGCATATGCAATCATGGTAGTGAATTTGTGGTGCCATTCTTGCAATATGTAGAGCATGTAAAATTTTTGTTTGGAATGTCATTTGATAGTGCCGTCTTGCTTAATATAATAAAATCAAAGTTCGACTTTGATCCCCCCCCCAACTAATGAATATACTCCAAAGATAATCTTTTGTGATCTTGTCTAATCGGCAAAGATCCTTAATCATAGACATATTGATGTTGAAGTGAAGATTTAGAAACAAAATTGTCCACGGGATATCATTCTCTCATGTGTTGAAGATCTTCTTATTATTATCATATGCTTAGAATATAGCCTCCTCTTCTAAGTGTATATATGCCCTTTGCTAGCTTCAGAGCTCCTCTCTAGGCTCCATTTGCTTTACGGAATATTTTATGAAAAGAAAAAGAAAAGTGAAACGTTTTCTGAAATTTTTAAAAGGAAAATCAAGTAGCTATGCTATGTTGTTTTCCATGTTATTTTCTTAAGCAAACCAAACATGAGCAGTCATTTTCCTTGTTATTTTTCTTCCTCTTAACTTTTCTAGAACCAAATAGACTCAAATAGCATAGAATTTTCCAAGTACTCTTAGTAAGAAATACATATCTGCTTGTAGGATGACAAATCAGTTTTTGACGTCCCCTTGGCAATTTTAGCATCAATTCATGATCTGAACTTGGAGGTTGTTATAGAATGCTTGTAAAAGCTCAGTTCCTGTAGTTCTATTTTGGAAAGTATGCTACTCTTAAAAGGTTAGGCAGACAAAAGGTTCATATAAAGCGGATATCAGTGGCCTTCTATTATCTATTCATTATGATATTTACCCTCTACTAACCTACTATTTGTTTTTTCCGTTTTCTGGCACCACATCTTGTTAATAATGCATGATATAAGCTAGTGATACTTTTCAAGTTGTGGAAGTAATTCAGACTTGAATCGAGTTTTTCCTATTTTATGCATATTATTTTATTTCCTGGATATTATTTTTGTTATGCACTTTTTTTTGTTAAAACTATAATAAGGTTTTGGCAAATTTGCTCCCTGATAGTAAAGTAAGGGAAATGGTAATATGTGTGTTTTAAATATCTCTTGTAAACTTGTATTTGGTCTGACACTATATGCATTTAATTTGAATTGCTGACCAATTACTTTAACACCCGAAGCATATGTTTATGATATTGTTACCAATTAGGTAGAAGTAGAACTTGCCCTTGAAAAGCGGCTTACAATGGAGGGTGCCCAATGATTTATACACCTGTTAGAATGTTCATTTATTAGCAATGTTGGATTTTAGGTACATAACTAAAAACAGAGAGTTAAATAATCAAGACTCTCCATTTTTTTATTCACCTTTGATATTTTCTATACATTAGGATATACATATATATAGTCTCATAGATAGACGAGACTTTCTAAATTATAGGAAGAGAAAAGATACTAACTAATTCCTAAAAATAAGGATTTAATATTCCAATTAATAAAGTGGACTAAGTCCCACGATATAGCCCTCATATCTCTATAATACCTCAAAGTCAAATATTATAATTAAGGTGGACTAAGTCCCACGATATAGCCTTCATCTCTCTATAATAACTCAAAGTCAAATATTATAATTAAATTACACCGGTAGTCAATCTTTCAACACTCCCCCTCAAGCTGGCATGAATATATCACTCATGGTAAGCTTGTTGACTAGCTTATCATATTGCGCCTTAGGAATTCCTTTGGTGAGTATATCTGCTATTTGACTGGTAGTGGGTATGTAAGTCATGCATATCACTCCACTGTCTATCTTCTCCTTGATGAAGTATTTGTCCACTTCTGATCTTGACCTACTAATTGCATTAAGAAAAAATACCTGAGCATCCACAAAACACCCCATTTCAAAGTACTTGTCATATAAAAAATTATCTCGTACTCATAGAGCTTTTGTGTCTAGGATCACTAATCATTTGTGCCAAGAAATGTACAGGAAGCACTAGATGATCCAAATTGGAGGATAGTTGTGATAGAAGAGATAAATGCTCTGAAGAAAAATAACACATGGAGCATTACCAACTTACCCCAAAACAAGAAGACTGTTAGATGTAAATGGGTTTTCACAATGAAGTGCAAAGCTGATGGAAGTGTGGAGAGATACAGAGCGAGACTCGTAGTAAAAGGATTTACTCAAACTCATGGTATAGACTACCAAGAGACTTTTGTCCCTGTATCTAAGATTAACTCTATCAGAATTCTTCTTTCTCTCGCAGTCGGTTACAACTGGCAACTTCATCAATTTGATATAAAAAATGCCTTCTTGAATGGAGATTTACATGAAGAGGTTTACATGGACCTAACACCTAGATTTGAAGAAATTCTTGGAAGAGGCATGGTTTGCAGGTTGAGAAAATCCCTATATGGGCTAAAGCAATCACCGAGAGCTTGGTTTGAGAGTTTTGGAAATGTAGTAAGGAAACATGGCTTCTCACAAAGTCAAGCGGACCACACTTTGTTCTTTAAGCATTCCATTGAAGGGAAAATATCTATCTTGATGTTATTTGTAGATGATATTATCATAACTGGGGATGACCTGTCTAAGATCCATATGCTGAAAAACATGCTAGAGGTCGAATTTGAAATCAATGACCTTGGGAAGCTTAATATTCTAGTTATATCAGTAGTAAAGGAAGGATTACTCTGAGTTTTAGGACCTTCACTCGGTAAATTGGATTGAACCTCTGCTTTAGTAATAATCGGAACATCAGTACATTTGCGAAACTTCTTCTTGGTATAAACCTGAAACTCAGGGTTATGATTTGTGACTTCTCCCCCTATTTCTGATACAATATCTAGAAATCTCATATTGAGGCTACTATCACTAGGTTTCATTTTTTTAGATAATGTTTCAATCAAAGGTTCTTGAAGAGAAGGTAAAACAGGCAAAGTTTTCCAAAAATTGTCTTCCTTACCCTTGTTCTCCCCCTGAAGAGAATTTTTATGAAAAAAGGATTGGTTCTCAACAAAATGAACATCCATACTCTCAAAAAATTTCTTTGTAATTGGGTTAAAGCATTTTTATCCTTTTTTATTAGATGCATAACCAAGGAAAGCACATTTTTCAACTTTTGGATCCAACTTTGATATAAAAACATTTGGTATATACACATAACACACACAACCAAAAACCCTTAAAGGGAGATCTGTAGTTATTCGAGATGTTGGAAAACAATCTTTTATAACCTGTAAAGCTGTTTCATAATTCAACACTTGAGATGTCATTCTGTTTATTAGATAACAGGCAGTGAGGAGAGCATTTCCCGAAAGATATTTAGGAACTTTCATAGAGAACATAATAACTCTAGTTACTTCAAGAAGGTGCCTGCCTTTTCTTTCTGCAATTCCATTTTGTTGAGGTGCGCCACAACAAGTTGATTGATGAATAATTCCTTTTTGGGTCAAGAAAGCACCTAAATGTTTATTAAAGTACTTAGTCCCATTATTAGATCGTAGAATGCCAATTTTAATTGAAACAAATTTTTAATCATAAGGAAAAAATCTGTAAATCTCCGTTCAACTTCGGATTTTCTTTCCAACAAGTAAATGCAACAAGTTCTGGTGTGATCATTGTAAGTTATGAAGAGTAAGAACCAATACTTTTTTCTCTTATTATGATATAATACATGGGTACGTCTTTATATAGGAAGAGGATAAGATAAAGATATACTCAACCGTAACATACTCCTAAAAATTCTAACAAATAGAAAATAACAGATCCTAGAAAATAGGCAGCAACAACTTCTAATATTCTGCTCCTTATTTAGTTTAACTAACTGAAACTTTATCCTCCTAATATCTAGTAAATTATCAGCTAGATTTATTAACCTTTTTGACACTCCCCCTCAAGTTGGTGCATAGATATCAATCATGCCCAACTTGCAAACAAACAACTCAAAATTAGACTTGAATAACCCCTTTGAGAATATCTGCTGTCTATTGGGTAGTGGGTACAAATGGTAGACATATCACTCCCTCCTCAAGCTTCTCTTTTATATAATGTCTATCAATCTCAATATGTTTCGTTCGATTATGTTGAATCAGATTTTGTGCAATGCTTATGGCTGCCTTGTTGTCACAATACAACTTCATAGGCTTGCTTATAGGTAGATTTAACTCTCTCATAATTCGCCCGAGCCATATTAGCTCACAAATCCCCTAAGCCATGGCTCGAAATTCAGCTTCATCACTGCTTCTTGCCACCACATTTTGCTTCTTGCTCCTCCAGGTAACTAAGTTCCTCCATACATATGTACAATAACCAGAAGTAGACTTCCTATCTTCAATTGATCCTGCCCAATCTGCATCAGTGAAAGCTTCAATTCCCCTCTGCTCATTTTTCCTGAAGAACTAACCTCGCCCAAGTGACCCTTTCAAGTACTTGACAATCCTGTATGCAGTATTTAGGTGTTCTGTGCGTGGGGAATGCATAAATTGACTAACCAAACTAATAGCAAAGACAATGTCAGGACGAGTATGGGAAAGATACATTAACCTTCACACTAGCCTTTGATACCCGGCTGCATCAACAGGCAGACTTTCTTCATACGCCCTTACAATCAAATATCGGTACCGAAATTGCGTATCAGCTGTAATTTTGCGGTTTTCGGGTTAGCCGCGGCGCGAAATTTCGGAATTGCGGCCGTTTCAGAAAATCACACATTTATCGCCGCGATATCGGCGAAATTTCGGATATCGGCCGATATTTTACCGATATTGGCCAATATTTACCGATATTTGTTGTGTAAAATAATTAAAAAATCACGCCGCAACAACTGCGATATAGAAAATATCATTCGCGACACCGCGATACTGCGACGCCGCGACTGCAACCGCAATCGCAACCGTAACCGCGGTTTTATTGTATGCATACGCCCTTAATTTTGTATTGACATCTACTGGTGTATCCACTGGTTTACAACCACTCAAACTAGTTTCATGAAGAAGATCCATCACATACTTCCGTTTAGTCACCATAATACCTTTTCTTGATCTGGCTATTTCCTTTCCTAGAAAATATTTCAGAGCTCCCAAGTCTTTGATCTCAAATTCTCTGGCTAATCCAACCTCTAAGCAATCCATCTCTCTCAAATCATTCCCTATAACAATGATATCATCCACATACACAATGAATTCAAATGGTATTTAGTTTTGCTACAGGAGCAAATGTTTCAGTGTAGTCAATTCCATAGGTTTGTGTAAATCCCTTTGCCACCAACCGTGCCTTGTATCTCTTAAGTGTACGATCAACCTTGTATTTCAAAGTGAATACCCACTTACATCCAACAAGAGACTTTCCACTTGGTAAATTGACATCTTCCCATGTCTTGTTTTTCTCAAGAACACTCATTTATTCAAGGATTACCTTCTTTCACTCCGGAATAGCTAGAGCATCCTAAACATTCTTAGGAATCTCCACAGAAGACACATGAGTGGAGACAGCGGAGAAGGAGGGTGAAAGATGTTCTAAAACAAACAAATTTTGATAGTGGATATAAAGGATGACTAGTGCAGGACCTTGTTCCTTTTCTAGTGGCAATAGGGAGGTTCAAATCTGAAGCAAAGGTGCTATCTTGTGATAATTGATTTAAAGGAGAAGGGGAGATACTTACAGAGGGAGGAACTAGCCCCGGTGTAGATTCATGGCAATGCAAAGAGCGTGTGAAATCCTTCTCTTTATGAGGATTTTTCCGGGAGTATATTTGCCCAAAGTGTTTGTTAGTCTTAGGGCCTTCTTCTGTAATGGACTGATCAGTTGAAGGAACAATGGGATCATCGCTTTCTTGTTGATTATGAGGATTAGAATGATGGTTTTCATGTTCCTGATTTGAAGGGAGATTCTTTTCAGAATTGGAATGTAAACATGGGTTGTTTTTATTACTTAATTCATTCACCCGCTCCACTCCGCTCTCCTTATGTTCCTGCTGATCAGAAACAACATGTGGCTGTGTTTCAAAAAGATTTTTGTCATTGGTGCTACTGGTAGTGAATTCAAGATCCAGATCATGTAAAACTCCTCCTGAAAACAAATCCTCTCGTACAGTCTTTCCCTGAGAATGAGGCTTAAAATATGGTTGTGTTTCAAAGAATTTGATATCCATAGTGATAAAGGTTTTCTGGGAGACGGGATCATAGCATTTATAACCCTTTTTAGTAGGAGAGTATCTCAGAAAGACACACCGTTTGGCCCTAGCATCATGTTTATCACCTTTTTTTTCAAAGATATAGGCCGTACAACCAAAAATTCTTACAGGTAAAGTACTAGACAATCAATTATTAGGAAAGTAATGATTGAAAGTATCCAAGGGTATTTTAAAATTTAGGACCTTAGATGGCATATGGTTAATCAAGTAAACAGCTGTAAGAATGGAATTCCCCCATAAATATTTTGGGATATGAGTGGCGAATCTAATGGCACGAGAGACCTCTAAGGATATGTCTGTTTTTACGCTCAGCTACCTCATTTTGTTTTGGTGTATCATTACATGAGCTTTGATGGACTATTTCCTTGTTTAAGAAGAAATTTCCTAGTGTTGCATTGAAGAATTCTCTTCCATTGTCACTTCTAAAGATTTTAATGGTTGTGTCAAACTAGGTTTGAACCATATTATAAAAATTCCTAAATATATCTGTTACTTCTGATTTTTCTTTCATTAAAAATACCTAGGCCATTCTAGTGTGATCATCAGTGAAAGTAACAAACCATCTTTTCCCTGAATTGGTTTGAATCTGTGAGGGTCCCCAAACATCACTATGTATGAGAGTGAATGGTGTGGTAGATTTATAGGGTTGGGTAGGATAGATAGATCGATGCTGTTTAGCCAAAGTGCATATTTCACACTGAAAACTAGAAGGATCTTTATTAACAAATAGTTGTGGAAACAATTGTTTTAGATATTGAAAATTGGGATGTCCTAATTGAAAATGCCACAACATTATTTCATTATCATAAGAACCAGAAGTAAACTTAAGACATGAATTATAAGCAGAGGACCCATATTTTGAATCACCCTCAAACTGATAGAGTCCATCAACTTTCTTAGCATTGCCAATCATCCTCCCCGAAACTAGATCCTGAAATTCACAGGGTGAGGAATAAAAGTTAACTCGACATTTAAGGTCACTAGTCAACTTACTAATAGAGAGTAGATTGCAGGATAATTTTGGAACATGAAGGACTTTATCAAGAGATAGTAAGGGAGTGAGTTGGATAGATCCTATGCTAGCAACAATAGAGAATGATCCATCTGTAACCCTGATTTTGTTATTTCCAGCACAAGAACGATAAGATTTGAATAATTGGGAGCAGTTTGTCATATGATTTGTTGCTCCAGAATCAATTATCCATATGGATTTAGACACGACATTATAGGAGATGGGATAGCTTATATTACCTTGATGAGCTAGAGAACAGGAAGAACTAACAGGGAATAGTGAGGATTGAAGAATTTTCAGGAGATGCTCTACTTGTTCTTGAGTGAATGGAGACTCTCCTGAATTAACTTGTTGTTCTTGAGTTTTATCTGTGGTTGTTAGCATTGCTTTACTGTTAGAATCTCTCCTTAAGTTAGGCGGTTTCAAGTGAGGGTGTAGCTTCCAACACTTTTCCCTAGTATGCCATCGCTTTTTGTAGTAATCAAACCATGACTTCTTTCTCCTCTCACCATTGGTGCTAGACCCACGAGTAATTAGAGCAGAGCTCTCCAATTCTGGACTAGTAGTCAAGTGTTGAGCATGCAGCATAACCTTCTTCCGAGCCTCCTCTTGCCTTAGCTTTGAAAAAACTTCTCGTATGCCAGGCAACGACTTTCTTCCCAAGATTCTTTCTCTTACTTCATCTAAATTATGGCTGACTCCAGCCAGGAACATAGAAACCCGATCATTCTCTTCACGCTTCATAAATCGAGCACAATCCTTCGAATTCTCCCACTTGTCATCATAACATTGATCTAATTCCTGCCACCAAGTTACCATCTCATTATAGTAGGTGGTTATATCTCTGTCTCCTTGTTTTGAACGCCACATTCTAGACTTTAACTCAAATATTTGAGATGAGTTCTCTAGATCTGAGTATGTGACATGTATGGAGTCCCAGATTTCCTTTGCGGTCTGCATAAACATATGTGGTTTTGCAATAAACCCTTCCATTGAATTGAGTAGCCATGCACTCACAAGGGAATTTTCAAATCTTCAGGTTTTAAATTTGGGGTCATTCTCCTTTGGTTTTTTCTCCTCATCAGTGAGAGACCCAAGCTTACCACGTCCGTCAATGGCTAACTTGACAGATTGTGCCCATTCTAAATAGTTTCTTCCATTCAATCTATAAATTGTGATTTGGAAGGATGAGGGTGTAGCAATGCTGTCATTGTTGTTGGTTGGCATGGAGTTGGCTGGGTTCTCTTCGGATGATGCCATTTTTCCGGCCTAGTTTTTTCGGTTTCTATGGCTTTGATACCATGTAAGTTATGAAGAGTAAGAGCCCATACTTTTTTCTCTTATTCTGATATAATACATAGGTACATCTTTATATAGGTAGAGGATATGAAAAAGATATACTCAACCGTAACATACTCCAAAAATTCCTAACAAATAGAAAATAACAGATCCTAGAAAATAGGCAGCAACAACTTCTAATATTCTGCCCCTTATTTAGTTTAACTAACTGAAACTTTATCAGCTAGATTTATTAACCTTTTCGACAATCATCAATGAAAGTGATAAACCATTTTTTTCTAGAGAGAATATTAACCTTAGATGGACCCCAAATATTACTATGGAATAGATAAAATGGTTTAGAACCAGAATAGGGTTTTATAGGAAAAGAAACACGATGATCTTTAGCTAAGTGACAAGCCTCAAAATGGATATTTGAATAATTAATTCCTTTAAACAACTTAGGGAACAAGTGATTGAGATAGGAAAAACTAGGATGTCCTAACCTTCTATGCCATAACATAATTTGATTATAGATAGAGCTAGAACTAGTAATACTTAACCCTTGAGCCTTTTTATAACCAGAAGTAGTTTCATCAAAGTAGTAAAGTCCATTTATCTCTCTAGCAGTTCCAATTGTCTTCCCCGAGCTCTGATCCTAAAAAACACAGATGGAAGGAAGAAAAATAATGGTGCAGTTAGCGTTTCTAGATAATTTGCTTACGGAGAGAAGATTGCAGGTAAGTTTTAGAACATGTAGAACATAATGTAAGGTAATGGTTTTAGAAATTTTAATGTTTCCTTTTCCAGCAATCAATGAAAAACTACCATCGGCTATTCTAACCTTTTCAATTCCAGAACACGGATAGTGAGAACTAAAGGAAAAAGGGCAGCTTGTCATATGATCAGGAACCCCTGAATCTATGATCCAGGGATTAGATTTTCCCAGAGCCGAGAGTGTCAGAGTATCACTACTTGTTTGTGCCATAGATCCGACAGAAGTAGTAGGCGAAGACTAGGATTTTAGAAGTTTAAGAAGTTGATCTACTTGCTCTTTACTTAGAGCAGACGACTCAGCCTCATTGGCCCTGGGAGTATGTGATGGATTGGGTTTATTCATCCTGGATGGTCTATCATGTAATTTGTAGCAAGTTTTTCTGGTGTGGCGAAGTTTCCCACAATAATCACAACGCAGATTATTTTTGTTAATTCGTTGATTGTGTGTGAATTTCTGACTAAATTGAGCCTCAGGAATAGCTAGGGCTGATCCTTCTATAGATCTGATTGTTCTAGCAACCTTCTTTCCAAGCATCACTTGTCTTCGATTCTCTTCTCTATGAACTTTTGCAAATACCTCACTTTTTGGAGGCAGATGATTTCTTCTAATAATTTGGACTCGGACCTCATCAAATTCAATGTTTAAGCTTGCAAGAAACTTAAAGACTTGGTTTTCATCCACCATCTTCTTGTAATGCCTGCAGTCATCAGGTGACTTACTCTCGTAATCATTGGACACATCCAGGTCTTGCCAGATTCTTTTAAGAGAATTAAAATATTTAGTCACAGAATTCTCACCTTGGCGAATATCTCCAAGTTGAAGAGTTAATTCATAAACTTGAGATTGATTCCCTAAGTTAGAGTATATTAGTGAGACATTGTCCCATAATTCTTTCGTCGTAGAATGACAGAGATAATTAGAGCCTATCATTTCAACCATAGAATTAACCAACCATGTCATTACCATGGAAATTTCAGCATCCCAACTAGAATAGTATCTCCTGTGATATAGCCAAATTTTCCTCGCCCTCTAAGATATATACGAACAGATTGAGACCACCGGGGAAAATTGTCACCATTCAGCCTGATTGTTGTGATTTGAATAGGGTGATTTTTTGGTATATTCCGAGTTGTAAGGTGAGGTTCAGTCTTAGAGGATTGAGATGTAACTTCCGGCATTTATTTTTGGGATGAAGATAGAGGTGAATCAGCCTCCGATACCATAAAAATAGAGAGTTAAATAATCGAGACTCTCCTTTTTTTGTTTTTTTTTTATTCGACTTTGGTATTTTTTTGTACATTAGGATATGTATATATATATAGTCTCATAGATAGACAGGAATTCCTAAATTATAGGAAGAGACAAGGTACTAACTGATTTCTAAAAATCAGGATTTAATATTTCAATTAATAAAGTGGACTAAGTCCCACGATATAGCCCTCATCTCTCTATAATAACTCAAAGTCAATTATTATAACTAAAGTGGACTAAGTCCCACGATATAGCCCTCATCTCTCTATAATAACTCAAAGTCAAATATTATAATTAAACTACATTGGCAGTCAATCTTTCAACACCAACAATTTAACAGTCCATCATGCTTTGCAACAACCATCATGGTGGCTCATCTAACCAACCTGGGTGACTTTACTGACCTTCCTCTGAGGTAGCAGCCCTCCTTAGGTTGCCATGTCCATGACAGAAGTTGCAGAGCTGCACCATGCTAATCCTATACTTAGTAGGTATGTTCGGTCCTATACTTGGCGTGGTGCCTGCTCTGACACCAATTTGTTATGAACCAATGGGATAGGATGTTCATTTTTAAGCAATTTAGGGTTTTAGGATCATAACATAATGCATCTCCCCCCTTGGTATGAGTTCTATTGGACAATTATTAAATGACCTAAATTTTATAAGAAAAATAGCGTTAGTTCCACACTTTTGGTATACACTGGTTTCCTGCAAGAAACACTATTTATGTGAAACAAGTTTCAAACATGGGAAAAAGGTATTGTTGAAAGACTGCAGTCTGAAACTTCATGCATCAAAGAAAGAAGAAGGAGACAGACCTCTTTTTGGTCAATTGATTTCAGTTATATACCTGCTATAGTACATACTAAAATACCATGAATTCTATAACTAATTTGGTATTGGCAAATCACAGTAAACATTAAAATTGCATTAAATGGTATCTTATGAGCCAGAATCTATGAGGCTATTTATGTGTCCTGTCAGAATTTTGAATATGCAATGTTTACAGGGCTCACTTCTGAAGCAATTTGCAATTGCAAATAAAAGCATTGGAGGTGGAGTTATTGTAGTTCTTGCAGAAAGAGACAAGGAGGAGATGGAGATGGATATAGTCAAACTTGAATTTGATTTTATGGGGACATCGGTGATATGCAGGAGTGGTAGTCCTCTTATACTGGCCGATTTAAAGAAGGTTACTTCTTATTTCTTGTGTTCATCATGTTTTTGCCCTTCCAGACTTCCAGTACCTGCTTGTGAAAAAGCAGGTTTTAAACTTTCCATTGCCTTTCAGATAACCCTTGCGTAATCTCTATTTGGGTTTTAACCTGGATCCTGCTTCATTTAAGCATGGGGAAGAGCTATTAGTAATTGAAGTTATCATTTATACTTGGTTTTGTTACAATTAATGCTTTTAGGTATCAGTATCAACAGCACGTGCTATTATTGTATTAGCATCAGATGAAAATGTTGATCAGGTTTGCAAAATATCTCAACCTGGCTACACTTTGTTGTCTGATCTTTCCAGCACATTTGTTTTATCAAGTTTATAGATTTTTGGTACAGAGTGATGCAAGAGCTTTGAGGGTTGTGCTAAGCCTTACCGGAGTCAAAGAAGGACTTAAAGAGGGACTAAGGGGTCATGTTGTCGTTGAAATGTGTGATCTTGACAATGAGCCATTGGTGAAGCTTGTTGGTGGAGATATGATTGAAACAGTTGTAGCACATGATGTCATTGGACGTTTGATGATACAATGTGCTTTACAGCCTGGACTTGCACAGGTCTGTTTTGCTGTTTTTCATTGTCTTTCTTCTAATCTTGGTCATTGTAGGTGAATCAATGTTTGCAGCTATGATGATCAATCTCTTTTCATTTAGTTCTTTCACGGCCCTCCAATGAGCTATGCCAGTCTAGTAGCCTGCTATAATGCTCAATAATATATCATAATGGCCAGTGCTCGTATTAGATGGGATATGGTGTAAGCCATGTTCCTTAATGGCATGCTTTGAGCTGTTATTAAACATAATTCTGTTTTCTTTCCGCGTAGGAAGTGCTTGTAATCTATTTTAACCTCATTTTGCTTCTTTCTTTTCCTCATGCACATACAAAATTGAGAACTTAACAAGCTCATATATGGCTGTCACTAAAGTCTGGGATATGGTGTAAGCCTTGTTCCATAACGGCATGCTCCGAGTTGTTATTGAACGTTATTCTGGTTTATTTCCTCATATGAAGTGCTTGTAATCTATTTGAACCTCATTTTGTTTCTTTCTTTTCCACACACAAGAAATTGAGAACTTAACAATCCCATATATGGCAGTCACTGCAGTCTGGGTATACACAAATTGAAGTCAGCTGTATGGGATGCAAAGTCCCAGTACAAGTTAGGTTACTCCCCAGATTATGTATTAACATTGTGGAGTAGCTATTGACTAAAGCTACATTTGACTGTTTTGTGTTCACAAGCTAAGAAACTTTTAAGCAAAGTCGAGGTGGAATTTCTGCCATGTTTAATGCTCATGATCCAACTGTCTTTGTCAATGTTAAAGGACCAAGGAGACTTTATGAGTTCATGAATTATCTATATCATACTATTTTCTTAGTCCTCTTGTTACTGCAACCGCAGTGCTAGGTTGTTATTAGTTGGGTACTGTTTGTAATTGGCAGTTGTTATCTGAAGCTTATGTTTATGCTCAATAATATAATTCTGTTTCGTCTTTGTACTCATGGGACAGAGATGGGAAGATATGTTGGGATTTGAGAATGCTGAATTTTACATTGAAAGGTGGCCCCAATTAGATGACATGCATTTTTAAGATGTGCTCAATAATATATTTCTATTTCATATTTTTACCCCTGGGACAGATGTGGGAAGATATCTTGGGGTTTGAAAATGCTGAATTTTACATTAAAAGATGGCCCCAGTTAGATGGCATGAATTTTGAAGATGTGCTGCTCTCATTTCCTGATGCTGTACCATGTGGAGTCAAAGTTGCCAGAAACAGTGGGAAGATCATTCTAAATCCTGAAGATAATTATGTAATGAATGAAGGTGATGAAATTCTGGTTTTGGCTGAAGATGATGATACGTACGCTCCTGGCTCTCTGCCAAAGGTGATTTATATTTTTCTCCCGATAAATTATTGTGCTCAATGATTTATGAAAATTCAAAATCAGTTCTGTACAGAAAATTTGCCAAATTTGGGATCCTTGCTGAACTGTATCAAATGTATTAAGAAATTTTCTAATTGAAGAGAGACAGTAAAATGCAAGTGATATGCTCCAACAATAAGGGGAGACAGACGACATTCCATTCTCTGCCAAATTCCATCTTAGTAATCTCTGTCATCATTTTTTAAACCAAACCAGGCTTCAATGCCATTATGGTGTTTACTGTGTCATACTTATCAGTTGTTGGCCTTGTGGTTTCTCTGTGAGCTTGAGATTATCAATTCATGCTTTATGTATCCTTCTAAGTTTGCCTAACATTACTTCAACCCTCGTCAATTGATCTTCCTCCCTGTGTCAAATCTTTTGATTGGAGGTTGGACAGTTGGAGCCTAAGGCTGTCTTTTGTTGAGTGGAGACTCAGGTATTCTCCTTAGTTGCACGATGTCTTGTGTCTTCCAATTGTGCTGCTCCGTGAAATAGCCTGATTTCAGCGTAGCTGAATTGGTGGCATGTGAGTGGCATTTCATGTTTTGTGATGATTATCACATTTCTGCAACATAGATACATTTGCCATGTTATTATTCTCTAAGCCATCTTAGGCACCATTTGGCAACTTACATCATTTCATCAATTCAGCTTATCCGACCTATTGCTGTCTGGAAAAGTTCATAACTATCTTTATTTTTATCACAATGTACTGTGATGCTTGCAAACAAAAAATATATTGAAGTACATATTACATATTGTCAAAAGACATCATTCCATTTCACCTTCAAATTTGCAGATTATTTACCAAACGAAGCCTGAATTGTTTTTCTCTTTGCATGTTTATATCACAGGTCAATAGAGGAATCTATAACAAGAGAAATGATCCCCCTAAATATCCAGAAAAGATTCTATTTTGTGGGTGGCGCCGTGACATTGATGATATGATCCGGGTAACATACTCATGTAAATGTTTGGTTCTTCAATGAAATTTGTACTCTAATTTTTTTGATAAACAAATAGTGATGTATTATTAGGATTATATTTATTACTTAATCAACAAATATACTTTTGTAATCTCTACTCAACCCACACTTCTACTTCCTACCTGTTGGTTTGTCTGCATATTCTATTCTTTGGCTAAAAAATGTCCTACTATTCTTTTAACTGCTGAATGTTCTCTTCAACCGGCAGTTGGTTATTCCATTGATGTTTGGTGAACGGAAACAATAAAACCATGGTTGTGTTCGTGATTGCGGTTATAGCTTGCTATTTAGGTGTCATGAATAATATTTTATATGTTTTGACGTATTTTTTTTTCACAACAAATATTTGCAAAATATCGGCCAATGTCTAATATTTCATTTTTGTCGCGGCAATAAATATGTGATTTTTTGAAACAGTCGTGTTTGAGTTGGTGCGATGAAGTTTCTTGTAGCAACCTACTTATCGCTGACAAATTTAACCAACTTACACAGAAGCTAGTTAACCTGTTAGACTGTTTGGTGAATTCCAATTGAGTTTGGAATTGCAATGCTATTCTTGAGACAATTTTTTGCTAGTAAGTTGAATATTTCTTCCTTTTCCTTGTAAGCTGATGTTGCTGAGTTTTGTAGGTTTTATGTTTTTGTTGTCTTCCTCTCCCTGCTAGTATTTGTGTTACTGTATATATCCTTGTTATTTATTGCTACAGTTCAGCCTTGGGATGCTAACTCATTAATCCTGTTGTCTGTCATTAGGTGTTGGAGGCACTTTTGGCTCCAGGATCAGAGCTGTGGCTGTTCAATGAGGTTCTGGAAAATGAAAGAGAGAAGAAACTGATAGATGCTGGACTTGATATAGCAAAATTAGTTAATATGAAACTTGTACATCGTGAGGGAAACGCTGTTAGCAGGAGACATCTGGAAAGTTTGCCGTTGGAGACATTTGATTCAGTGAGTATTGTACTGTGTACCTTTTATGTTTTTCCCCTTTCTACCATCTATAGAAAGCCATTCTGATTCAATGCATTTAATAACTCAAAGCTTCTGATACCTTTTTTTTTTTTGTCCTTAACTGGGCTGACTCAGGCTTAATCTGGTTTTTTATCGTTTGCGCAAATTTGGGAAGCAACATGACTCATCAAGCTCAACCAGGAAATTTTTTTAGGAGGGGGATGTGGGAGTTATCAGAACCCTGAATTATAGGGTTCTCTTGAAGGATTTAATTTGTGAATTGGGAGGTTTTTTAGCAAATGTCACCATGAGTTTGTGGTCTTTTGAACTCTCAAACCATATTTACATTTGAGACCATTCTGGTGTATGAAAAAAAAAGTACACCGCAAAATTTGAGAACAAAAGAAGAGCATTGCAGTTATAGTAATGGAATCAGAAAATTTGTTTTTCTTATCATTTATCTTATATTCAAGAATGAGATGCTATTAAAATATTAGTCGTTTTTCTTTAGAAAAAAGGAAAAAGAAAAGAAAAAGAATATTAGTCGTTTTTGTTGGTCTATAGTTCATCTTTGTTTATTTGATTACTTATGCTACTTTCATATTTAGGAAGATACATGAAATAGGATAGATTAAGTGTAAACATATCACTTTAAGTTGTTTTATTGTTGTTAACTGACAGTTTTTTTTTTAATTTTTATGAAAAGCACATTTACTTTTTATTTATAGGTTTGTTAATTGATATTGTTTATTATGACGTGTCAAGCTGCAAGGGTACACATTCACATATATGTAAGCATATCGTGTTTCAGTTTTGTAGACCATGTAAGGGTGTCTGTGATAACCATGTTATCTCTATATTATTTTTTGTAAAATTTCACAACTGTCCTACTTTTTATGACTTACTATAAAGTTTGAATAAATTTATAATAAAGTGCATACCCAATAATGTCAGTATATATTACTTCCTAGTATCTTCATTCAGTTATTCATTTACTAAACATAACTCAATTATGTAACTTAATGTGTAAGACGATGTCAATTAGATATATACTTTTTTGATTTCAATTCCACCCCCACCCCATTTCCATACTTTCTACTTTTTATCTTTTTAGTTTTCCATAGATCTTTTTCCTATGCATATTAACGTGTACTTCTATGATCATCCATTACTTTTAACCTACATGATACATCAATTATTATCTATAAATTTAAGTTAGTTGGGTAACTAATTTGAAGATAATGTGGAAAGAAAATGAGCTACCGATGTGAAAATGCTAGATAAATAAAAATAAAACTATATCCGAGTTAAAATAAATGTCGTTTTAGTGAAGAATTTTTTTATTCAAAATATTGTTTTGGGTTTCTAATGCATCTTATGCTAATGCTGCTCATTAAATGTTTTCCACATACTCCCTCTGTGCACAAATAAATGTCATTTTAGCTTTTGACACAATGATTAAGAAGATAATGGTCTAAATTATCCCTCTTTAAAGAACCATTGTAAATGATAGTAATACTTACTGTAAGTCATAAAATAATTAATACCAAAGGGTAAAGTAGGATAAATTGTTCAAAATTTACTTTGTAAATGGAAACGACACTTATTTGGGAACAAAATTAAATTGCTACAGCAATACTTATTTGTGAATAGAGGAAGTATTTAATATGATGTATATGACAGTTTGCATAGTTTCTTAACACATGTGCAAAAGCTTAAAACGACACTTATTTTGTATAAGAGATAGCGGCAAAAAAGAATATAAAAATTACATACTGCATAGATATATTAGATAGAAATAGTTGGGTGGTTAGTTGCAATTTCTAAAGGAACAAAGTTTCAAAATGATATTTTTAAGATAGAATGATTCACAGTAAATATTAAAAATTGCTTCCAACTGTTATAATATCTATATATACTTGTACACACACAACCTATTAAAAATTAAAAGTTATACAAGATGTATAGTGGATAAATTATATGCGAACAATAAAGCATATAAAAAGAGTTTTGAGCTTTTAAGAAATTCACTTAATAGAGAAATTTCCAACATTATTGCCATAATGCAGTGCGTCATGCCTTTGTGCGAGAAAAAGCTGTTAATAAACTTTATATAGTAGTGGCATATAATATAATTTGATACAAGAAAAAAATGTGTTTATATAGTAGGGGTATGGAATATGATTTGATACAATGAACTGCATAATATCTTATCGGATCCAGAAGTTACACCTATTTAAATCTACATTTATGCTGATATAGTTGTGATAGCTGAAATTAAAATATGCTCCAGGATGCATGTTTGTTGATAACACTGATAAAAATGAGTAAATGAAAAAAATATATATAAATAAAGCATCACCATAATTGATACATGAACAAAATAGAGCGCTTCTTGATTTTGATATTATTTCCACTTTCTTGATTTTCTCTGGTTGATAACTAACTCTAAGGCAACAGATATTGATTCTTGCAGACGAGTCTCTGGAGGATTCCATTGTTCATTCAGATTCTCGCTCTCTAGCAACTTTGCTCCTTATTCGAGATATTCAGGTGATTTGTCTTACCGCCACTGCGAGATCTTGGATAAACATGCAAAGCTTAAAACTGACTTTTGTCATTATGTAGGCAGCCTATAGGATAGATTAAGCTGTGTTTGGTAACTTAATTCATGCCTCATATAAGCTGAAGTGACGCATTAATTTTTGGAAAACTTCAGAACTACTATTGCTTAATATCACAATTTATATGTATAAAAGAATGAATATACATCATGTCCTTTCAGCAAAGTAATTACTAAACAAAGTCAGAGCTGACTGGCCTTTTATTTGAAAACAAGTTCAAATGATGATCTAGAAGAGAATGGAAAAATTGTTTTTGCTTTCTTTAGGATTTTGGTTGAGAAACAAGAGACAAAAGAATTTAGAACAGTAGAATATATAGACAGAATGGTTTCTTCGTTTCTCTAACTTAGTGGATTGGTTTGCAGTCAAAGCGTCTTCCTGACAGAGACAAAAAGTTGACAGCTCTGAGACCATCTGGATGCTCACACAGTTCATGGATTCGAGAGATGCAGCAAGCCTCTGATAAATCGATAATTATTAGTGAAATTCTGGATTCCAGGACCAGAAATCTTGTGTCAGTATCCAGAATAAGTGATTATGTGCTGTCAAATGAGTTGGTGAGCATGGCTCTGGCAATGGTGGCTGAGGACAAGCAAATCAATCGTGTTCTGGAAGAACTTTTTGCTGAACAAGTAATACTTCTGCTTGATTTATTTCTATAAATACAGATGTCATGCAACGACGTGATGCCTCTATATTTGTGAATATTTTCCATATGAAACTTACACAACAAAGTTGCTAGAGTTAGATTTTTGCTAAAAGAGCAGAAAGGATAGGGTTGGTGATGCTGATTACTTATTGTCATTTTCAGCAGTTTTGTTGGAATCACTGTGGAGGAAGCTATTACAAAAGGAATTTATATGTTACAGATTTTAAGATAAAGTCAAAAGTGGGAAATCTTGATACAAATTTACACATTTAAAGGCGTGATGAACACTGTACTAAAGAAATTGTTTTCCCTTAAGTAGTGCAATCGGGATTATAAATGTTGGGGGTACAATAAACAACTGTTTAATTTTTTCAGTATTATTGAAGTTAGAACCTCAGTATGGACAAAAAGAAAAGTCTTAGAATGGGTTCTATAGAAAAACAACAGACTTGGATGATCCCAAATAGAGTAGAGTGGATATATATATGTTAAGGACGCTTTCGTGGGCTGCCACTATGAGAGATGTAACAGCCACAGCTGCTTAGGGGCTGGATCCTCACCTAGTTTAGGACCTTAGGCAGCAATGTATGGTGGGGGATAATATGTATCCCTTTTCCACTTTGTTATTTCTACCTAGTTATTATTTAGTCAATATCTTAGTAAGTAATAAGTAATTAGATAATTTTCTAGCATTGATTATCTTGAAACTAGATTAAAATTAACAAATTACATTCTATTGCAATCTAAGGATTAGAGACTGCTCTTATAATTTAGCTAGAGGTGTTTGTATTTAGCTAAAAAATTATATTTCAGTGTAATCTTAGTTGATATAGGATTTGATGTAGCTTCTATAAATAAGGGCTGTTGGAAGAGAAATAAAACATGTTTGAGAATTATTATTTCATTGTTGACTTCTCTCACAAGCTTGCTGTTGTCCTTTACCATTGTTCTTAGTTCTTTAGGGCCATAGGTTCTAGCTTAAAGGCAAAGAACCCTCACAAGCCTTCTTCGCCAAACTCAACTAGTTCTAGCATGCATCAAAATGTGAATCCTAGAACCATGATAATATAGGCAATGGATGGAGGGTAAAATGTTTGGAAGTGAGTTCATACTTTGAAAAGTGGAGAATTGAAAGTTAATTGATTCGGTTAAATTCAAATTTAGCTTTCAAACCACCTCCAAAATTTAATGTGAAAACAAATAAAATTATTTAAGTTACTAATTCACCCATTTCCATTTTGCCCATGCCAAAGTGTGCCTAAATGCACCATGTGGACATCTGGAACTAGTGGCATAGGCGTATTAGGATCCACACACAAATTAAGCCTCAAAGAAGTGGAACGATCCACACCCACAATATGTGTAACACTCCGATTTTTACTATTGAAAAATTTCGTTTTGCAGCGGAAGTAAATAAGTAAAATATTGGGGGTTACTGTCGTGATCGACATAATTTTGGCTTATGCAACCATCCTTACATCATTCATAAGGCTAGAACATTTTTAGTAACATAAGGAAATTAGAAACAAAAGAACATTTATAGTACAATAAAGAGTTTGGAGCCTAACAAGGAAATTAGAAACAAAAGAACATTTATAGTACAATAAAGAGTTTGGAGCCTAACTTCGAGTTAACAATACAAAATACAAAAGAAGATATACTATGGATCAAGAGTGTAAAAAGAGTATCAAGTTAAATAAATCGACCGAATAACAATTACTCTTCATCTAACCCCTAACATAGATGAAGTCACTTATCCCCACATAGGGCATCATAGGCAGCATAATCATCTAGCCGATCTTCTGAGACCTGCACATAAGATTCAAGGCCTCCTACTCGTGGGAATGAGCATCACCCATAAAACAGGTGGGCAGGACGCTACGTACTGAGTAAAGGAACAATACTATCGAAACAGGGATACAAATAACACATGCTTTCACGGTAGGTAATAAGTGAAAAACTGAATAAATGAAACTTATCATAAGATAGAAAATGATCCAGATTCATTTATTAAGTATAATCCATTTTCATTCTTTTATATACGTTGAGTGCATGAACCCCACTATTCTTAAACCGGTGAAATGGTCTGAAACTCTATCTCAGGGACAACACACTTGAGCCACTATAATCATCCGGTGGAACGACTCTAAAACATTGCCTTCTCGGGGCGACATGCTCCCGAGCCACTATTCTCTTCGGTGGAACGGAAATACATACATACATACATACATATAAATAGATCACCTTGGTCCTAACTCACGTATTCTTCTACTTTAAATCATTAATATTTTTTCCATAGGTTATAAATAGTGGGAGGAGGAAAATACATCTGGTGTTCATGGAATTGCCCATCCATACTGACATACACCTTGTGGGTTGGGGGGTGGTTACACGTATATCCTTTTTGATGGAGACTATAACTAACAAATACACAATTGAGGGCATGGGGTTCAAGTTTATGGAAGGTATGATGTGGTGTGTGGACATATGCGTTGCAGCTGAAAACTTTTGGTGGCAGGTTTGGTACTAGGGGTGAAGTCAAGCTTTGATGTAGAGTTTCAAGAGGCCTTTGAAACTCCAGGCTACAAGATGGAATATAGCTCACCAAGTATGGTGTAGAAGCAAGAGATTCCCCCCAATATTGAATGGGCATGTTAGCTTCAAGGAGCATTCCTTAAACCATTTCCAAAAGGTTATTTTTTCTTTTTGCAACCGCATTCTGTTGAGGGGTATGGAGAGAGGTAGTTTGATGCATGATGTCATGGCTTTGTAAGAATTATTTCACGTCATGGTTGATAAATTCTCCATCATTATCGGTGTGAAGACTTATATTTCCTTTTTTTATAGAGTGGCAACCATTGTATGGAATTGTTTTAATAGAAAACACACCTCTTGCTCAGTCTTCATCAAACGTACCCAAGTCGTACGACTATAATCATCAATGAAAGGAACAAACCATCGAGATCCTTTCAAAGTTGGATTTTTTTGTAGGTCCCCAATCATAATAGTGCACAATCATAAAAGGTGAACTCCTTTTTATAAACTTACACTCTAGTTGTTGTTTTTTTTTTCCCTCTCTCCAGTTCACATGTTTCATATCTGAACAACGAAGGAGATATCTTTGAATACATGCTAGGAAACACCATCTTTTAAATACCCAAATGAAGCATGTCCTAGGCACTTTTGCCACAATCAAATATCAAAAGTAGAGGTTGAACAACTTGCAGAACCTGCCCAGGTCAAAGTGGTCAAGTTGGGTTCGGGCCGAGTTAATTTTGGGTCGAATCACTTTGGATTTAGGTCAAATCAGGCATTAACCATCAAAATTCATCTAACTCATTAACCTCATAGGTAAGAATTAAGTTTAACTTCATGAAGTATGTGATTAATAATGTATTATTAATTGCTATTTGTTTATTATTATGAGTTTTTAATGTTATTTTTTTATGTAAAAAAAGAATAAAATTAGAATATCGTTGGTGAATAAATAAGTTGACAATAAAAGTAAGAAAAAAATGTAAAATTTAAATAATTATATATTTTTAAAAGCTTTAAATAAATAATATGACATGCTTATTTTTTACTATTATCATAAATGGTTAATATCGAATTTGGTTTTGTCGAGTTGGTTTGGGTTGATAGCGGGCCGGGTTGGATTGATAGTAGGTTATTGGTTGGGGTCAGGTTGGGTTGATGAATTTATCAAGTCTTGTGCGTGTTGGGTCGGATCGGGCAGTTTAGGTCAACTTTTGCTAGTTCTACAACTAATTGTTTGGAAGATTTCAAAATGATATATATTTGGTATCAAAAGACATGTGATTAGTAGATCTAGAATCAATAAACCATGTACAAATCCTAATAGAAGAGGATTCATTGTAAGACTTGCCTGGTGGATCCAAACCAATTTGTAAGGATGGTATGGTTGCTGATTGGGTGGTGGTATCGGTTATTTCAGTCGTCATATTGGTGGTTTGGATGGTATGAATGAAGAGATTACACAACCTGCTTTGATACCATGAACACACTTTTGAGGAATTCCATATTTTGTATTTTTTGTATCACAGAGTACATATGCCTTTTTCTAGCTGAATTCAATATTGTTCCTACATTCAAGGGATTAAAAATAGAAAGAGATAATTACAGGAAGATAATGGAGAAATAATTCAATGAAATATTATCCCTCTGATTGGAGGGATATGTATACGCAATCTCCTACAAATTAGGGGGAGATAGCAGTATTCTACAGATATCTTTGAATCTTGTGGGTGCTATCAAATACTTTTTAACGTATCTGACAGACTCAGATGATTTATCTTTCAAATATTACAGGGAAACGAGATGTGCATCAAACCTGCTGAATTCTATGTGTATGACCAGGAAGAAATATGCTTCTATGATATAATTATAAGGGGTCGCCAAAGACGAGAGATAGTCGTTGGTTATCGCCTAGCTAATACGGATCGTGCTGTAATTAATCCGTTGAACAAGTACAAGCCTAGGATGTGGTCCCTTGATGATGTTTTTGTTGTCATCTCCAAGGGTGAATGATGAGGAATCATTTGCTAGCTCACAAACAAGGTGAAGTAGTTTAGCCAACGCGACGCATGCGACATCTTCATCCAACATCTTTTAACTGCTTTAACTGGATAACAAAATGTATATTCAAGCAAGTTCCATTCTGCTGCTCAGAAGATTGCTGATTGATGGGAGAGCTGTTGCATCTCAGAAGGAATAGGGCATGCTGGTGCACCTATGTTGTAGATTGAATAACAGAACACATGTTGTACATCAGCCACGGGCACCATAAACCACCTCTCCCAAGTTTACGCCCACATGTGGGGCTCACATTTCATGATGATGCCGGCTCATGTAATAATTTTCGGCCCAATTAGCTTCCTCCGACACTTGTTTAATTAGTCTCTCAGGGTTTGCACCTTGAACCATATTTTTTCTGTGAAGTTAGTATTCGTGGGTAACAACTAACAAGTGTAACAAGAGGGCTCCTGAGCAAACATTAGTTGATGTCTACCAGAAATATTTGTTTTAGTAAAGTCAAAAATGTATATGCGGAAGAAGCTCCCTGCGGATAAATTACCATATTTTCTATTTATTCGTATTCTCAGAGCTTAATCAGGATGATATTCTAGCCCCCACATATGAATCATTATATCGAGCTCTGAGGTAGTACATTGTACACATATGGGAGGGAATATTTTTGATTACATAGTAATTATTAGGAATCCAAGTTTATCTGGGGAAAAAATGTAATTGGAGGTGTAGAAACACCAAATTTTCCTCAAACATGTACTTACAAAGCAGATGGGGTTATTTATGTAGCGGATATATGTATATGTTTGAAGTAAGAATATAACCATTAACTCTCTGTGGTCATATATTATAAATAGATATTATTTATAATTTTAAAATAAATATATAATTATTCCAGTAACTATATGCTTTTTTGATGACTATTATAATACAAAATTAAATTTAGCAATTAGTTTTAAATTTTTATTTATTTTTTGGAGTTCAAAGCTCAACAATATGTTTTAATACTCTATACAATACTCATACATATTTATGCATAGCTATTATCTGAATTTTGATTATTATTTTTTAAATATTTTATCATAAAAGTTCTTCAAAATGATTGATTAGAATACTTGTGTAAAAATATTATATTTATCTAATTCGATTTATATTTGTAGTTATTTGAATCATTATGTATTAGATCTGATACATATGGTTATCTGTATTTAAATATCCTTCCCATAGAAGAATACATTTTCGGCCGGTCTTTACATGCATGTACCTAGCAATATTAATAAATCCTAGGAGCCCCAATCTAATTGAACCCAACAACTACTATCTTTCTTTCTGCAAACCCAAAACCCGTGGTGTTAACAACAGGAACTAATTAGGGATGATTCTTTTGAACGGGAGACACACACATACACGTCCTAGCTCAAACATATCAACTCCAACACCAAAGTGGACTCACCACGAAGTTTAGCACAACTGTCAACGTCATTGTTATGAAGATAGTGTCGCCACTGCTTGTTAGTCTGTGTTGAACTTTCCGGTGAGTCCAAATTTGCACCGGAGATGATTTGCTCACCGCAAGTCATTCATGCTATCAGGAAATAGCAGCCCAAAGCCTATAGCTCTCACCGGCTGTCACCTATAGTCTGTACTGGTTATTTTTGGTTTCAGTCAATTTTGTAGAAGTTTTAAGGTACACAATTTTTTGTTTGGTTGCTATAAAAGATTATAGAGTTAATTGTTGTATAAAGAATAATCAAGAGCAAGACATGATTTGGGTAAGCTATCATAGCTTTATTTATTCATTTAATTAAGAAAAATAAACCTATTAACTTATATATAAATTTTCAAGAACTATAATTGAAAAAAAAAACCTATCGGAGGCCGAAACATATATCCATACCATTAATAAGTGATATGTACAGATTAAGCACATTATGTTGTTTGTTCAATACATAACATTTTTTCATTTTTGGAACGAAAGCATTAGCATGCCAGTCTTAATCTCTCTCACCCCCACGGCCCCACCAAACTTAGATGCTTCGGGGTTCGAGTCCCAACCGGCGAACAGATGACCCTCCTCCCCCACCATAATAATAATAATAAAACATTTTCTCACCTCTCCTTACTTTTAGACATCGTTACAGTCCCATTCTCTACTCTATTATTCATTTCTCACACTCTGTGATACTAAACATTCATTCTTTACTCCATTGTACATTTCTTACAACCTAACAAATTTCACTTATGTCGCATAATTTTATAGAATTTATCCTAACTCACCTACGTTCCTCTCATGTAGGTGAATTTTTAATGTTTAAAAGACAGAGTGGACTGTTCTTTCTTATATGTGATGGTTGCATAATGTTTATAGCATCTATGTTTCAGGATGTTACTCCCTATCATGTATCTTGCAATGGCACAATTAGGCTTAGCTCTAGCTGATCTGGAGGAATATGCTACCGTACTTTTTAGCTAGCGGGTCAATTCTTTTATATATGTTTAAGTAATTTGATTTTTATTTTGGTAATGGTTGTAGTCATCTGATTTTAGGCGAAGCAAGCCGAATGAAGTAGGCATTCTATAGGGAGAATTTTCTACTCTCCTACTGTATTAGAGTGACCCAAAATCATACGGAGACAAGAAATAATACATTATTGGAAATATATATATATATAACACACGAAATTTATAATGATTATCTATCCTCGTTGAATTAGTAACACATTATTCTTCATATCAACCTTGACAAGTTGAGCTTGCATTTTGTATGAAATCAATGTATTGATATAACATGGCACCTAAGATATGATGATAACAGAAAGAAAAGGAGCACATAATATATCAGCCAGCCAGCTTGACTAAACCCAACGTCTAGGCCACCATATGTATGTAGGTTACTGAAGTTCTCTCTACCCCTAGGATTGTGTAGCACAAAGCTCAAAATAGCCACAATCAAGTGGCTCCTTTACCATCTGTTGTATTAGTATATGATAAAACTGGTTCAAAAATCAGTTCCCCTGCACCCTGTCTTTCTCCTCCTTGATCATCCCCTCTGCCCGACTCATCTCCTACCCCATGAACTCAACAACATTAGTTTCACCGTTTGAACTTTTGTATCTTGTATGGACAAATGAATGAAATACAGTCGATAAGTATCGATCATACTGGTTCATAGCGGTTGATGTTCCACCTTATTGGTGATGGTTGGTGAGTGAGAAAAGAGCAGCATCTGTATGCGTATTTTTACTTCTTGTTATTATTATTATTTCAAAGTTTTTGGCTAGCATTATGTTCTGCAACTACGTACTTGATTTTTGACAAGAATATTCATCAAACACAGATCTAGTGTCCTGGATGCCCGTGAACTGAAAATGACGTATATTCATAGGGGTTAATCACCGGCAACATTTCATTTAGATGACACGACCTAGCCTGTATAGTCGCTGATCCTCCTAAGGGTAATCCTCTCAATTTTATACGATACAACATGTCCGTAAGCTTTACATGCATCGTACTTATTATCTCATATATGCTGCAATTTTGAGATGTGAGGATGTTCATGCCATCCGTTATAAAATGTAGTGACTCGTCTTTAGTTTAATATGTTCACTTGCATTGATATTACACTTTCATAAAAAGATTTTGCACGGGCGAAAGTCCTTGTTTGGATGCTATGTGATTATCGAAAGTTTGCGTACTTGAGCATGTGTTGGATGGAATATATCGTGGTTGGATTGTAGGTGACTGGTGCATCAACTAATATTGGCGACGTGCATCACAATGAATAACTTGTGATATGGGTAGTTTTTTTTTTGGGTGATTCGGTGTTTTTTTTTTTGGGTAAATCCTTCTAATTTTATGTTATTGTCATGCGTATAGTTTCTTCTTTGGTTATTCGGAAGGCTAATGACCTCTTTTTTGCTACCGGCTATCATTGATATTATTAAGAAAGCTGCCATTTCTTTTGATAATCTTTTGAGGGTGTCATTACGAAAAGGATGACAACAATTGAAAAAATGGTTAGCATGACATACCTAGCAGTGTTTTGGCCGAAATTAATCAAAGATTTCCAGGCGTTGGGTGGTTTGCATGGGTGGTTTTGTTTCTCCTCTTTTAGGTTGTATACTCTAAAATATAAAAAAGAAACTGTACTTTTGTAAAACCTGTTGATCTGGAATTCTTGATATATATTATTGTAACACATTCGAGTTAATTATTACTATTACTTCTTGTATTACAACAGCGATGACTAACTGCAAAAACTTTCTTCGTAACTCTAGAAGCAGCGTACCACAAGTCCCCCCCCCCTTCTTTTCTCAGGAAAAAAAGAGAAGGAAAAATCAATGAGCATGGATGGTCAAACAAAGGCCTTCATGTGACTGCTAGTAAATTCTGCATTTTGCTAAATAGTGGGTTAATAATGGTACATCTTAAAACTGTACCTAGGAAAACTAGAAACAAAACCTGCAGGAATGTGGCGTCTGCAAGCATGGCCGGTAAAACTCGCTGGACGAGAAAAGGATCATGAACGATTCGAGGAATTGGGGGGAGGGAAGATACTATGCCAAGGAATTCAGAAAACTAGCATGAAGCAGAATACCAGGTGGAAATCTGCATGTGTAATCTATACCCTTAGTTGGCACGGGTCATCTTCATTTTTGGCATCCCCTTCTTCATCTGACGTGCACGTTCTTTAGCTTCTCTCCTGCGGATCGCTTCTGCACTCAGCTTCGCTTCAGCTTCCTCCATCATCTTCTTCTTCTCTGCCTTCTTTCTTTGCAAAGCCTCGTGCCTAGAATTCTGCACTTCCTTGTATGCCTCTTGGGCCACTTTGAACCTGGCTGCGTCAGTCTTTGACCGAGCCTGCAATTGCAACAACAATAATCAGAAACCAAACATTCAAAGCGCAAAATATCCCAATAGAAACTGAAGCAGAAATCCACAAATGGTGTAGACAACTATAATTTGACATCAGGTTATGCGCAGGAGTATCACCTGTGGACTCAATTTGTAACGTCCTATCAAGTCAATGTAGAAGGGAACCAGCCCTACCAAGCGCGTCATTTCGGCCATATGGTCAGCATCTGACAGGGCAAACTTGAACAACAACTTCTTCTTGTGTGTACCGAAGTATTGATCAGAGAAATGCATTGAAATGAAAGCCTTTCCAAATTTCTCAAACGCCTTCTCTCCAAAGACCTGAAACAATACAAATAAATAAACGGAAATACTGACTACTGGATAAAGAACGAGTTGAAAGTGAATCCCCCTGATATACATGCACATCTAAAGACACAACGTTCACGTTTTTAGAAGCACTCATTGCTCAATGAGAAATATTATATAATTAACAAAACAATTTTGATACCTATTTGGACTTCCTTTACAATATAGGATCCCATTCCATTTTAAAGATAGTCAAGATCAAATATCTATTAAGGACAACTAAAACATTCGTTCTACAGAGTGTCCATTATCACAGCTAAGAAGGATAAATTCTACTTAAGTATCATCTGATATTTGGCCTGCTTCCATTAAGTACCATGTGTTTCAAACAATTTCATTTGAGTACCATGTGTTGGCATATACAGGTTATAAGCTTGTTTGTTAGTTCATTAATTGTACATACAACAAACATAATAGTAGCAGTCTTTCATTTTGGTTACACATAACAGCTGTCATTGTACATTCATATTATATATATACAATAATAAAAAAGACAAGAAGACACAATTGTCTTTCCTATTCTTCCTCTTCGCTTATATCTCAGCCTTGAGTTCTCTTCCTCCTTTTGTATGTCACCTTCGAAGCTTTTCTGTCATAGTTTAATGACAGTTTTAACATGGTATCAAAGCTAGCCTAACTTGATCCTCTTCTTCTCTCTCATCTTTCAATTTCCTTTTGACTTCATTAACCATGACTAATTCTGTTGAATCTGAAAATTGAACTTCCACCTAATCCTCCTATTTTCAACTACAATCTTCAAATTCTTCAGGTGCACTGCTTGTTTCATAACGATTCGACGGTCATGGATATATACCTTGGAGGAAGGCAATAAAAGTCAGTCTATCTGCTAATAATAAGCTATGCTTTTGTCGATGGAACCTGTAGAAAAGCAGAAAATTTAGATCCAGATTTCAGAAAATGGGAGAAGTGCAACGATATGGTCATTTCTTGGATAACCAATGCCTTGAGTAAACCAATTGCACAAAGTGTAATGTTCTACTCTACAGCTCGAGAAATTTGGCTTGAAGTTGAGCAAAGATTTGGCCAGACATTGTGCTAAGCTTTTCCAGACACAAAAGAGTATATGCTCCATCAATCACGGATAAGATAGCATTACTTCTTATTTCACAAGGCTCAAGAATCACTGGGATGATCAATCATCCCTAATGGCTGGAAATGAGTGTACATGTGGATGTACTTGCGGGGTGAATGACAGATGCAAGAAGAATCATCAAATGATGTGGTTGGTACAATTTCTTATGGGGATGAAGGATAAATATATTATTCATCGAAGTAATATCATGATGATGAAACCGATTCCTACTGTATCTTAGGCCTATTCCATGTTGTTGCAAGAGGAATAACAACAAGAAATGCATTCAAAAACCAACCACATGGAACAATCTATTTCTTTCAATGCTCAAGTTCAAATTAACAAGTCTGACACAAGATATAATGGACCAGATAAAAGGTTGAATGAAAAGAAATCTAATCTTCATCGCAGTTACTGCAAGAAGTTGGGTCATACCATTGAAACCTGTTACAGACTTCATGGTTTCCCTGATGATTTCAAATTCACTAAAAATAAACAGAGAATGGGTGCCTCTGTTCAATACAATCCTTCGACTGAAAAATCTTCCCATGGAGAATCTTCACCTAGTCCTGTCACAGGTTCGACACAAGAACAATGCAATCAGTTGTACAGTCTCCTTGGTCAGCACAAGACATCGTCCTCATCTTCTACTCCCAATGCATCTTATTCTGCTAGCTTTGCGGTTAATCTAGCTTGTTTTTGTCATAAGATTGCTGGTGAATGTGCTTGTCTTTATTCCTAGCTGAAACATAACTTTTGGATCATTGACACAGGGCCCACAGATCATGTGTTTGATTCAAAATTATTTCATAATATACAATTACTTCTCAAACCTTTTCATATACTCATTCTGGAAGTGTTTCAGTTTCACCTACTCTTTTACTTAAAGATGTTCTTCTTGTCCCTGACTTTGCCTGTAATCTCCTATCCATTAGTGGACTTTACGTACAACATCAATGCACTACTAAATTCACTTCTGATACTTGCTTATTGCAAGGCCCTTCCATGAGGAAGCCATAGGCGATTGGTAAATTACATGATGGTCTTTACCTCTTGAATGACCCATACAAGCAAGAAGCCGCTAGTACTGCCATTGTTTCTTTGCATGCTTCCAACAAATATTGTAATAAAAATATTGCCATGTTGTGGCATTGTAGATTTGGTCACTTGCCAATACACAAAGTCAAGTCGTTGTCGTTGTTTCATGTACTTCTGTTGATGTTAACACACACTGTTCAGTTTATCCCCAAGCTAAACAACATCGACTAACCTTTCCCCATAGTGCTATTCATACATCTATTTTTGAGCTAGTTCATACTGACATATGGGGCCCATATCGTACTCCAACTTATGATGGCCACCGATATTTCTCGACCATAGTGGATGATTTTAGTCGATTCACATGGACTCATTTACTCTCTCATAAAAGTAATGCCCTGTTCATCTTCATATCCTTTTTACATATGGTTCACACTCAGTTTCATATCAAATTCAAAATTATTCATTATGATAATGCTCTGGAACTGGGGATAAGTCACGCTGCTACTCAATTCTTCCTTGATAATGGTATAATCCATCACAGAAGCTGCGTTGCTACCCCACGACAGAATGGCATGGTAGAAAGAAAACATAAAAAATTACTTGAAACTTCTCGAGCCCTCCTCTTTTAGTCCAATATTCCCCTAAAATTCTAGGGTGATGGTGTTCTTACTGCCACCCATCTTATAAATTGGTTTCCCTCAAAGGTTATTCAAGGCAATACTCCCTTCCGGCATTTATATGGTTCTTCACCAAACTACTCTCATCTCAAGACTTTCAGTTGTCTATGTTTTGTGTCCACACTCACCTACAATTGAGACACGTTTGATCCTCGAGCCTTGCCCTGTATATTCACTGGGTATCCTTTTGGAAAGAAAGGTTAAAAGGTTTACAACATGGCCACCCACAACATTCATTTCTCTTGGGATGTTGATTTTCATGAGACAATCTTTCCTCATAAACTTACACATCTGATATTGTTCCTCTACCTCTTTCCGATGATGTACCATCTTCTCCTTCTTTCTTACCTCCACCTCATACTACTACACATTCTCCTCCTCATACACAAATATCCTCGACTCTTTCTATTCATGATTCTCCAACTTTACCAACTCCTAACTCACTTCTTCCGAGTTCTACTTTTCTCAACCCTCACTTCACAAATCTTCAAGACTTCATAAACCTCCACCTCACTTACATGACTATGTATGTTGTAACTCTTCTTCCAGTATTCTCTGTCCTCACACTCTCACATATTCGCCCACCTGTATTACTCCTCAACATTTCTGCTTTTCTGCCCTTAATTCTCATAATCAATGACTTCTGTACTCTCTCCATCAAGCACATGAACCACCTTCTTATGAAGAGGCAGCTACTTCTCCAGAATGGCAGGATGCTATGCAAAAGGAGTTTGCGTCCCTTGATGCCAACCACACTTGGCATCTTGTTCCCCTTCCCAAAGGCAAGAAACCTATTACTTGTAAGTGGGTTTATAAAATTAAACATAAAGCAGTGACAGTATTGAAAGGTTTAAGGCCAGACTTCTTGTCAGAGGATTTAATCAAAAGGCCGGTATTGACTTCACCGAGACTTACTCTCCAGTAGTAAAGATGACCACCATTCGAAGTCTTATTGCTATTGCTGCTAAGAAGGGCTGGTATATGCATGAACTGGATGTTAACAACACATTTCTGCATGGGGATCTCGATAAGGACATCTATATGCTCCCTCCCCCATGTCTTTCTCTTCCTCATCCTTCGTATGTTTGTCATCTACAGAAACCTCTTTATGGTCTTAAACAGGCCTATGGTATGATAAACTCATTGCTTCCCTTTGTTCTCAAGGCTATTCTATGTCTCAAAATGACAATTCTATGTTCTACAAACGCAATGGTTCCTTGGTAGTTTTCGTTGCTGTCTATGTGGATGAACTTTTGATAACAGGAAACTATGAATTGGAAATTTCCGCTTAGAAAGTTCACTTGGATGAGCAATTTATGATAAAAGATCTTAGACTCCTCCACTATTTTCTCGGGATTGAGGTACTCCCGCATCCTAAGGGGGTCTTTTTATCTCAATGAAAGTTTGCCATGGATGTTTTCAAGGAATTTAATTGTAAAGCTCCTACTAAAACTACTCTTACTCCGAATCTTATGATCTTTCCTCTTGAAGGTGATCTTTGTCCTGATCCAACACAAAATCGCAGTTTAGTTGGCAAAATTGATTTCCTCACTCACAAAAAACCTGACCTTGCTTTTGCTGCTTAGTATCTGAGTCAGTTTATGCAACATCCTCAATCTTCTCATCTAGTCGCTGCTATGCATACTTTACGGTACATCAAGCATGATCCAGGCTTAGGGCTGTTTATGTCATCCACCCCAGATTATTCTCTACAGGCTTATCGTGACTCTAATTGGGCTTCCTGTCCTAAAACCAGACGATATGTAAGTGGCTGGTTCATTCTGCTTGGATCATCCCCATTTCTTGGAAATCAAAGAAACAAACAACTGTTGCTCTTTCATCTGCCGAGGCTGAATACAGAAGTATGCAATGTGTTACTGCTGAAATTGCTTGGCTTACTCGCATTTTACCTGAGATGGATGTTCCCAAGGTTACACCTATACGTTTAAAATGCAATAATCAAGCTGCTATACACATAGCAAGGAACCTCGTTTTCCATGAACACAACCAAACATATTGATTTAGATTGTCATTTCATCCGAGAAAAAAATTCTTGATGGTCTCATTTCTGTCTCCCATATTCATACCTCACATCAACCGACAGATCAGTTTACAAAGTTGTTACCAGGCCATCTTCATACTCATATTCTTTCCAAGTTGGGGGTGCTCTCTTCTTCACACCCTCCAACTTGAAGGGGGGTGTTGACATATACCAGTTATAAACTTGTTTGTTAGTTTGTTAGTTTGTTAATTTTACATATAACAAACATAATAGTAGTAGTCTTTCATTTTGGTTACACATAACAGCTGGCATTGTACATTCATCATATATAAATACAATAATGAAAAGGACAAGAAGAGAGTTGTCTTTCCTATTCTTTTTCTTTGCTTATATCCCAGCCTCGAGTTCTCTTTCTCCTTTTGTCTGTCACCTTCAAAACTTTTCTGTCATAGTTTAATGGCAGTTTTGACACCATGTGTTTTAAAATTGACTTTTACTTTAATACCATCCTATTAGTATTTCTAGTTCTAAATAACTAAATGGGGTGGGGGGATTTAATATCATATCTTCTTACAATGATATGATATAAGTGCTGTGAGAATGACATACTTCTCAGACATTTTTTACACATTGGCACTCACGTTGAAGCCGTCCAGGTAGCAGAGAGTCGGACCTAATGTGGGCCATGACGTTATTCACGGGGATCACTCTTCAATACTTTCCTTTTTTTTTTAATTAAATCAAAGCCTGCAGACCCGAGATGGGATGGGAGAAGGAATTCTGGGTTCAGCCTAGGATTGTCAACAGACTAATATCAGGAGCAAAATGACCCAAATCCCAAAAGGTTAACAAGGAAAAAATAAATTATGAAATATTTTTTTTACAAAAAAAAAGACATGTAAAATAGTGAGCAGCTTCACAATATGGTAATTTGTCATTAAACCTATAGAATGGATAGAACGAGTTCACAAGGCTAATATCAAGCCTGGTTCTTCGTAGTAGTTTTTTTTTTTTAAGACGACTTTTGTAGCAATTATTTTGTTCAAGTAAAATAAGGTTGTTCTGTAGACTATCAATTAGTACTTGTTAAATTTCAGGTACTCATTTAATTTTGTAAAATTTTCATAATTAGTATTTTTTAAATTCCGCTCACAATTTTTCAAAAAAAATCTTTTCAAACACAGAAAATGATACAAGGATAAAAAATGGAAGGCCCAGACGGAACCGTGCTCAACCAAGTCATTTGCAGGATTACCATACAGACTAGGCTAACCATGTATATCACTGAGCTGAAATCCTGAGAGTCTCTAGTAACTTCTAGAAGAAGAATCAGTCGGTTAGGATCACACTGAGGTGTCCCTATTATTTAGCTTAAATTGCCTCGTTAACTCAGATGAAAAACCGTTGTACTGACCCATTGTGATGAGGTCATACGCAGCTTATTTTTCTATAAATAGGAACCCGTCTGTAATGCGAAGTATGAAAAGAAAAATTCTGGAAGTCCCTTCTTATCTTTTTTTCCATATACAGGAGTCGCCACTGCTCGAAAGTGGTATAGACGTGAGGACCCTTACATTTGGTGCTCTCGTTGCTATGACCGACGGAATGCAGACCCGGAACAAAGCTGTAGACGAGCAGCTCCAGCAGTTGCGAGAGAACACTGATAACCAAAAAATCGCCATTACCAACCTTCACCAGCAACACGAGGCCCTTAACCAAAGATATATAGCTCTCGACCACAAGTATGACAACCTCCAATCCTCCATTGATGAAATCCTCCGCCGACTTACCCCTGCACCATCATTTCGCCCTACTACCCCAAACGCCTTCAATACTGGCCCTAACTCATCTCCTCCGCTAGTCCTCGTTAACAACCCACCAACCTCCACGAACACCACACCCACTGTCGAATCAAATCTCACCCACCCCTGTAATCCTACTGGTCATTTCCTCAAGTGTGAGCTCAGCACTTTTGACGGCACAAATCCTTTGGATTGGATTTTCCAAGCCGAGCGGTACTTCAATTACCACCATGTACCTGATGAACACAGAGTCGACATCTCCAGTTTCTATATGATAGGTCAAGCCCTGTCCTGGTTCCAATGGATGCACCGCAACCAACAGCTCGCCTCATGGTCATCCCTGGTTCATGCTATCGAACAACGATTTGCCCCCTCCACATATAATAACCCCCAAGCAGCTCTGTTTAAGCTCAACCAAACCGGTTCGGTGGCCGACTATCAATCCGCTTTTGAAAATCTCTGCAATAGGGTCTATAACATGACACCAGACTCTATCCTTAATTGCTTTATATCAGGGCTTAAACCTCAGATTCAAAAGGAACTCGCTATACTAAAACCCATAACTATCGCCCACGCAATAGGCCTTGCCAAATTGGTGGAAGATAAACTGCAGGACTCACGAGCTCCCTTCAATCGCATCTCTAATATCCAAGGAGCTGACCTCATTTTGGGCGTCCAATGGCTGGAGACCTTGGGTCCTGTTGTCATCGATCATAAGTCCCTCACCATGGACTTTATCCACGACGGCATACCGGTCCACCTAGCTAGCCATGATCCGCATCCTAAACCCAGCCCTATGTCCCTCCATCAACTTAAAAGACTCCACAAAACTTCCGCACAAGCTTCGTATTACCATATTCAGCCCATCAATCCAACTGTTACAAGCCCAGACATCACCTCCCTTCCTCCACGAATACAATCCCTCCTTCACGATTTCACTAAAATTTTTGAAAAACCCACTTCCCTTCCGCCTCATCGGCCCCAGAATCATCACATTCCACTACAACCCAATGTTACCCCTGTTAACATTCGGCCATACCGTTACCCCCATTACCAGAAAGAAGAAATTGAACGCCAAATTACTGAAATGTTACACGAGGGTATCATACGGCCCTCCACTAGCCCCTTTTCCTCTCCGGTACTTCTTGTCCGTAAAAAGGATGGCTCGTGGCGTTTTTGCGTTGACTATAGGGGGCTCAATCAAATAACTATCAAGGACCGCTTTCCGATCCCTACGGTTGATGAACTCTTAGATGAGCTACATGGGGCTACTGTTTTTTCTAAACTCGATCTTCGAAGTGGGTACTTCCAAATCCGCATACATCCTCCTGATATACCAAAAACAGCCTTCCGAACCCACGAAGGTCACTATGAATTTTTAGTTATGCCATTCGGTTTATCCAATGCTCCCTCCACTTTTCAAGCCACCATGAATGATATATTCCGTCCGTATCTCCGCAAATTTGTTCTCGTTTTCTTTGATGATATCCTAATTTATAGCCCCAGCTCAACACTCCATTTTTCCCACCTCCACACTGTCCTACAACTCCTCGCCACGCACCAGCTTTTTGCCAAATTCTCCAAATGTGCTTTCCACCAGCCTACTATTGAGTATCTGGGTCACATAATATCCGCCCACGGAGTCGAAGTGGATCCCAAAAAAATTGATGCTGTGATCCATTGGCCCACACCCCGCTCCATTTCTGACATTAGAGGCTTCTTGGGCCTCACGGGTTATTATCGCCGGTTTATTAAACACTACGCTGCCATCGCCAGCCCTATCACTGACCTCCTCAAAAAACAATCCTCACCCACTTTTTGTTGGACCCCAGCAGCCCAACAAGCCTTTGACCGACTCAAACAAGCCATGACATCAACCCCTGTCCTCTCCCTTCCAAACTTCTCACTACCCTTTTGTGTCGAAACTGATGCCTCCAACGTTGCTGTTGGCGCCATTCTCTCCCAGCAGCACCACCCGCTCTCTTTTTACAGTAAACAACTACCCCCTCGCCTACAAACCACTTCTACCTATACTCGTGAAATGTATGCCATCACATCTGCTGTCCACAAATGGCGTCAATACCTCCTCAGCCGCCCCTTCACTATTATTACCGACCATCAGAGCCTCCGTCAACTCCTCACCCAAACCATTCAAACTCCTGAACAGCATAAGTGGCTCTCTAAACTGCTGGGCTTCGAATTTGAAATCGTCTACCGACCGGGTTTGTCTAACAGAGCAGCTGATGCTCTATCTCGTCGGCCAGACAACTCTTCCGCCGAATTAAGGATCCTCACAACCCCGGTAATGCCTTTGCTTTCCCGTATTCGCCACTTAACTTTAGATGATTCTGTTCTATGTGGAATTATAGCTAACTTGCAGGGATCAACCACAAATACCGACAGTTACAGCATTCGGGATGGCATCCTTCTTCATCATGGTAAAATTGTGGTCCCCAATGACCCTACTTTGCGCCGTCAGATAATTGAGACTTTCCATAGCTCTCTGCTTGGCGGCCACTCAGGTGTGGCTAAAACAGTGGCTCGTGTTGCCGCTAACTTCTCTTGGCCTGGTTTGACCCGGGATGTCCGTGAATTTGTTTCTACCTGTGGTATTTGTCTACAGGTTAAACCCGACACCACCGGCCCCAAGGGTTTACTCCAACCCCTACCCATACCAGAGCGTGTTTGGGAAGATATTGCCATGGATTTTATCACCCACTTACCTTCGTCAGCTGGCAGGGAAACCATTTGGGTAATCGTTGATCGTCTCTCTAAATACGCTCATTTTTGTGCTCTTCCTTCTCATCTGACTGCTGCTAAACTTGCTGATTATTTTGTTCAAGAAGTGGTCCGCCTTCATGGCTACCCTCGGTCAATCGTCTGCGACCGGGATCCCCTCTTTACTAGCCATTTTTGGAAAGAACTGTGTCGTTTGCAGGGCACCACTCTTCGCATGAGCTCCGCCTACCATCCTCAAACCGATGGCCAGACGGAAGTTGTCAATCGTTGCCTCGAGACTTATCTGCGTTCTGTTGTTGGAGAGAATCCGAAGAAATGGATCTCAGTCTTACCTTGGGCCGAATTCTGGTACAATACCTGCCATCACAGCTCCATTGGAATGTCACCCTTCCAAGCTGTATACGGCCGGCCCCCTCCAGTCCTGGCTACTTACTTGGATGGCTCTACTAATTTGGCTACACTTGATGCTGAGTTGGGTAATCATGAGGCGCTGCTCGCATGTCTCAAACGCAACTTGCTCCGTGCCCAAGTCCGGATGAAGAACCAGGCCGACAAGCATAGACGGGATAAGGAGTTTCAAGAGGGCGATTGGGTCTTCGTTAAATTGCAACCATACAGACAAAACTCAGTTGCTGCACGATTCAGTAACAAGCTAGGAAAAAAATATTTTGGCCCTTTCAAGATCACTGCCAGGGTCGGACCCGTTGCATATCGGCTCGAGTTGCCCCCTGAAGCTAAAATTCACCCAGTTTTTCACATCTCCCTCTTGAAGTGGTGTCCCAACCCTTCAGCTGTTACTGCCTCTCCCTTCCCCTCCTTGGTAGATGAATGGGGACCTGTCTATCGTCCTTTCAAGCATCTAGCCTCCAGAAAGATCATGCAGGACCATGCTTTGGTTTCTCAAGTCTTGATTCAGTGGCAAAATACTACACCAGACGAAGCCACATGGGAGGACATTACACAGTTCCAATCTAGCTTTCCAGATTTTAACCTTGAGGACAAGGTTATTTCCGCAGAGGATGGTAATGATACAAGGATAAAAAATGGAAGGCCCAGACGGAACCGTGCTCAACCAAGTCATTTGCAGGATTACCATACAGACTAGGCTAACCATGTATATCACTGAGCTGAAATCCTGAGAGTCTCTAGTAACTTCTAGAAGAAGAATCAGTCGGTTAGGATCACACTGAGGTGTCCCTATTATTTAGCTTAAATTGCCTCGTTAACTCAGATGAAAAACCGTTGTACTGACCCATTGTGATGAGGTCATACGCAGCTTATTTTTCTATAAATAGGAACCCGTCTGTAATGCGAAGTATGAAAAGAAAAATTCTGGAAGTCCCTTCTTATCTTTTTTTCCATATACAGGAGTCGCCACTGCTCGAAAGTGGTATAGACGTGAGGACCCTTACATTACCAAATTAGATACAACTTAACCAAATTAATAAAAACCAAAACTTTTAACTGGCTGCATGATTTTTACTCTTTCTCCCCCGGGTTTTGGTCCCCGCTATCCTGATTTGCCAAAAGTATTTAGCTCCAGATATCCAAGATCAAAATATAGTAAATTCTAACAATTGAATAAAAAAATGCCAAGGGATTCTCAAGTAATGCAGCGTACCTGATCAAGCACAGCCTCGGAGATCAAATCACCTGCAACCTCCTTAGACTCTGACACAACAGTCAACTCCTCAGAAACCCATTTCCTATTACTTGGTGGAGGCATTAAACTTG
The DNA here is from genome assembly GCA_030549775.1 of Tamarix chinensis. Lineage (NCBI taxonomy): Eukaryota > Viridiplantae > Streptophyta > Magnoliopsida > Caryophyllales > Tamaricaceae > Tamarix > Tamarix chinensis. The sequence goes on from CM060171.1 coordinate 135,151,831, forward strand.
CATATCTTTGAAGATCAGGCATCTCCTTATGCAATGCCTTGGCAGCTTTCTTCTTTGCTACAGAAAAAACCACCTGATCCATCGCATCGTCGTTCATATAAACCTCGAAACTGATCTCATCTTTGCTAGGAATTACCATGTTGTAAATCCTAGAAATCAAATCATGCCTACTCTTTAACTCCATCGTAGCCAATAGCCCTTGGCAGTACCTCCGACCACTCGCGTAAAACTTAAACACATTTTGACCTTCTTTCAACAGGAGCGGTGAATCATCTGCTTCTCCTACGCCCAGAAGACTAAAATTCTTCTCGAAGATTGAGTCCTTTGCCGCAAATTTCGCAGCCCAAGCCAAGGCTAATTTCTCATTCTCCTTCCTACCAGTAAAATAGTTGATCAAAAAAGCGAGCAAGAAGCTAACGCACACAATCTCAACTGCGTAAGATCTTATGCTGAAAGGATTAGCGGGCTCAGCGGTTGACGGAGCTGTGGTGGAGGCAGATGGTTGAGAATCTGATGGGACGGCATCATCGTGTGTCTGAGTAGATTCAGCGGACAATTCGGTCGGGATACCTTCGAACTCGTCCTCATCCCAGTACTCGGAGGCTTTTTGGGAATCGGAGGGTGGAGATGGATGAGGTTTACCAGCTGGGGGACCATGATGCGTCTGTGAATCTGTCTGAGAAAGTGTTGGCGAAGGGGAGATATCGGTGAGTTGGATCGGGGGGTCGTTCAGGGAGTCATCGATCTCATCTATCTCGTCACCAAAACCTTCGAACTGTGCCTCTTGGGACGGCGGCGTATAGGCTGTCGAAACCGAGAGGTAGTGGAGGAGCAGAGAGCAGATGGAGAGGAGGGCGACAGTATACCAGAGAGCGTCACCTCGGGGCAAGATGAGAGAAGAGAGTGGTGAGATGCAAAGCGAAGTGGATGGCCTCTTCGCCATTGTTGAACTTGAAAGTTAGAAGGTTACAATTTGTTGGGACTTCCTGGACGGTATTCAGGACTTGGAGGTCATGACATGAGCGCAGCGGCGTTGCACTGTTTTCTCTTGCAAAAACGTTTTTCTCAATTTCCTTGTTTCCGAAACGTACCAGTTATGTAGAAAATTAAAAAATTACTAGATTTTTATCATGCATACATATCTTTATAAAGTTCATCAAAAAATTATTAAAAAAAATATACACCATATAACCGTAAGTTTAAGAAAATATATACAACATAAATAACTACCAGTTTAAAAATATATTATATAATTCTATATTTAAAAATTATATATTAAATAACTCTCATAAACCATACTTTTTTATGCTAAAAATACTATATATATAATATATTAGAACACTATAATGAATACTCACACAATACAAACATCAAGGTTTTATCTTATTTTTTTCCCTCTATAATGTGGCGGTTCCCATTTTGTTTTAAAATTTTAAAATAACTTATCTTTAATTTTAGCTATTAATATATATACACTAAACTATTTTTTTAATATAAATAGACACCCATATTGTAATATTTTTGACATACAAAAAATATTATATAGGAGACCCTTATAAACTTATCATACTCAATTCATGTTCATCAATGTTGAGCCTACACCAAATATATGCTAAGATTATATCAAGTTTTTATTGAACCTATATTAAATATTCACTTAACCTTTATCAGAATTTTGTTGATCCATTAAAAAAAGCCTGCTGAATTTGTATTATATATTTGTAGAACCTATAATAAATATTTGCTTATCCTATATCAAGTTTTTACAAAACCCATTCTCAATTTTTATATTGCAAAATTTATATTGTGAAAACTAAATGAATTTTTAGCTAAATCTATATGAAATATTTTTTGAATTGATATAAAGTGTTTGGTAAACCTATTTCTATTTGGGTTCATTCAACTATGCTTCTAAATTTTCAATTCAAATACAATATGTTAAATATTTCTTAGATTAACATAAAAACAACTGCTATGAGATGATATATGATCAAGGTCTAGGAATCTTTTCATGTAAACAATGAGTGGGGGAGGCATTGAGATTTCAATATTGGAAATGATGTTAGATATTGGTAATAACCATTGATTAGTTTAGTTTGTAGAAATAATCTTTCCCGATATGTCTTTAGGGATGCGCAATTTTTTTTTTAATGATGGTTGCATTATTTTATAATGAAATATATTTTGTTGTGGTGAGACATATACATAGTTAGAGAGAAAATGTCAAAGGTGAGATAAAATAAATCAAGTGATCAACTTTTATTATTATACCACATGAATCTATATCTTAAGTGATATTAAACCTAAACGTTTTTAAAGCTAAATATAATCTATAATATGTTATGAACTTAATTACTTTATTATATAATTTATATATTAAATGTTATGAATTTAAATGCTCTAAGCTTTATTTATGTAACTTTATCCTTCGGTCTTTTGATGCAATAAAGGGCCATGCTTTGCACACTATGTTGTTTTATTAGCTTACCTAGCTAAGTATGCATGGGATGGCGTCTCTTGTAGAGTTTTCTTATGCAACCCTTGGGTATGTATAAAGTGAGTGGTATGGTCCTTTGATCTAATATTATATTTTTACCATTGAATAAAAAAAAAAAGAGACAGCCAACCTAAAGTTTAATGCAATCGGAGATGAAGATGCTTGAAAATGACTACCTTAATTTTCAATTGATGGCTGCAGTGGATGATGAATTTTTTTTTTTCGATAAGTAAGAAATTTATTACTTTCAAAAATGAAGAATTAAAATCAAAGACATCATCAAACCATACAATCTAACAACTCGGTCCATTTTTGGAATTTAGCCTTAGAACGTGGGTGCATTAACCATCTAGCTACGACTATGACAATAACCCAACTAAGACTAGCAACATCCCTACTATGATTCTCAAAAATTCTCAAGTTCCTTTCATACCAAACATTGACAATATAAGATGCAAAAAGAGCTCCCAGTACCTACTTTTTCTGACTATTTGCCTAGACCTTATCAATAAAGTTTGAATCTCCTGTTGCCAACCTTGGATCCTATCCCTTTTCCCAACAATTCTTTTAATTTTCCTCCATATTTTAGCCATAATCGGGTAGTGGATAAACAAGTGGTCCTAAGTTTCAGGAAAATACTGACATAACACACACTGATCAGATACACCAATGCCAATCTCCAGGAGCCTAGCTTCAATCATCGAACTGTCTCTTAGAGTCAGCAATAAAAGAAAAATATATCTTGGCAAGTTGAGCGAGTGCCACACAAGCTTGGACCACCTTTGGTTAGCATGTCTATTGGTATTGTAATCAAGGTAACCATTCAACCATCTAGATTGCAGAAAGCTTTGTCAGTGAGATCTTATAATAAGGATTCTCTGAAAGAGCCATGAAGTGTAAGTAGTGGGATTGTACTCCCACACACCTGTATGCTTGAGGTAGACCGCATGAACCCATTTCACCCATAATGAATCCTTCCTGGTAGCAATATTCCATAGCAACTTTCCAAAGGCACATTGATTCCAAACCTCTAGGTTAAGCAATCTAAGACCACCTTCCGCCGTGGGGAGGCAAATCTACTCCCAGGAAACCAGGGCTCTTCGTCTAATATGCACCTTTCTAGACCAAAGAAAATTCCTATTGAGACCCACAAAATGATGGAGAACCTTTTTTGGCAAAAGAATCACCCGACTAAAATACAGCTGAATGCTAAACAACACCAACTTAATAAGCTGCAACCTCCTAGCATAATATAGAGAAACAGTGCTCCAATGTCTTAGTTGAGCAGTAGCCTTTTCCAACATAGGCTGGAGCAGAGCAGAAGAAACTTTGGAAGAGGTTAAAGGCAAAATAAGGTAGGTGATAGGGAAAACACCTTCTTGGAAGCCCCGTAGATCAACGATTGACCTTCTTACATCAAGTGACACACCACCAAAATAGATAGTGCACTTTTGAGGGTTTAGGACCAGATTAGAGAGCCTAGAAAAGTGACTTACCACATCCATAAGACATTTCACACTTTGCAAATCACCATGGCAGAACAGGAGAATGTCGTATGCAAAACTCAGGTTGATAATTTTCAGAGCTCTGTATCTAAGGTGGCCTTTGAATAAAGCATTTGTCCATAAATGTTTGAGACATATGGTAAAATAGTCCATGACAAGAACAAATAGATAAGGGGAGAGAGGATATCCCTGTCTCAAACCTCTCTTAGCCTGAAAAGGAAGAGTCAACACACTATTATAAAAGAGAGAAAAGACCACTGTGTTCAAGCAAGCCATCGTCAACTTGACAAACTGATAAGGAAACCCATAAAGAAGCAAAAGGTTCTTCACGAAACTCCAGTTGACCATATCATAGGCTTTTTGAAGGTCCAACTTTAACATGCATCTCGGAGATACCCCTTTGCAAGCATACTTCCTCATCAACTCATCAGCCAACAACACATTCTCACCAGTACTTCTACCCTTTAAAAATGCAGATTGAGCAAAATCAATGATTGAGGGCATGATACCTTGAAGCCTTCGAGTAAGGATCTTCAAAATAATCTTATAGAGCATGGTACAACATGCAATGGGCCTGAAATCAATGACCCTTTGCGGATTTGTCTTTTTAGGCACTAGGGTTAAAGAAGTTATATTTACCTTCCTACGCAAGAAGCCTGTAGCAAAGAATTCTCTAACAGCCATGAATAACTCATCACCAATTATATCCCAACTTTTCTTGAAGAAACCAGTTGTAAAACCATCCACACCTAGGGCCTTTGTGTCACCAATTGAAAACATAGCTACTTTGACCTCCTCTTTGGAAACATGAGCATTCATAGCTAATTGCTGATCACTTGTTAAAGAGCAGTCCACTACAGATGGGTTAAGAACCCCAACTGAAGGTGATTCAGTGCCTAAAAGCTGCTTATAATAGTCAATGAAGGCATCCTGAATTCCCTGGGCACCCCTTACCTCCCTGCCATCCTCATCAAGCAAAAAAGCAATGGTTTTCCTCTTTTGCCTCTCATTCACTCTTGCATAGAAAAATTTATGATTTGAATCCCCACAATGTAGCCATTGAATACAAGCTTTTTGCCTAAGGAATATTTCCTCACAATGCAATAAATGAGCATACTTGCTCTCAAGAAACTTCAACTAATCTTTGAGCCTGGAGTCTGACGGGTCACACATTGATTTCTTCTGAAGAACAACCACCTCCTCTCTCACAGCATCAACCTTTTGAGAAATTGAGCCATATTTGTCTTGATTCAACTGCTTGAGGTCCTTTTTGAGCGCTTGCAACCTATACATAATTCTGAGCAGAAAATTGCCTTGCAAAGGCTATTGCCAAGATGAGAACACCAAAGGTTCAAAAGCATCATCTTCTGTCCAAAAGTGGAAAAATAGAAAAGGCTTCTTGCCATGGACAGTAGACACCTGAAGATTAATAACCATAGGGCTATGATCCGATACCAAGGGGCTAAGAAACTTAGCCACTGAAGAAGGAAAAGACACCAACCATTCCATATTAACCAATGCTCTGTCTAATTTACACATGACTTTAGCATCACCTCCTCGTTTACACGACCAAGTATAGAAGGAGCCTTGCCCCTATAAATCAGTCAACCCCAATTCTAAACAGCAATCTTGAAAATCTTGCATGTCAGTGGCGTTTGGTAGGTCTCCTTGAAACTTCTCACCGTAGGAAAGAACAACATTGAAATCTCCCATAAGAATCCAAGGAGAACCAATAATTCTATGTTGCTTCAACCAATTCCAAAGTCTCCTCCTCTCAACACTACTATTCAAAGTATAAATGAAACCCGCATGGAACGAAAAATTCCTAAGTAAATATTTAACTTCACAAAGTATGACTTGGTCACACATGCTAATGGCTGAGATGTTCCACACACAGGAGTCCCAAGTGACCCAAATCCTACCATTTAGGTGATGAGAATAGTTATTTAAGATGTCCCATCCTCTCTTGACTTTATTTAAGACACCACTACATTTATTCTCTTTTACTCTTGTCTCCAAAAAACAAACTAAGGATAACTATAATCCCCCAAAATTTTAAAAAGCTTATAATTTAATAAATAAATTTTATTTGGGATAAATTAGCCTTTAAATCTATTTAGTTTAATTATTTATGGATTTTTGAGTATATAAAATTAGATATAAATATCTAATAAGTTAAAATAAATATATTTTTTTATTTTATCACACTCTTATTATTTAAATAAATTTTCAAACCCTTATTTTACTAAAATTATCCTTTTTAACCCTTATATTTAAATTATATTATATTAAATTATTAAATCAATTTATTACCCAAAAAATTATATTGTATTATTTTATAAATTAAATTATTTTATTTAATACTATTTTTCCTTTTCTTTTTCCTTTTTCCTTTTTTCCTTCTCCTTTTTCTTCATTTTCTCTTTTCTTTCTTTTCTTTTTCTTTGGGTCGCCGGTTGGGTGGCCTGCCCCTTCCCTCCTTTGCATTGGGTCGCCGACCCGTCTCTCCCTCTCCTCCCTCATTTCCTTTTTCCTTTCCCCGGCCCGACTCCCCTTTTCTTCTCTTCCTTCTCCTGCGCGAGCCTGGCCCGCCTCCCTTCCTTGATCGGGCCGGTTCGCTTCTTTTTCCTTCGATCGCTCATCGCGCCCAACTCCCCCTCCCCTTTCTTCTTCTTCTTCTTCTTCTTTCTTTCTTCTACCTCTTTCCCCGGTGAAATTCCCGACCCCTGCCATCTCTGCCACCCTACCTGCAACTCCCTCTCCCCTATTGCTTCCCCCTATCTCCCTCTCTCTCCCTCTCATCGTTTTCCTGCCATACCGGCCCCACCATCTCTCCCTCTTCCTCTCCCTCTCCCTGCCATTGCCATACCTCTCTTCTCCTCCCTCTCCCTACAACCCTCATTCCCTTACCACCCTATCGCCACCCCTCGAGCCACCCTATTCCCTCCTCTCTCTTCCTCTTCTTTTTCTTCTTCCTTCCCTGCCCCATTCTGCATTTTTCCGAGCCTCTCCATGCCTTCCCCGACCCTCTTTCTTCCTTTCTTCTCCTCCCCTCTCTCACCCTATTTTTGCTTCACCGCCCAGCTTTGCTGCTGTCGTCGCCTCAACAGCCACCTGCACCACCCCCTACTGCCCTCTACCTCACCCCCGATCGATCACAACACCCATTGAGCCACCCCGCAGCCTCCTTCTTCCTTCCATCTTCTTTTTCTCTTCTTTCCCTCCCTTCTCGGCAGCCACCCTGCGCCACCTCGATCCGCTGCCATTTCGTAGCCTCTACCGCCACCTGAGCCACCAAGCTAATCCTTGCAACCCCCTCTACCACCCCAAGCCTCCTTTGGCCGAAACCACCACCTGTAGGCCCCCATTTTCTCCCTCCATTTTCCTTCCTCCTCAGCCCATCCCTCTCGACCCATCTCGGCAACCCCTCTTCACGGCCTCTCTGCCGCCGCCGCCTTTAGCCGCCTTCAACCCATCCCCGACCACCACCTACACCCCCTCTCCACTTCTGCACCATTCCCTTGCCCCAAATCCTCCCCTGCATGCCCTTTTTCTTAGCCCCAAAACCCCAACCCGAAAATAGCCTATTTTCCCTCTTTTCACCTACTTTTTAGCCTCTCCCCCCATTTCTTTGCATGCAGCTTATGTTGCAAGAGTAGGATAAGCTGCTACATGCTTGGTTATGTTTTGTTTAATAAATTTTAAGGTATAATAATATTTTAATTTAAGTATTTGATTAATTAAGTGTTATAAAGCCTTATACTTTGATTTTTATTATTTCTAATGTAATAAGTCTTGATATTATTTTTAGGTATTGGTTTTGATAATCAAAGCTTGAACCTTTAACGGGAATACCGATAAGGTTCGTTTTTGCGGGAATCAAGGTAACCGTTAAATCCCACTTAAATGCATGGATTAACGTATGTTAGCACATTAGGATTTTTAACATGTTATTATGTTTAATATTTGTTGTTTAATAGCATGCATGTAGTTTCTTGTGATGTTTGATAACAAGGAAGCATGTTAGGTTATATGTTATGTATGGAAATATTGTTTAGGATAAGAGTTTGGTTGTTAATGAAAATGCTAAGTATTATCTATGTTGTTTTATGCTATTGTGATCTTTAATGCATGGTTCATATTTTGTGAGCCTTAGGGGATTTTAGTAATGTATCTTGTACAAGAATATGGTCTAATATATATATGGGTGCTAATAAGTATTATATTAATTATAAGAGTTGTGGATGAGGTGTTAATATTAATATTTTATGTAGTAATAATAATAATTTAATATAGGTGGTGTACTAAGGGGCAAAATGGTAACTTTAAATTAAAAATGGTATAATGGTAATTTTGGAGGCAAGTGCAAAGTGGTAATTTTGTAATTAAAGCATAAAAGGATAATTTTGGAATTAATGGATAAAATGGTAATTTTGGAAGTAGAAAGGGTAAAGTGGTAAATTGTAAATGAAAAGGGGCAAATTGGTAATTTTGGAAGTAAGGGGTAAAATGGTAATTTCGTAATTAAAGGGGGTAAAATGGCAATTTCGTGAATAAAGGGTAAAATAATAATTAGAAGGAAAATGGTAATTTTATAATAAAAGGGCAAAATGGTAATTTTGTAATAAAAGGGTAAAATGGTAATTTTGTGATTAAAGGACAAAATGGTAATTTTGTGATTAAAGGGAAAAATGGTAATTTGAAAATTAAAAGAGATAAAATGGTAATTTTGTAATTAAGGATAAAATGGTAATTTTATAAGTGAAAGGGTGTTATGGTAATTTTTAGAAGTTAAGGGGTAAAATGATAAATTTGAAAGTAAAGGGGTAAAATGGTAATTTTGTAAATAAAGGGGTAAAAGTGGAAATTGGAAGGGAGTAACTTGGTAATTATAATAATTGAGAAGGGTAAACTAATAATTTAAATAATTAAAGGGTAATTTGATAATTTAATAATGGAGAAGGGTAAAATGACAAACATGATAAATGTGAGAGGCAATTTGGTAATTTAACCAACTAAAGGGGTCATTTGGTAATTAGGATAATGAACAGGGGTAATTTGGTAATTTAGCCAACTAAAGGGGTAATTTGGTAATTAGGATAATGAGTAGGGGTAATTTGGTAATTTATCCAACTAAAGGGGTACATTTGATAATTTGACCAACTAAAGGGCAATTTGTTAATTATAATAAAGGAAATGGGTAAATTGGTAATCTAACCAATCAAATGGGAAATATATTAAGTGTAAAAATTACGAAGTGTGATTAGTGGCCTAATAAGTGTGGAAGATAGCTCGGTAAATTAAACCGAGTAAGGGTGTAGTTAAGACCGAGTGTGTGCTATGTGCCCTATATGTCGTGGATGTCCTATATAATTATATGTCGTGTTCTATATGCTATTATCTTAACTGTTTTATATGTAGTACGACTTGGAACAGAGGTATGCTCATGTGTCCTCTTTTGGTATGTGCTAATATGGATATGTTGTAATTTATGGCGTGATGCGATGTGACCCTTTAGGACATGCATGCTAGGATAATTAATGTGGTGATGTGGGATGGAGGCATGAAAAAGAAAAATGGAAAAATAGGATAACCAAGGGGAAGTAAGTTGGCTAATGTACGTATGGGAGGAACTAGGGTTTGCATTGGAATTTTAGGATTGACATGATAAATATCGAGGGTTTTGCATGAGATGGTTAGAGTCCGCATGGGGGCAAATTTTACATATGGAAAGTTTTCTCGGGACGTGAGGAAGGTAATAGAAGTGTCGTTTGGGTGTCTGGGGGCTTCGGGTGAAAAATAGTACGTGGGACAGTATAAGGGTGCGTAGGAGACCAGGCTAGGGTTTAGAAGGAAATCCTAATTTGAGAAGTTGGAAAAAGAGAAAGAAAATAATTAAAAATAAATAAGAATGAGTGGGGTATGAAGTGAGAGTTGAATATAAGGGTTGTGACGCATGTAGGATATTGAAATAGGTTGGGATGCGTAAGGCAGAGAAGGATAGGCCACATAGGCCCAAATTAGGGTTTCTGGAGAAAACCTAAGGGTAAGGAGGTGAGTGGACTTTGAAGGTATAAAGTGTGGGCCTTGACCCACACACTTAGGAATTGTGCTCTCGGTGTGAGAAAGTGGATTAAGGGAAGGATGTCGAGGCGAGATAGGAGGTGCAGAAGTCTCAAGATATGGGACGTGCCATCCTGGGAGGATAAGTGTGGATATAGTTAGCCATGCATGTCAAGGGTGAAATACTTTCGAATAAGATGCGATTAATATACTAATCACTTAAAGAGGAAGATGTTGAGCCAGACCCAGACCGGTCCACCGGCAAATAATAGTGGCCAGGAGCCGGGGTGCCCTGGAGACTGGTCCACCGACGAATAATAGTGGTTAGGAGCGTTCTGTCCTGTATGTATTTCCGGTCCACCGACTATAATAATAGGGGATTCCGTGCTCAACAAACCAAATGTAAAAACAATAAGACATAGGGAATACACTAATTACTTACAGTGGAACACCTTGTGAGTCGGGGCCAGACCGGTCCACCGACAAATAATAGTGGCCAGAAGTGTTCTGCCCTGAAGATTGGTCCACCGGTGAATAATAGTGTTCAGGAGCGTTCTGCCCTATATGTATTTTCGGTTCACAAACTATAATAGTGGGGTTCTCGCACTCACATGGATATTTATAATCCGAGATGATGGATTAATGATGGACTAATGGCTTTAAGGCCCTAAAAGTTTTGATTATTCATGATGGCCTATTAATGTTTAATTGACTTGTGGAATATGTGAATGTATGGATCTGAATATTATGTTTATACCTGTTGTTATGTACGGATATAGTAGTATATCATGTGTTACATTGTGTGCCTACATTTAAGTGTGTTTTTAAAGGATTACTCAGTACCGTAGTACTGAAGGGTTCCATTCGTGGGGCCCCTGCCTATTCAATGGGTAGTGTCCCTTGCAGGTCGTTTTAGGCGCTATTCAAGTGGGCCTCAGAAAAGAGCGTAAGGAACTATCCGGAACTGTTCGGGTTTTACTTTGTCTCCTTTAAATTCACAATTTCAATGTATTCGTTGTTTTGTAACCACCACTGGTGGATTATACTCTTATATAAATGTTTATTTGCGCTACTCTAATTTAATTATTAGTCGAGTTTCTTGTAATTTGGATTTTTCTCCTTTAGCCTTAGCACTTGGTACTAGAATGGTATGAGTGAACCGGTCTGGTACTAATTGTGGCGGTAATATCCCTAGAATTCACGGTTTATTATTTTGCTTCTGCTAATTTTCTTTTAATAAAATGAAATTTTTCAGTAGTAAATTTTGGGGGTGTTATAATAATGCATTACTCCTACAAAAATGGCTGACTTCCTAATGTTTGGAAGCCTTATTCAATCTACGAACATTCCACGAACTAAACATGCCCACCAGGATCAGTGTGTTGAGCACCTCTCCTTACATACTGTTTTTGCATAGATCCAGAACCCACAGTTGGGCAATCTTGAATTACCTTAGATGATCGATTCTTTGTCGTAATTCTCACCTTAGGGGACAGGACATGGTTAGTACTAGCCCCAGGATCAATAGGCCCCTGCAAATTTTACCGAGTATCACTAGCAATCCCTCTATTAGACCGTTAGATACTAGTGCTAGCCCCAACTGCAGAGACAGAGTTAGCGATGGCATTCACACAAGGCAAGTCCAAAGCACTGACCACCCTACCATCTTCAATAACCTGAGCAGTTTCCTTATCTTTCCTACGGTCCCTCACAACAACCCATTCTCCTCCAACATCCTTGGGAGTCTTATTAATAACCCTTTGCTTCTTACAACTGGGAGCACCATGACCAAACATATCACAAAAGTGGCAGTAGAATGGCTTCCAATCATACTCAATTTTTTAAATGAGCTCACCTCCCTTAAGATCAACAATAACCATAGAATTAAGGAGTGGTTTTTTGATATCAATCTCAACTAGCACCCTAGGGAAAGACGCACGTTCCTTGGAAACAGTAATGGCATTAGTGCACATTGGCTTTACGATTGCACTTGCTATTCCACTCAACGAATATTTGCCCCAATACTCAAGAGGCAAGTTAGGAAATTTTATCCATAGAGGCACAACCTACATCTCATTGTTGTGAATCTTCATCTTCTTGTACCAAAGCTTCAACACAAGAGGCTTATTAAAGAATGTCCAATATTGTCCAAGAATAAAAGTTGCATCTTCCATACTTTTCAACTTAAACAAGAAAACCCTCGCAGCATGTAGCATCACTTGAGGCAAGGGGACCTCTCTACAATGAGCATGTGTATACCCACAAATTTGATTATAGGTTGGGTAATCACCAAACACATATCTCACCAAAGTATTAGCTCATAAATTTGCTTTGAAATCCACCTCTTTCTTATCCAGTTTGACAGTCATCAAATCATTTTCCATGGAAGGGGGAAAAAGACAACTTCTCACCCTAATTAGGATTTCGGTTCCCTGCTAAAATATCCCTCCAAGAAGGAGCATCAAAAGGGGAAGAGTCCTCCAGCTGCTCCCAAATAGATTTCTTCTCACCAATAGCAGTGACCGATTGTTTAGGGTTTTCCACCTACAAACCCTTACCCTTGCTATAGTCTAACTAGTTCGAAGACACCAAAACACCATCAGAGATATTCGCCCCTAACTAGGGAATCGAAGCGCCAAGGTTTGGGTGAATTATGTTCAGCGTAGGATCATCTACACCAGCAAAGGTAATATCCACATCAAACAGTCCATTCTCAAAATTCCCCAGCATCAAATCACCTTGCAGATTAGTTGTCGAAGGTTCCTGAGATGCTCGACTTTATGCACCCGCAACACCCGCAGGACTGGAGACCAACGAATGCACCTACTTAATGGAAAGGGAAGAAGGGGACTTCTTCTTCCTAGCCATGGGCATGCCTCACTCAAACCCTAAGAGAGAGGAGGGAGGAGACGGGCCAAATTTTCTATCTTCTATCTAGATACTTGATTTTAAAGAATTCCGGATGATGATTTCATACGGTCATTATTAACCATAGGCAAGTACGATAATAAACAATCGGAAAAAGAAAATTAGTCTCATCGAAAAGACAGATGCATAAGTGAAATGGAATGAAATAAAGGATGAGACATACAGACGTGGCAGAAGTAATGTAGACTAAACAAAGATAAAAAAAAAAGTGTTGATAAAATGTATTTTTTTTTTAACTTTCTGTTTTCAATTTTAATTAAAATTTGATCCATCAATTCAAATAAAGATTTTTTTTTGTTGTCATTTTAAGAGTGCTTTTTTTTTTCCTACTACATGAACTATAATTTTCATATTAAATTATTTTATCCTCCTTATTCAATGATTAATTATAAGATCCGTAAAAAAATACAAAGACAATTCTGGAGTTTAGTTATATCATTGTTTAAGCATTCATGAAGACCTAGACATTTATTTCCCAAGACAGACTCTTTACTTGGAAGAGCTTAAATGAACCAGTGAAGCGAAGTGAAGAAGCTTACATGCACCGGTGAAGTGAGCTAAAGAGGTACATGCAAGAATCAGTGCCGGCTAAAAGTAGGTTTAAATTGCTCACCAACCCATGCACAAACACTATGACAGATCTACAAAATATAAATAATAGTAGAAAAAGTAAATAAGGGTAAAGAAAAATAAAAATTAAGACCCACTAAATTGAATAATAAAAAAAAAACTAATATCCAATTAAAAAAAGTAACTGAAGTAGAAAAACTAAGAAAAGTGGTCAAGAGGAGTGAAAAAGAGTATAAGAGATGCACTAGAATAATTTATTTTAAACATTTTATGAACCTATATTTTAGTTTTAATATAGGACCTCAATATCATTAAAAAGGCCCGACAAAAATACATGCAATCCATCAAAATTAAAGCAAGCAATAGATTTTGGCATGTTCTACTTCAAAGCATCAATCACAGGATTTCGATATACACTGATATTCATACACGAGATGATGCAGTATCTTCCCTCATTCTTGGGTATCGCCCACTAATTTCCTACTTTCCGTGCTTCTTATAACACATATAAACGTTGCCCATGATTGAGAAAGTTGTTAATGCAACCATAGGAAAAATACATCCGTAAAAAACTCATTGCAACCCTACGGAATGTTGATCTAGGCTCAACTAAAGGAATTCAACAGATTCCTAAGATCGTTATCAGGCTGCTAGTGCTAGGTTGGCACACACGCCGGCCATGACCAAATATGTGCCAGTCAACTCACAGAACTATATTCGAGATTTATCTTCCTCCAGTAACAAATGAACTATTGATTGCATGATTTCGTCATTAACGGCTGGTCTCTGAAAAGAAAATAATAATAATAAGGATATAACTTTAGAATTTCTTATAGAATAAATCACTCATCAACCACAAGGGTAAAAAGCACCTCCTCAATGCCAAAATTTCAGACAAAACGTTTGTAAAAGAGATGCTCCCATAAAAGGTCCTTGTATCTCACATAGAAAGCAAGAGCCCTCTAGCACCAACTTCCAACCGGTGTATTATATTTAAGGCTTGTTTGGTATATGGATAATAGAGGTGGAAAAAATTCTTCTTATTTTGTGTTTTGTATATCAATTATCTAATAGTAACAAATTTTTTTTTAACAAAATGCCCATATTTAGATCAAATTAAAATATAAAATATATATTCGTCTAAAAAAGAGTTTTTTTAATTTTAACTAGAGAATACAAGATAAGTAAAATATAGAGGAAAATTTTCTACCCATATTACACCTATACCAAATGAACACTTATATGGAAAATCATCTAGATGTAAGGATTGATGTGATTTGGAGCATCTCTAAATAAAAGCGTTTGGACTAAAATTCTTTTAATAGCTCTTCAAATGTAACATGAATCATTGTTCTCTACGGCAACACTCACTTCAATCTTTATAGCCATTAAGCGAACAAAAACCTAATTACATGAAATTATTGACACACAACAAATTTACTACACTACCAACTAGCCAACCACCAGAAGTCTAGCATACCTAGGTTCATGTGATACTATTGTTACCTTTTGTCAATCATAGGCTTTATTAATGTGTCATTTAAACATCTTTGAAGCAAATATCAAAGAAGATTGGTTAAACTGCAAGCAACATAATGTACCTGAGGATTGTTGATTAACTCCTTTAGAACGGAATCTAGAGTTAATCTAAGTTCCTTGAACAACACAGCAGTTTGGGCAGCTGCATTCACCTTTAACCATCCATCAATTGTGACCACCCCTATCTGCAATCGGAATAAAAGAGTTAATAAAAAAATTATGGAGGGTTGTTACAGTCTCTTAGAAGACTCAAAGTGAGAAACAAAAACTACAATATCATAAAATTTAAATTCCTATAAGACTTGAGAACAGTAATGTATAGGGAAAATATATACAATCAAATTGATACCCAAAATGTTGTCATAACTTTCCAATGCAACTTTGGTCAGGGAGACTGGATTACTGCCTTTAACCTCAGTTAATGATTGGTGACATGAGGGCTGTTTCCGTGCTATAGATTATGTGATAAGATCGTGTAATGTTATATTTTTATCCCTTAATACTTCAGTCTTTTAATACCTTCATATGCTTAAGTTTATATTTTGATGTAGGAAAAAAATAATAGGTGATTGGAATAAAATGAGATTTATTCTGCCCTTAGAATAAGGTGATTCAATTTGCATTGGAAAGTTTAATAAAAGGTCTTTTAAGTTCTTACAAAATCTGATTGGATCATTGCCAAAATTCAACCTGAAGATGCTGCACTAATACGACAAACACAATTTCCTAAACTAAGATTCTGTGTTGTGGATCCACATGAAGTATCGGAAATTCCTAGAGGGAGAACAACTTCTACAGCTGTTATACGACTCTTTCTTAATTATATTAGAAACTTGTGTTACTTTGAAAAACTCCCTTAGTAGTCAGGAGTTAGATATTATTAGTTAAGGAGTGATTTCAAAGACTTACAAAAGATCTACAGGGTGTTTGTTCAGAGAAATATAAGAGGATAAGAGGTCAGCAACCAACAAGTCAGACCAGCCCTCTCCTCACTTAATTTCCCTTCAGATTTTCATGGTCATGTGAGGCTCATTTCTTTTGCCATGGCCAGCAGTCAAATGAAACATATGCTCAATTCTACTTCGAGTATAGAACAACTTTTTGTGCTTGTTTTCATAATTGTCTCATTTAATTAATTAGAGGCCTACTAGTAGTTTATTATTCGTGGAGTTTACTGCCAGGTATCAAATGTGTAATTGTCTAGTCAATACATTCATGCGTATGCCAATACAAATTGGGTCAAGTTAGGAAAGTAGTTATCAGTTGGGGATAGCCGAATTAGAAAACAGAGAAGAGAGTAAAGAAAAGGCATTGACTATAATATTTGATAACTCCTTGGACCATACACTAACAAGAACCAACTAGGGGTTCAACACTTCAGATAAATCTCGTGAGATTTTCGGATTCAAACTTCAAACTCATGCATTAGAGTTGAAGTGAATTGATTTTTGCAGAGAGAAATAAGATAACAAAATTCTAAATAGTCCTTCATTCATGTATGAGCCCAACACTTATAGGAGAGTGTTAGGTCTCACTTAGTTGTAATACAACTCAACTATAGAAAAGGGCCGGTTTCGTTAATTAATCAAACTAGTTAGTTGTTAAAGAGACTAACTTCAAGTAGTTTGATCCTACCCAAAACTAAAGTTGACTTGGTGTAGCTGAAATAGAAAATTCAGAACTGTTTGGGACATTCCCAATGTCTTACATCTCTCTTGGGAGGATCCAAGCTAAGCTAAGCTAAAAATATCATTAAATGTACAAAGTAAAAGTAGTTTTTAGGCTAAAGACTAAAAAAATTATCAAAAGCATAAAGCAGAAAGTAATTTTTCTGCTTCAGGCCCAAAGTTACATCACGGCCTTATTATAGCTTTCTTTTCTCCCAAAAAAGGTTTGCCCCCTCTAATGCTTGTAGGTGCTGCTATTGCCATGGATTTTTTTTTTGGGCTACCAAGCATACCTAGATCTTCCTAGAACAGTGCAGCTGTGGCCGCTATTGTGGGACCTGCATTGTTGCCTATCCTTGCCTGGGCAATGCGCCATTTTAGCCAAAAAAATAAGCCACTATGGGAGTAAAAAGGTGGTGGCTGGATTTGAGTTTTGTATGGCCTTCATGGCTTAGGGCTTAGTTAATCTAATTAATCCTATTGAGAAGGTTTTTATGTCCCCCCAACCAAGAGAAATTAACAACTAAATTAATATCATAGAGAATGGATGCTCCTGCATCATAAATCTTAGGAAGAACATTTGACTAAATCAAACACAATCGCTTATGTTCGTGCTATTGCATTGATGTCTCTAATTTATAAAGCTGCAATCAAATTGAGTCTATTTCACTTAACTTAGGTATTCTGAAAGATGCAATTATAAGGACACTTGTTTTTTAATTAACTACAACTAATGAGAGAGTTCCAAAAGTGAATATCAATTGCACGAATTGATTTATCCTTGTACTCATGAAAAACTATCAAGATTCTGTTGTTGATGTTAACTTGGACCAGGGTTTGCTTATTTTGAATTTATATTGCTTCCTAGTTGTTCTTCAATCTGTTCTTTGATCGAAACCAGAACTTAATGGCATTTAGCATATACGATATCCCAGACACTCTGTGGCGTCTATTACCTGCTCACACTGCTACACTTAATCTTGGAGTATGTTTTATTTTTGGCTGCCTACAACAAGAAATCAATTTATAAAAATAATGTCTGGAAACAGGTATTATGAAAATAGAAAGAAAGCTATAGACCTAGAGCTAAAAAGTGCATGACTAACAGAATTTAGAAACCATAATTTTCCTGTCTCCAGATATGATTTCTGATATGGCAGGCCATCAGACTATAGAAAATTTTACAACATGGCGCAACTCTTAGGAGACTGAAGAAACCTAGGGCGCATTTACGTTATGAAAACACTTTTCACAGAAAACAATAAATAAATAAAAAAGCATCAAGTTTTCAATTGAAAAATCGTCTTCATGAACACAAACTATAAACTCATTCTCTAAGTCTGAGAAGTGGAAAATAAGTTAAAAACATTCCACATTCTAGCAACCATTTAAAATGGAGGTGCTGACAATAGTGGCAGTGATGTTGATGGAGGTGGTTGCGATGGTTCTGATGACAGTGGAAGTGACAGTGGTTGTGGTGATTGGGTAAGGCAGCAGTGGCAGAGTCTGCACTGAGCCAAAAGGTTGTTTTTCAAATAGAAAACATCAGTCAATTCGTTATGGAGAACATAGAAAATAACCCAAAGGCAATCTTTCCGATTTCCTACATAATAGGAAAATAAGTGCGTGTTCTAATCTCCAAATCAGAAAAAATGAACACACATTCCAGTATTTTCTCTAGAAAACTTGAAAACGTTTATAGAAAACACATCTGGTATTCTTATAGTAAATGCAATTTTCAAGTCTGGATCAGGGCATCATCATGGACAGGCAAACACTTAGAAGGCTTACCTACATAAATAGATAGTCTACAATGCATTCTCTCCCAAAGAAAATGCGGGATATATTTATTACAACTTTGCATGGATGACGTTTTTCTCTCAGGGTGGGCAATAGGAATGCAAATCTTTAATCAACTTCGAACAGAAATATGGTTACCTGATGCTGAATACTGATAGAGCCGCCAAAAAGTAGAAGTGAGTATGGAGATATGATGGTAGTGTCTCGAAGGAAAATTTTGTTTGTTTCCACCTGAACAAGAAAGGTAAGGAAAGTCAAAAGTCTAATGTGCAAGTTGAGGCTGCAGTGTCTGCACACTCGATGAAATTGAAACCATAAAGTTTGAATCAATTCACACAGCAAGACGGGCATCAATTGTGCACAAACACTTCTACAGAATAAATGACTTGAAGTCGGATTGCTGAATAAACTCTGGCAATGTCTTCATTGTACCGTAATGTTTTTACCAGTCATAAAAAGAAAAGAAAAACAAAAAAAGAAAGCTGACAAAGAGAGATAGTACTCTTAATTAAGACCAGTTCAAGCATCAGGAGCCTGGAAAAGATAATATGATGTTCCTAAGGGTGATAAAATGACATTGCACAAAATGGGGAAAAAAATGACACATAACGAAAGCCTAACCATTGTCACTATACTTCAGACATAGAAGCAGCCTCCCTAGAATGCAAGAGTTGCATTTTAAAGGGGAGAGAAAACAAGAACAAAGAATTGAAAATGTGGTCAAATTTTTTGCCCATTTTCAGGACAGAGACAAGTGAAGGGGAACTTTTTTTTGGTTATGAAGCTAGAAATGTATTATCTCACAACGTTTTTATTGATAGAAAGCAAGGTCAAATTCCTGAAAATGCTCATATAAGTAAATAATCAAACACTAGAGCAGAGAGCTCTGTTATTGTTTTACTCTATTTCATTGCCAAGGCACAAAGGATACAATTACACTCCCCTAAGTAACGGTGCATGTTTTCTGCAACAGAACATATATTTCATAAACACAAGCACAACATCAGAAGCAGAAGAAAGAAGATTGAATCCACATGCATAAATCCAATGAATTGACCAGGCAACCCACATGATGAATAATACAGTAGGTTCAAGAGTTCAAACCTTCTCAAGGAAGACAAGAAATGGATGACAATATGCTGTCAAATTACTGTTGACAGAAGAGGGATGTATGTGAACTTCCCGTCTTCCATCATACCAGGCAGTGTAGCCCTTGCCTGTGCCAAGAGACTGTCGAAGACTCCCCAGACCTGGTACATATATGCCTTCTTCAGCTGCAGCCACATTGGGGTATAAACCAGCACATAATATTGCCTACAGAATGTAAACCAAAACTAGAACCTCAATATGGTTCTTAATACAGTTGAAAAATAGAGTAACAGGACAGTATATTGAAAACAAAAATCTTTAATCATACAATTTTGAATGAACAGATAATCAAAGATGTGATTGAGTAAAACAATTGATGCAGGCTCACAAGGACCCACTCAGATTCAGGCAAAAAAAATGAAGAAAAAGAAAAACAGAGAAGATTGAGAAAGATTAAAAGAGTAGCTAAACTATAGGATAAGCATTTATGCAGTGTTATTCCTAAATAGATTCAATGAGTTCCAATCTTATTCCGTCATTAATGAGAAAATAGAACTGCTACTTGCTACAAACTGTAGGAATATACATATCTACTCATGCGTCTGTAATTACTAGTAGTTAGTTAGATCAGTAGTTAGTTAGACAGATCTTAACTGATTTCTTCATATCTGTTTAAGTCATATACGACCAAGTAATTGTAAGATTGTGAAAACAAAATAACAGATACAGGACTCTCTCATTACGGAGTCTATTTTTTCCTCCATTTTTGATTCCTAATAACAGCTTGTTGAGCTGTTTTACACAAACCTAAAAGTAAAAAATTTACTTTTCACTCTAGTTGCCCCATCTTCCGCTTGCACACAGAAAGTATCATCCATAATTAACATGTGCCAGCTGAAACATGAGTTTGATACAAACTATTTAGAACAGAGGTACCAGTTCTTTCAGAATCCAACCATACATTAATGATTAATTTGCAGGCCCATTTATTGCACTTATATCATCTTCAAGTATAACAAGAACAAAATAAAAATCTTCTAGCTGACATGGCAAGGCTACAACAAGAAAAAATTAATTATTCAGGTAGCATCAATCAGGCTAATATCCAGATGAGAATGGGGTTTCTTTGTGCGAACCATTGGATCCGAGCTGTGGAAAGAACACACGCAGTTCATGTTTGAGCTTCACCCAGTTTGTACGAAACTTGAATCTGAAGGCCACTATGCAAATTCACACTGGAAAGGCCGGTTCACACCATGACAAACCCCAAATCTAATATCTTAACTCATATGTAAAACTCTGAATGTAGCCAAGCTACTAGTAAGAGAATAGTATGTCAACAGAACAAGATTGTGGATCAGGCGATGCCATTTCCATCGATACTCCAACCTATTTTCCGTTAAGTCCATGGAATTGGAACATGAAAGATCAGTCTGATCAGTTTGGCTAGTTTGAGTACGGGTGATATCAAAACCAATTGATTAATGTTCAAGTTTTTCTGAGTTCCAGGCCACATTAGATCATATTTCTTCTGCTTCAAAAATAACTGACTTTCGGACAATCTTAGTCTGGGCTATTTTAAGTTTTGCTAAAATTTCTGGTTCTTTCCAAGTGGCAAATGCAGAAATTAGGCAACAAACATCTGGTCTTTCATGAGTTGCAGGAAGCCTGGTATCACTCAAGACTGAGATAATAATAGGAGGGAATCTTCAGTTTCAAGCCTAATGAAATTAAAAATAATTAATTATGATATAGTTCCCTTTTGATTTCTTGAAAGTTTTAATCGGTCTAGCGATTGGTATAAAATTCTACATGTCAGGTAATAAAATTATCTAATGTGAGAAAAAGAAAAAAGAACAGAATTCATTTTTTCCAGGTATAGAGGCTGAATTGTTTTGTTCATAGCTTGAGAATCCAACCAAACAGTACATGACTCAAATTTACCAAACATTCCCAAGGTACCAGTTCCTTCTGTCTTGAAAGTCAACACAGTATTACCTGAAAACCAATGGATCAACCATCTCATAACAGTTTTCCATATAATTATTGTATTTCACGACATGTGATGAATGTATTATGATTTTTGCAAATTATAATTTGGATGTTCAGATTAATCTAATATTGTCCTTTGTTCAGCATTATAAAAAAACATACCCATTTAAATAGTTGACACTCGATCATTACATGTATCTAAACACCCTATAAAGATTAGTTTTTTAACTAAAGAAGATCAAATGAAGATGTCATGGCATGAGATTTGGAAAAGCTTTAAATCTGTGAACATATTTTGAACAATTTAGAAACATAGTAGATCCCAAAAACAAAAAAGGCAAAAAACTAAAATCTTTTATAAAATAAAGGAAAAACAAGAATAAAATTTCAGAGTTAAAATCTTGACTAATAAAAACATAAGATGAAAAAAATAAAATAGAATGCTGATGCAGGAGCATCCATTATCCAAGATATTAATTTAGGTGTTAATTTCTCTAAGTTAGGGGGACATAAAAACCTCCTCACTTGGACTAATTAGTTTAATTAAATCCCAAGCCATGAAAGCCATGCAAAACTTCAATCCAGCCACCACCTTTTGCACCTTAGTGGCTCATTCTTTTGGCTTAAATGGCTCACTACCCAGCCAAGGATAGGCCACAATTCAAGTCCCAAAATAGCAGCCCCAACAGCACTTTTCTGGGCAGATGTGGGCACTAGCAGCAGGAACAGCTATAAGTATCATAGGGGGCAGACCTTTTTTTGGAAGAAAAGAAACCTATGCTCAGGCTATGATGGCAATTTAGGCTTGCAGCAGAAAAGTTACTTTCTGCTTTATGCGTTTAATAATGTTTTTAGTCTTTAGCATAAAAGCTACTTTTACTTTTTACTTTTAATGATATTTTTAGCTTAGCTTAGCTTATCAACTTGTAAGGAGCCTCCCAAGTCAGATGTAAGACATTGGGAAGGTCCCAAACAATTCTGATTTCTCTACAAAGTCAACTTTAGTTTTGGTTAGGATTAAACTAGTTAAAGTTAGTCTCTTTGACAACTAACTAGTTTGATTAGTTAACCGAACCAGTCCTTTTTTTTTTGTTGAGTTGTATTACAACTAAATGAGACCCAACACTCTCCTATAAGTGCTGGGCTCACACTTGAATGAAAAAAACTGAGAATTTGGCTATCTTATTTCTCTCAGCAGAAATCAATCACCTTCAACTCTAGTGCATGAGTTTGAAGTTTGAATCCTAAAATCTCACAAGATTTATCCTAAGTGTTGAAACCTTAGGTGGTTCTTTTTAGTATATGATCTAAGGAGGTACCAAAGATCATATTCAACTCATTTTCTTCACCCTCTTCTCTGTTTTCTTATTCAGTTATCCCCCATTGATAACCACCTTCCTAACTTGACCCAATTTGTATTGGCATATGCATCAGATTGGTATCAGATCCTAGGTTAATTTTAATCGGGTCTTAGCCTCTTCTTTTACTTCCCTTTAATCCCACCCTTTGTCTAAAACCAAACACACAAAAAAAAATGTCCTAGCCCCCCCTCTTTTTTTTTAACTGAATTCAATCCATTTCTGCCCCACCTAGCTCAGGGATTTTTTTCACAGTTCAAACCTCCATGGGTGATCAATCTAGAGGCTTGAATCTTAAAGAGTCACAAAATGTTTATGTTAGAAGAGATCGAGCTATTGAAACTTTGCAACAAGACACTAGAAAACTAGAGCAGTCCATTGAGAACATGCAAGAGGAAATGAGGGAGATGCGTACCATGTTACAACACCTGCTTCCTAATGCAAATCCACCAAATCTACGAAGAAGAAACCCAACCCACCATGAAGAAGGAGATGCCAATGGTGTTGAAGAAGGCTAAAGTGAGTTTGGTTCATCCTCTAGTGAATCATCACTTGAACTAAGAAGGAGAAGCCACGTTAGAACTAGAAGGGATGATTTTCGTGATGTAAGAGCTGAAATCCCTGAATTTGAAGGCAACCACAACCCAGAAGAATTCCTTGAGTGGGAATTGAGGTGTGCTAGGCTATTTGAAGCCAAGGGGTATAAGGATGACGAAGCTTTCAAAGTGGCTGTTTTGAAGCTTAAAGGCCATGCCTCTCTTTGGTGGGAAAATCTCATTCATCAAAGGAGAAAGAAGGGAAAGTCCAAAGTTAAGTCTTGGACAAAGATGAGAAAGCTCATGAAAGAAAGGTACTTGCCTTCATCTTACACTCAAGACCTCTATAACAAAATGTCTTCTCTTAGACAAGGTCAAATGAGTGTAGAAGAGTACATTAGAGAATTTGAAAAACTCATGATGAGACTCGGGCTAGAAGAGAGTGAAGAACACACTATGTCTAGGTTTATTGGAGGCCTAAGACAAGATATTGCAAGGAAGGTTGAGATGCAAAGATACTACACTTTAGATGAGCTATTTCATCTAGCCATCAAAGTGGAGAAGCATAAGAAAGAGAAGAAAACACCGGTTTTCTTACAACAAAACCATTGCTAGCCCTTCCAAAGATAATCCTACAACTTCAAAACCCCCACCTACAACCATCAAGTTTGATATGAAGGGAAAGAGCAAAGAAAGTACATTTGAACCCAATAGGGTGAGGAATGTCAAATGTTTTAAGTGTCAAGGAGTTGGGCATTATCAAAATGAATGTCCCAACAAGAGGGTGATGACACTTGTGGAAGTAAATGAGGCCATCTATGAGGAGGAAGAGAAGGGCATAATATCAACTAGTGAGGAAGAAGAGGAAGCACCACCCGATGTTGGAGAGGCATTAATGATTAGGAGGGTCCTCCATTCAAGGGAAGCCGAGGAGGATGGGTCACAAAGAGAAAACATATTCCAAACCAAGTGCACCATACTTGGCAAGGTATGCTCTCTTATTGTGGATGGTGGAAGTTGTGCAAATGTTGCCTCAAGTATCATGGTGGAGAAGCTTAATCTTCCCACTACAAAGCATAACCGGCCATACAAGCTACAATGGCTTAATAATGGTAATATGGTAGAGGTAACTATACAAGTGCTAATTCCTTTTTCCATTGGTAAAACATATCATGATGTGTTATGTGATGTTGTACCTATGAATGCTTGTCACTTGTTATTAGGTAGACCTTGGCAATTTGATAGAAGTGTTGTGCATGATGGAAGAAAAAATACTTATTGCCTAAAGTTTGCAAAGAAAAACATAGTGCTAACATCCTTATACTCACAGCCAGCAGTAAAGAATGATAACCTGCAGTGTAAAAAATCCTTGTTCATTGATGAAAAGCATGTTGCTAAGGCTATAGGAAGAGGCAAAGTTGTGTATCTGCTACTGCTGCTGGAAGACAGTGTGGGCAGCCCCTGTTTTGACCCACTAATCAGTAAGCTACTGGTAGAGTTTAGAGATGTTTTCCCCACTGATTTGCCACATGAACTGCCACCCATTAGAGGCATAGAGCACCAAATTGACTTGGTACCAAGTGCTACTCTTCCTAACAAGGCAGCCTACAGAAGCAACGCAAAAGAGGCCATGGAAATGCAAAAACAAGTGGACGAGCTGCTGTCCAAAGGCCTTATCCGGGAGTCCCTTAGCCCATGTGCAGTCCCAGCCCTTCTTGTGCCAAAGAAGGATGGTTCTATGAGGATGTGTATTGATAGTAGAGCTATCAACAATATCACTATCAAGTATAGGTATCCTATCCCTAGACTTGATGATTTATTAGATTGCTTACATGGTGCTTGCTTGTTTTCTAAAATAGATTTGAGGAGTGGCTACTACCAAATCCGAATGAAAGATGGTGATGAGTGGAAGACCGCATTCAAGACCAAAGGAGGGTTGTATGAGTGGAGGGTTATGCCCTTTGGCTTGTCTAATGCACCTAGCACTTTCATGAGACTTATGAATGAAGTGCTTAGGCCATTCATTAGCAAATTTGTAGTAGTTTACTTTGATGATATACTTGTGTATAGCTCTAGTGAAGAAGAACATGTAAAGCATCTCAAACTTGTATTTCTAGCACTTAGAAGTAGCAAGTTGTATGCTAAGCTAGAAAAGTGTGAGTTCTTTGTACCTAGGGTTACTTTCCTAGGCTTTGTGGTGTTCAAAGATGGTATAGCTATGGATGAGTCAAAGGTAGAAGCAATCAAGACTTGGCCATCACCAACAAGCCTAACACAAGTGAGATCATTCCATGGGCTTGCTTCTTTCTATAGGCGGTTCATTAAGGGATTTAGTACCCTATTAGCTCCTATCACCGAATGCATGAAGAAGGGGGAATTCAAGTGGACAAGAGCAGCCCAAGAAGCCTTTGAATTGGTTAAAGGAAAGCTTAGTGAAGCTCCTATCCTAGCCTTACCGGATTTCCACAAATTATTTGAAGTTGAATGTGATGCAAGTGGAGTTGGTATAGGAGCTGTTTTACTACAAGAAGGAAAACCAATTGCCTTCTTTAGTGAAAAGCTAAATGGATCAAGGGTAAATTATAGCACCTATGATAAAGAGTTCTATGCCTTAGTTAGGACTCTTGATCATTGGTCACACTACCTAAGGCCGCAACAATTTGTGTTGCACACAGATCACGAGTCACTAAAGTACATCAATGGTCAACACAAGCTTAACCCAAGGCATGCAAGATGGGTGGAATTTTTACAATCTTTTTCCTTTGTAGCCAAACACAAAAGTGGCAAATTGAATATAGTAGCTGATGCACTCTCTAGGAGATATTGTATGCTTTCTTTATTAGAGGCAAGAGTGTTAGGATTTGCATGCATCAAAGAGCTCTACAAGGAAGATAAAGACTTTGCAAGCTACTTCAAGGATCAAGACAAGCTCCAGGGTTCCTTTATGATTCAAGATGGCTTCCTATTCAAGAACAACAAGTTTTGCATTCCCAAGTGCTCAATCCGAGAATTGCTTGTGAGAGAGGTACATGGAGGACTAGCTGGCCACTTTGGAATAAACAAAATTGTAGATGTACTCCAAGAGCATTTTTTTTGGCCTAAGATAGTGCGGGATGTACAAGGTGTAGTGGCGAGATGTGCCACTTGCCAAAAGTCAAAAAGTCAGTTTCATCAAGAGCTTTACACCCCTTTACCCGTCCCACACCAACCATGGGACCATGTTAGCATGGATTTCATTGTGGCATTGCCGAGAACACAAAGGCAAAATGATGCCATAATGGTGGTCGTAGATCGATTTTCTAAGATGGTTCATTTCGTTGCTTGTCACAAAACGGATGATGCCTCTTACGTAGCCGATCTTTTTTTCAAAGAAATAGTTAGGCTACATGGTATCCCCAAATCCATTGTCTCGGATAAGGATACCAAGTTCCTTAGCTATTTTTGGAAGACTTTGTGGAGGTTAGTTGGTACAAAACTTCTCTTTAGTACCGCTTACCATCCACAAACCAATGGGCAAACTGAGGTAACAAATAGAACCCTCACAATGCTCCTTCAAAGTTTGGTTCACAAGTCCCTAAGAGATTGGGACACCAAACTTAGTCATGCAGAGTTTGCCTACAACCGCTCACCCACGTATGCCACGGGTCACTCACCATTTGAAGTAGTGTATGGAGTGAATCCCACTACTCCCGTTGACCTCCTACCCGTTCCCATTGAAGCACATACCAACTTTGAAGCAAAGGAAAGGGCTAAGGCAATGAAGAATCTACATGAACAAGTGAGAGCCAAGATTGAAAGGGTAAATGAATTAAACAAAAACAGGGCAAACAAGCATCGAAAACAGCACTTGTATGAACCCGAAGATTTGGTTTGGCTTCACCTAAGAAAGGAAAGATTTCCTACTAGGAGGAAGAACAAACTTATGGCAAGAAGTGATGGCCCATACAAGGTCATTCAGAAAATTGGGGACAATGCTTATAAACTTGAATTACCACCAGAAATGGGGAATATTTCAAGCACATTTAATGTGGGAGATTTGCTTCCCTATATTCAAGATAAGCCTTTTGGAGACAAGGAAGATGCTTCTCAAGAGGGTGAGAATGATGCAGGAGCATCCATTATCCAAGATATTAATTTAGTTGTTAATTTCTCTAAGTTAGGGGGACATAAAAACCTCCTCACTTGGACTAATTAGTTTAACTAAATCCCAAGCCATGAAAGCCATGCAAAACTTCAATCTAGCCACCACCTTTTGCACCTTAGTGGCTCATTCTTTTGGCTTAAATGGTTCACTACCCAGCCAAGGATAGGCTACAGTTCAAGTCCGAAAATAGCAGCCCCAACAGCACTTTTCTGGGCAGATGTGGGCACTAGCAGCAGTAACAGCTATAAGTATCATAGGGGGCAGACCTTTTTTGGAAGAAAAGAAACCTATGCTCAGGCTATGATGGCACTTTAGGCTTGCAGCAGAAAAGTTACTTTCTGCTTTATGCTTTTAATAATGTTTTTAGTCTTTAGCATAAAAACTACTTTTACTTTTTACGTTTAATGATGTTTTTAGCTTAGCTTAGCTTATCAACTTGTAAGGAGCCTCCCAAGTCAGATGTAAGACATTGGGAAGGTCCCAAACAATTCTAATTTCTCTACTTCAGCTAGTACAAAGTCAATTTTAGTTTTGGTTAGGATTAAACTAGTTAAAGTTAGTCTCTTTGACAACTAACTAGTTTGATTAGTTAACCAAACCAGTCCTTTTTTTTGTTGAGTTGTATTACAACTAAATGAGACCCAACACTCTCCTATAAGTGCTGGGCTCACACTTGAATGATAAAAACTGAGAATTTGGCTATCTTATTTCTCTCAGCAGAAATCAGTCACCTTCAACTCTAGTGCATGAGTTTGAAGCTTGAATCCTAAAATCTCACAAGATTTATCCTAAGTGTTGAAACCTTAGGTGGTTCTTGTTAGTATATGATCTAATGAGGTACCAAAGATCATATTCAACTCATTTTCTTCACCCTCTTCTCTGTTTTCTTATTCAGTTATCCCCCATTGATAACCACCTTCCTAACTTGACCCAATTTGTATTGGCATATGCATCAAATGCAATATTCTAACTATGAAAAAAAATATACTAAAAAACTCATACACAAAATGTATCATGAGCAAGACTTTATTATAAGGCCCAT
Organism: Tamarix chinensis; assembly: GCA_030549775.1. Taxonomy (NCBI): domain Eukaryota; kingdom Viridiplantae; phylum Streptophyta; class Magnoliopsida; order Caryophyllales; family Tamaricaceae; genus Tamarix; species Tamarix chinensis. Next base: position 135,180,561 of record CM060171.1, read on the forward strand.
ATATGTACTACATATATAAAAGGAGAAAAAATATATAGCTAAAACGAATTGTAAGATCCACCTAGAAGAAAAAAAAGGCTAAATATATAACCCACATATTAAGTATAGGAAAAAAAACATAATTTGTTCTAAATATACAACAACAACACAAAAAAAAAAAAAAAAAACTAATTACGCAAAACATTTAGACGTAACAAGATCACTGACTATACCAAAATAGTTGCCTACATTAAACATACGTTAATATATATATTTTTTATATTATTTTGATAACAAATTCTTTATTCAGTAATGGAATCTAGGTGGGAAATTTCATTTATTTCCTAATTTGAAATGGGTTATGCTTTTATTTATACATATTATAGATGCTCTATTCTTATTTTTATTTTCTCTAAACTTCCCTATTCCCCTTGCCAACAGAATTGGTATGTTTAACTCCTGGTGACCCAGAAAACCATGCATAACACATAAGGTCTAAAGTTCAGGATAAAGCAAACTGAACATGAGCTTTCAATGCTAATCCAACATCAGGTATGAACATGACAACTAAAGACATTATGATGCAATATGATGGTGGGAAGTAGAGGGAATTCTTGTTAAGTGACTCAACCAAACTCACTAGAGGAGCATACGTGTACGAAGTATCAATACAAATAATTATATGTTGTACATGTCGATTTGAAAGTTCTGTCACCGGGTATCCAAAACTGACTAGTCAGAGAACTAGGGTATCCAAAACTAACCAGCCAGAGAACAATGCCCCTCCTAGTCCATGTTAGGGATGATTTTGTGGGCTGGGCCTATAGCAGGGCTCAGGCTGTGAGGACCAAGTCCAATCTAACGGGTTAGACTTGGTCCAATTAATAAGTAGCAGGCCTTGGTCTTTGCTGACTAGTAGAAATCTTTAGTCAATTGAGCCCAGTTTAGAGAAGCTTTTACATAAATAGGGTTTAGCAAGAGCTCAACCCATTACCTTGTAATCCCCTATAAATAATAGGCCAAGTCCTCAAGTTGGATAATAAACAAGTTGCTAACTCCCTGGATCTCCAATCTCTCTCCCCCTTGTGCATCAATCCCAGCCCCCAAGCCAATTGGCCTAGAAGAGGGCTGTTGATCCCTTCTTCCCTTTTACCCTTGGCCTTTCCACAATAGGTAAAGGTAAGAACCCTAATCCTTTTTCTTTTGATAACCCTAATCCTCCTTCACATTATCGAATAGGTAGGCCCATATCCAAAGGTCTTAAAAATCCTTAGTACAATGTGCCACGTTAGGAAGAGAAATCGGGTGATGTTGCATCAGGAAGGACACCTTATAGCCTATCTTAGTAGGCAGCCTACAAACAGACACCATAAGTTGCCAGCTTATGAATGAGAGTTAACAGTGTTGTCCGAGGCACGAAACTTGCCACCTGGGGTGTGAATTTGTGATTTGCACAGACTTGTCTCAAATTCTTACTAGAGCAAAAATTGAGCACATTTCCACAGAAACATTGGGTGAGTTGTCTGTTGAGATTTGACTCCTAGGTTGAATATAAAGTTGATAACACCAATTGGGTGTAATGATGAGGAGGAAGGGCAGTTGTATGCCATCTCATATCATAGCCTTCAGCATTTTAGATGACCTAATGGCAAAGGTAGCAAACTCCAACAAGTTAGAATCCTTGTTACAGGAACTACAATCCAAAGCTCAAGGGGCAGAGTGGACCATCCCCAAAGGGCGCATCTGGTATCAAAATCAAATTTAACTGCCATCTTCATCACAATACATTTCAATCCTCTTCACAGCCTTCCACAAGGTGATATAGAGGTTCACAAGACTCTATTGCTTGTGCCACAACTTAAGGCTTTTTTTTAAGATTATGTCCAGGGTTGCTCCATGTGTCAGCAGATAAGGTAGAGAATATGCACTCAGCTGATCTATTACATTCCTTGTCAGTTCCAACCCAAATATGGGTCTCTGTCTCCATGGATTATATTGACAGCATGTAAAAGTCTCAAGGAAATCCAGTCTTCTTGGTGGTGGTCGATCAAAGGTTAGCCAATTCTGTATTTCAGTCACCTGTACATAGTTTTTCTTTGCCAAAGGGGTGAAAGTACATGAAATTCTTAAGTCCATCACCGGCGACCAAGACCTTGTATTCACAACTCTCCTTCTGGAAGGAACTTTTCATGTTCAGTAGGACACAACTCACCTTTTCCTCGACCTATCACCCTCAGACAAATAGATGGACTACAATGTTTTATCAACACAACTCAATAGACTTGAGCACCTTGGGTGCCATGGGCATCTATAAATATGTAAAAAGGGAATTTGAACAACATCTGCTTTCCCAGCTAAAAACATCTCTTTCAGCTAATTGGAATTAAAAAATAATAAATAAATAATCATTGACTCCTCACATGTCTAAATACAAAGTAGCTGAGATCAAAATTCAGACAACCTCTTCTACTACATAGCAAGACAATGAACTGTTATAGAAACAACAGGAGAACACTCTTCTGCAATACACTTTTTCCCTCTGTACAAATAGTATCAAGTATAATATTTTTAAATTGAAAAAGAGGGGAACTACCGATTTGCAAGATGGGGCATGCAAGAGAAGTTGAAGATAGTCTTGAGTCTTTACTTGTAATGGATAAGACTAAGACGTGTAACTTGGATAATCAGTAAAACAGATTCGATTGAATCTTTTAAGTTAGAATATCTGTATTCCTTACTTTAAGGATATATTATAGAGAGCTAGAATTAGTTCCTAATATCTAGGAGCGGTTTACTTTTTCCAGTCCTTACTTCTAGGAAGAATCGCTGACTATATGTAAAACCTGCCTATTAATAGGCCATTCATGGCAGAGAATAAGATTATTATTGAGATTCACCTCTCCTTTCCACATTACTCTCCTTCAAATCTGATACATCAATGGGGGAAGCAAGATGAAGAAGCTTTATGAGATGGAGCTGCAGCTCTTGCTGTTGTCAACAAGCCCAAGCCGGAAGTTAATACGAAATTCTTGGCCATGAAATCTGTTTTTTGGATTTCATGGAGGAAGGATCCACAAAATTGACACTGATATTTCATTCTGTGTTGATTATAATGTCAAATTGAAGCTTTCATAATGTAAAATATCATAATGCACACTAAATGTTTGACAAAAAGTGAACGACATAATTCACTAACTTCCTCCTTTGTATTCTATGAATTGATTAATTTATATATGAAGCAATTTAAAAAGTTAACATCATGTTCCATATTTGTTTAGAGACCCGCTTGATAAGCCCTTGCATACCTTTTTCTTTCCGGCTGCGGTGGGACATACAAAGAAAGGAGAAAAACAAAATAATGTTCTCCTAGCTGCGTGGAGCAAGCACTCAATGCACTAATGAATCAGAACATAAAAAGTTGATATGCAGTAGACTTTCATGCCAGTCCCTTCAGTGAACACACATCTCAATTAGAAATCATGAAGAGTTCAGCAGAATATCTTAGAGATATGGCAAGAGAAAAACTTGTGTGCTACGTCATTGACAGGCTTTAATGCAACTATCTATAAGATGTAGATGTTTGTTTATTACAACTTACAGGGGAAACCAAGTTGGAAAAATTGGGGGTTCGCCAATCCAAGCGTCTCGAGTTTAGATCAGATATATTGTGCTTTTTGCGTAACTTCTTTGTCATCATTTAATGGATTGATTGAATTCAAATTTTCAAAAGATTGATGTCAATATCATCATTAACAGCATATTCATATAACCGCTGGCCACCATTATGGTTATGCTTCTTTTTTTAATTTTGCCCCTTTGAATTTTTACTATAACCTTAACCCACTCCTCGTAAACGTAACTTTACTGTCAAGCCATTGTCAAACAACTGATTAGAAGAAGTGCTGCAGACCTTAGGAATGAGGCCGTGCAGATAGTGCTTTAAAATTAATATTTGTATAAGAATATCACATGACAAATTATTTTATTAATAGGACGTAAGCCTATATTATTATTTTTTTTAACTTTTAAGTGAGCACCTATCATGAAAGCGCGTACTGAGATTGTGGATTTAGTTGGAAGACAACGCATTTTTCTAGTGCAAGCGAAAGAGAAGCAGGTCGGTTGTTATTTAGTTAAGACGTTAACATGTGTTGAGAGAAACATTATTCCCTCCATTCACAAATAAGTGTCGTTTCAGCAATTTAATTTTGTTTACAAATAAGTGTTGTTTTAGCAATTTAATTTTGTTTACAAATAAGTGTCGTTATACATTTACGAGATAAATTTTAAATGTTTTTTCCTACACTACCCTTTAGCTTTACTTATTTCATAGTTACATTAATCACTATTACCATTTTCAATGGCACTTTACGTAGGGATAATTTAGTAATTTGAATTATTTTCTTAGTTATCGTACCAAAAGTTAAAACAATACTTATTTATGAACGGAGGTAGTAGTAGTAAATATGCAAAGAATTCTCATGAAAGTGAGGTCTGTACTAAATGGAATTTTTTTATGCCTAAATCCTTTGCATTGTCGTTTCTAGGAATCTGATTCTGTATCTACTTCAGAATGGATTGATTGAGGAAGCGAAGGTCCATTCTTTTTTGCAGCATTAATTTTAAGAAGCTATTTAAATATTTTTATACTTTATTAGAGAATATATATATATATCTTGAAGGAATATTCATGTACTGATTCAGTTTCCATGCCAAAGAGGATGGATGGCAATTGTTAAGCTTCTGAAGATGTTGTGGGAGATGGTACTTCCAAGAAGACTCTTCTGGCCGAATCAAGTTCAACTGCCCCAACAAAGAAGCTGAAGGTCTTCATAAGGAGAAGGAAGGGAAATGACTGCATACTGTTGGCAAATTTGGGATAGTCTTATGGTTTCTTTTGTTATATTGGGAAGGACACTCTTTCGTCAAGTTCAGAATGTCTGCACTATTATGCCAAAATTTCAATGTTGTTAGGGCATTTCTCTCTATCTTTTTTACTATTCAAACTTATGGTATTTGATGCTAAGTGCATTGTGGTTCAAATTCTCTATGTTTATTATGTGATCATTTGTTTGTTGTATGATTGCATTTATGTTATATGTGTACAAGTTAAATAGATGTGAATCAGTTCTTGAAAGTAGATATGATCTCCTCTTATTTAATAAGTTACTCTTTCTTTGTAATGGCATGTTGTAAGGAAGGTCAATGTTGGCACCAACTCTTGATGTTGAATTTGTGAATGAGTACATGCTTTCATATGCTCCTTGCTGAAGGGAAGACAAATCTAAGTTCAAATATTGCATATAGATCATAATCGAATGTTGATTTGTCGAATGATGTTCATAATCCAGAATTCTTAAGTGGTATCAAGTATGCTGGTGTGACGAATCACATGTTGAATGTAAAGATTGGTACTCCTATTATGTTGTTAAGGAATATAGATCACTCAGAAAAGTTATGAAACTGGGCAATATTAATTACAAGTGGACTTGACAATCACATATTGAAGCCAAAGATTATTGGGGGAAAGAATGCAGGTAATAAAGTGCTGATTTCCAGGATGTTGTTGACACCTTCTGATTCAAGGTTGGTGCTTAGAATTAATTGATGCCAATTCCCTCTCATGGTTTACAATGCGATGACAATAAATAAAATCCATGATCAATCACTGTCTAATGTCTCTCTTATTGAAAAACCTATATTTACTATTTAGCCATGGAAACTGTATGTTACTATTTCAAGAGTTATTTGCCTTAGTGGGTTGAAAATATTAACATGTGATGACAATATGTAGAATAATAATTCTTCATAGAATATTGTATATAAGGAAGTGCCTATGAAGGTTTAATTGTGTCATCATCTCCAATCTTATTAATGATAATTCACCTTTATATCCTTATTTTTCTCATACGTTACAATATTATGTTCCTATCACTAAGTTTAATTTGTTAACATTCCAGCGTTAACTTAAAAGTCTAAATTTAAATGTAATTCTATGCATCACACGTGGAAAACTAGTAATATTACTATAATGCTTCCTACAACTCTTCCTTACAGATCACCCTAGGATGTGACTATGAAGTTGGTTTATGGGAGGATCCTCTGCGACTTATCATACCTTAATGGCACTTCCAAGGTGAATGCCTTGGACCAGTTGCTGGCAAACAGGGATACCATACCCCTCAACATAAGTAATAAGTTACTCCACGCTCAGAATCAGATCAATTAACAAGTGGGCAAGTGCAGGTGCTAGAATTCAGCTCTGGGGATGTGGTACGGGTTCACTTACAGCCCTACTATCAATTCTCGATGGCCCAGCGCCCCAATCAACAATTATCTCTGATGTTTTGTAGGTCTCTTGCTGTTTAAGACCACGTGGGTCAGGTGGCCTACCGACTAGTTCTTTCGGAGAATAGCCTCCACCCAGTGTTCCATGTGTTTCAACTTAAACAGTTTGTGGGGTACTGCCACATACTGTTCCACCCTTGACTCCTATTATGGATGGTAGTGTCGCACCACAACTGGCCCACGTTTTTTGCTCTCGCCTCAATCTCAACACATGGGAGATTCTTGTTGAATGGCACGGCTTCTCTCCAAAGGATGCTTCTTGGGAGCTGCTGGACAAATTCCAACTTCTCTTCCCTACCTTTTTTTTTCGATAAGTAAGGAATTTTTGGAATTTAGCCTTATAATGTGGCTGCATTAAAAGTCTAGCTATAACTAAGACAATAGCTTGACTGATACTAGCAAAATCCCTACTACGATTTTCAAAAACTCTTAAGTTCCTCTCATACCATACATTTGCAATATAATAAGAAAAAAGAGCTCTCGGGATCTATTTTTTCAGACTATTTTGTCTGGACCTTTTCAATAAAGACTGCACCTCCTGTTGCCACCCTTGGATAGTGTCCCTTCTGCCCGCAATTCTTCTAATTTTCCTCCATATTTCAGTTGTAATGGGGCAATGGACAAATAGATGGTCCCGAGTTTCTAGACCATGCTGGCAAAACACGCACTGCTCCGATACATCCACACCAGTCTCCCGAAGCCTAGCTTTAGTCATCAATCTGTCTCTAAATGCCAGCCGGAGAAGAAAACTGTATCTTGACAAATTGAGAGAGTGCCACACAATCTTGGACCATCTTTGGTCCAACACTGCTCCGATACATCCACACCAGTGTCCCTACCTTCAACCTTGAGGACAAGCTTGTTGTTGAAGAGGAGAATTATGTTAGGGATGCTTTTGCAGGTTAGGCCTATGGTAGTCTAAACACTGACAGGCTAAACTTGGTCCCATTAATAAGCAACAAGCATTGGTTTTCGCTAATTAATAGCAAGCCTTAGTCAATTAAGTCCTCTTTTTTGGGGGGGGGAGATAAGCTTTTATATAATTAGGGTTTAGCAAGGGCTCAACCCATTAGCTTAACTTTTTGCAAATAGGAGGCTAGGCCCTAAATAATAGACAAGTTACTAATTCTTTCACTCTATCTTCTCTCTCTCTCTCTCTCTCTCTCTCTCTCTTTGTGTCAATCCTAGCCCCCCAAATCATCAATTGGCCCTCTCCGATAGGATAAGGCTTGTGATCCTTTACACCCTTCCATCTACAGGAAAGAACCCAAATTCCCATTCTTTTGATGGCCTAATCTCCTTCACGTCATCTCATCTGGTAATCAAAAGCATAACGAAAGGTTTTAACAACCCATGTACCTGTTTGCCCACATCCATAATTGAATCTCATGGTTAACCTTTACCAATGGCCCCATTTCTGAGTGACAACCAAACATTCAAATGGCCACACAGCCATAGACAAAGTATAAAACCATGTCAGCAAACCCTTGGATCAGATCCCAACTATGAACATATGTTACACCATGTGTCAAATGATATAAGCACTCCATATTAGTATTATGAGTTCTTAGTTTGATGAAGTATCAAGTTCTAATTAATGTAAACCCTAGAACTAGCTAAGCTATCATACATAGTATCTAATTTATACACATATTTTCACTACTAAATGAGAAAAGCACAAATAAATTTCCAAAAATGGGATGTGAAAACATCAAAGAAGATAAGCAAGGGTCACTGAAAATGATGTCAAAATGGTGCAAAACGCAATAGCTATAAAATATTCACCCCAATGGAAAGCTAGCAGAATAACCCCCCCCCCCAAAAAAGAAACACAAACACAAACACAAACATGCACAATAGATCTTACCTTCAAAACGGCAGAATGATGTGCATACTTGTTAAATGGTTTTGATACATCTGATAGCCAAATGTCTAGATTTTGCTTTTTTGCACCCTAGATCAGAAACAGTAATGATAATCAGGAAACTGAATGCAAAATGAACAAAAAATGAGCATGTTCAACAAGAGAAATAAGAAAACCCATATGTTTAATCCACAAAATGAAAGAATGTCAAGAAAAATCCAACAAAATAAGGTTTATCTAAAATAAAATGACCTTAACAGTAAAAAGATCAACCCGTGCCCAAATGAATTCAAAAGACATTGATTTGAGGCTGGAACACTAAATAGGAATAAAAGGTTCCAAAATAAGATGAACTTCTAGGGGCAATTAGATGATTAAAGAGCATGTGAATGGACTATAAGTGAGGCAAGATGATTAAAAGACGGTACAATTCGACTACAACCACTGCACAAGAGGACATCGGACATTAGCTTCATTGGAAAATTTGTAGTTGTTTGTTGATAGTCCTCTCAGTTAGTTATTTGTATTTTTTAAGGAAGTAAACTTATCCAAAAATTTATTTATAATTTTGAAACCTGTAATTGAAGAGAAGAAATTTGGCACCAAAATGTTTCTCAAACCAAGCTTTTCTCCAAAATTTATCGTAAAATTATTTTAATCTTCAAAAAATAATTTCCATGAAATGATGGCAAAAACTATTGCGTTAAATCACATGCTGCCACCAGATATGTGACAAAAACATCAATCTAGTTTAAATGGAGGAAGAGCTAAAAAAATAAAAACTAACATAAACCAGCCTTAAAATAGGACAGTTTTGTGACCAAGAATTTGGACCCATGGTCTCAGGCTTATCTTTATTAGTGCGTTAACAATCTATAATATATAGTGCATTGACAACTTAGTTGCACTTTTTTACATGATTGTACTTGCCAATAGAGGCGGCAATCGGGTCGGGTGGGTCAGGTCATTTCGGGTTGGTTTCGGGTCATTTTCTGGTTCACATGACTAGGTGGCTTCGGCCCATTCGGGTCATTTCGTAGAATATGATGGGTTGGTCCCGTTGGGTTCGGGTTATTTCAAATTAACTTGATGGGTCGGATCATTTCATATAATTTAACGGGTTGGATTTGAGTAATTACGGGTTAACTTGATGGGTTAGGTCGAGTCGAGTTTTGATGGGTTGAGTCGAATTCGGGTCCAAGCAATTCTCATTTATTATATTGTAAATATTAGAGACAATCATAAGATTACTATTGCAGATAAATGAATTAAAAATATTAGATGCGCTTTATTTTCACAAGTAAATAGTAAAGATATTTATAAATTTTAATAATAAAAAACATTGCATGATTGAATCTAACAGAGATATTTATCATTTATTCTGATTTATCTGATTACTTAAAATATTTAATTACTTAAAAAAGATAATTTTATAAAATAAAGGTGATCATAACATGACTATACAATGTATAATTATCATTTATTACATTGTAAATATTAGAGACAATTATAAGATTACTAACACAGACAATCAAAAACCTTAATTATGTTAAATTGGGTAATTCTTTAATAGTTTTTAATCAATTGAGTATACAATATGTTTTAGAATATGTCTAATTTTAATTTCGAACCATTAATTTAAATATTTGAATAAGTTTTGACCGGATTTGTAGTTCGGGCTCAAAAATCCTAATTATGTTAAATTAGGTAATTCCTTAATAGTTTTTAATCAATTGAGTATACAATATGTTTTAGAATATGTCTAATTTCAATTTTGAACCGTCAATTTAAATATTTAAATAAGGTTTGACCGGATTTGCAGCTCGGGCTCAAAAACCCTAATTATGTTAAATTAAGTAATTCCTTAATAATTTTTAATCAATTGAGTATACAATAAGTTTTAGAATATGTCTAATTTCAATTTTGAACCGTCAATTTAAATATTTGAATAAGATTCGAACGGATATGCAATTCGGGCTCAAAAACCCTAATTATGTTAAATTGGGTAATTCCTTAATAGTTGTTAATCAATTGAGTATACAATATGTTTTAGAATATGTCTAATTTCAATTTCAAACCGTCAATTTAAATATTTGAATAAGATTTGATCGGATTTGTTGTTCGAGCTCAAAAACCCTAATTATGTTAAATTAGGTAATTCCTTAATAGATTTTAATCAATTGAGTATACAATATGCTATAAAATAGACCGGATTTATAGCACGATGGTGTTAAGAGTTAGTAATTTTCAGTTAGTAACAATTGTAATTATAATTTTATTAGGTAACCAGTAACCACTGTAATTACATTTTCAGAGTCTGAGTTTGATTTTCTATTTGTTATAAACTTATAATATGTATACTCTGTGTAAATTAATATAATATTTGTTGTTTTAAAAATATGCATCAAAAGTTGGAGCTATGAGATTTTTTTTTTATTCTAAATAACATTGTATAGAATGCCTGGGTAAAAGTATAAAAAATAAGTACAATTTATAAAACACTATATTTTTTAAAAGCTTTAAATGAATAATAAAATATGTATAATTTATTATTATTATTATTATTATTATTATAATAGATCTTGATGTCTGGTCGGGTCAATGTGGGTCGGATAGGGTGAATGTCGGGTTGGGTCAAAGGCAGGTCGGGTTAATGTGAGGTTGCTATCGGGTCATGGGTTGGGATTGGGTCGGGTCAAGTTAATTTTTATCAGGTTTGGGTCAGGTCGGGTCGGATTGCTAAACTTTTCGGGTCTTATCGGGTTGGGTAGGGTTGGGCAGGTTGGGTCAACTTTTGCTAGCTCTACTTGCCATATCTCATTATCTAAAACAATATATAATAATAGCCTTGCAATTAATGATATGAACCACATAACTCACTACCTCATCCTATAAATCAACAATTGTTCCATACTGATTGACTTGATCATTTGGAGATCTTTTCCTTCATACAAAATGGTCTTTTCTTAAACAGAATCTAGTTTTGACCCCAGAAAGAACCAAAAAAATAAATGCCAACTCTAGTTCATGGCATAACTACAATTTCTAGTAAAATAACTGTAACACCCCGAGTCGATACGACCACGCGGGGGCTACCTTGAAGTGCTTTTGAATTGATCGGCTGGCCCCACAGATCAACACGAGTCCTTTTAGTGCACTTTGTCCTCACTCACGCACTTTCTGAGAAATTTTCAGAACTTCCCAGAAGGTCACCTATCCTAAAATTTCTCCACGGCTAGCACGCTTAACTATGGAATTCTTAGGATAGAATCTCCAAAAGGATGGTATACCATGTTGATATAAGTAGCCAAATCAATCCTTATAACACTCCGCTCAATTTGGGGTATTCCATTCACCCCCACTCAAAGAATGCAACGTCCTCGTTGCACCTCAGTTCTCAATACAGTTCATCCCAAGAATCGTCCCGCTAGGTGGCTGACTGGCTCATCCAAGTTCAACTCACGGTCGCGGTTTTGCTCTGATACCATTTGTAACACCCCGAGTCGATACGACCACGCGGGGGCTACCTTGAAGTGCTTTTGAATTGATCGGCTGGCCCCACAGATCAACACAAATCCTTTTAGTGCGCTTTGTCCTCACTCACACACTCTCTGAGAAATTTTCAGAACTTCCCAGAAGGTCACCCATCCTAAAATTTCTCCACGGCTAGCACGCTTAACTGTGGAATTCTTAGGATAGAATCTCCAAAAGGATGGTATACCATGTTGATATAAGTAGCCAAATCAATCCTTATAACACTCCGCTCAATTTGGGGTATTCCAATAACTACTCAAAGTTTCAAGTGAGAAACAGAAGCTTGAAGCTCAATCTTCATTCATATTTGAAAGAAATAGCAGTCTTTTTACCTCCCCCAACATACAAAATATAAAAGAAAAAGCCGGAACAGAAGAGGGGGAAGGTAAAAGCTTTAATTGATAAGTAAAGCTGGATGAGATTTCCAAACCTGTGGACAAGGCACATATGTTGATATGCATTGCCCCAACATTGAAGTACTAAGATCCCAACCTCTAATCCACCAAAGTAGACAAACTCATTGTTCTTTCTCAGCATCAATGGAAGCCAGTAGTGGAGAGAATCAGCAGCAGCAGGAAGCAGCCATATTTAGAAAAGGCGACATACCAGCATTGATGAGGGTTTTATACTATGGAGAACAGAAATTGTAGAGAGAGAGAAAATATGGAATGAGGGAAAGAGTAGCTGGTGTTGCACAGGTATGGGGACAAAAAATAGGGAAACAACAAATTTTAAAAAGGTAAATTACATTTACGTGCATTTTGTAGCAATAGGGACGCAGAAAAGAAAAACAGAGAAACGTTGTTGAGACAGGATATGCTGGGCCAACAAAGTTTTCATGCATCACTAAGGGTAGCTTAGGAAAAGGCTGAAGATGGAATGGAAAAAAGAAATGGAAAAAGGTGGTAAACATGAGCAAGACTCTGTGCTGTTTTCAGAGAGAACAGACACAGAAAAATTGCTACTGCTGAGATCCTAAGAATTTAACTAATGACTTGTTTGGCACATCACCAGTCTAATACATGAAACTTTCATGTGGTGCCATAAAATCTTCATTTATATTTTAAACCAGAAGAACCTACAGATACTGCTACCCATTAGGAATCTCATGGTGCCATGTGGTATCAAGCAATTCCACCTTGGTTTGCCACTGACTGATGTCACAGAATCATGCCATGCAATCAAATTTCTTGTTATCAAACATATAGAAGCATATTTGTTCTTTCAGATTTAGACAAATGAGATGGAGCCTTTCTTGCTCTTATATCACAGATTATGTCATGATCAATCAAAGAGTCTCAAGTATGGCATTTAAATGTCTTCAACAGATGCATATGACTAAGTGCTGCTATTAATTGCAAAAGCTATAATGCATTAGATGCATGATACCTAATTCTTTAGAAGTTAGAATGACAAGGCATCTCTTTGTTTTGAATCATGATACTAGTGAAAATATTTCTCACAATTCGACTGGACTTTAAAATATGATCCTCCTCCAAGCTTCAGGATCATCCGAAGACCGAATTCAGTGAATATCTCCTTGCACCAACTAATTGACACCCTTTTCAAAAGACTTGTGTAATCCTAAATGCTTAAACAACATGCTTAAAAGCATTGGAATCAATACAAAGGAAGGCGATAGAGAGAGGATGACATTTAGCATTTGATTGACCACAATTGTAATACCTCAAGTCATGTGGTAGATGGTGAAGGCTTAAAAAAATTGATATAACTACCTAAATCATCAAGATGCATCTCCTCTTTTGGAAGTCCATCATTGGAGAATTCGTCCGTTAAGCGTGTTTAGCCCGAGGGATGAGTAACCTCTGAGAGACTTCTCGACATGCATTCGAGTTGATAAAACAACATGCAAAAATGACTCGTGCTAATCTATGAGTCCATCATCAATCCCAAAAGCACTCCAAGTAACCACTTATGGAAAAGATAGTGCTAGGGTGTTATAAATGGTATCAAAGCAAAACTGCAATCGCGAGCTAAACTTGAATGAACTAGTCGGCCACCTAGCCAGACAATTCTAGAGATAGATTCTAATAAAACAGTTCATGGTTGATACACAACGAGAGTGTTGCATTCTTTTGAGTGGGAGCACATATAATGACACAAGTTATGTCGTAGATGGTGGATGCTTAAAAGCAAACATCTATTTCATCAAAGTGTACCTTTTTTTCTTAGAAGTCCATTGGAACTATATAATTAAGCGCACTTAGCTTAGAGCAATCTACTTAAACTCCTACAAAGTTTTCTAGATGTGTGCAAATTGATAAAAGAGATTATGCTAAAAGTACTAGTGTTGATTTGTAGGGTCGGTCATCAATCCCAAAAATACTCTAGATAATTCTTTATAGCCAGTATTGTACTAGGGTGGTACAACAACAGCTTATGTAAAATGCCTCCATAGACAAAATTCTAGATTTCCAAATGACAACATTCCAAACACTGGACTACGAGTATAGGGATAACAAATACAGCATATCTGATAGGAAATCTCACTTGGTTTCACCTTAAGATTTCATATGCAATCCCACTAAACAATGTCAAAGGATATTCATGACCATGCGATGGGGATCAATATTTCAAACAATAAGAAATCATGAAGCATGGATAAAAGTACAACATATATCTATAATTCATATGAAACATTAGTACTCCCACCTGATAATCTTTTGGAATACTGATAAGCCCAATATCTGCTAACAGCACTCCAAATTGTGCTCGCATGTCCCTGACAAGTTGACAAAAAATAAAGATCAGTAAATTTGCATGCTTTTATCTAACAAAATAAAGCAACATGCAATGTACCTACAAATCCACTCCACTTCAAACTCGTTATAATTTACATGGAAAAGCTAATTTTATTAGCAGCAAAAGAATGTACCATTAAAAAGAAATCCAAAACTCCAAGAGAACTCCAAAAAGGAAAATAGAAAATCTGTCCTTTTTATTAATTTATTGGATTGACAAGTCAAATTTCCAGATCTTTCATTGAAACTCATGCTCCTTTCTCAATTAAAATTCCTTCTCATTGAGCTAGTCTGTTGGTGTTAATTGTCAAATTTCTTCACCCAATTTTGTCAGGAAAATGGTAGTAAATCAGCAATCCTAACACTTACCAGAACAAGTGGAACCTTAATGAACATAGAATATGAACATTAATAACAATATGTGACCATATAGCATGAAAAAAAAATAAAGAACAATTTTACCTTATCATGTACATAACAGAGCTGCTTAGAGAATAAGAGCTGCAAAAACGTTGTGCAGCTTTGACCCCCTCCTGCAGGAAGTACAATGCACAATCAATCAGGATGAACATCTTAATAAAAGGGAGAAAATGATGTTGACCATTTATTAATCAAAAAGTACATTGATAAACAATAACCTACAACACCCACAAATGAAGCTATACATAAGTATGTCACGCAGTTTGGAGAACTATCCATAAACATCCAAAATAATTACTTTGACATGGAAACTGCTCTTGTAAGGCTGTGACACAATGGATGCATTCCCTACCCCCTCTTCCTAGAGGTAACATCGTTTACCTAATTAATAAATCAACAAGTTCATAATAAAGTTCAGATACACAACCTCTCGTAGAATCTTTTCCCATTTTCTGTATGCAACCATCATTAATATGTGATCAGACTGCCTGTCACCTTCAAGCAGATCTCTTGAATTATCATGCTCATCGGTCAGCAAAGCCCATTTTGACCGTTTAACAATATCTCTCTGAAGTCCAAAACCAATAAACTTGAATCAGACTTCTATATAAAGTACGCACACCCTCCTCCCCACCTCCCCCTAGTTACTTGTGTACCTCATTTTTGGGGTGAACAAATGGTGATTTGTAGCTCAGGAAAGCAGAAATTGAAAGAATCGGTGACAGACATCCAAAAATAGCACCATATAACATCATCTGCATCATTGAACACAGATAAATGAGGATATATTCAACAAATCATTCATCAAGGTATTTGAATTATGCAAGATAAGTTTTAGAAGAGAGTGACTATGAAACAGGATCCATATTCAATTGATTCCCCAGAAACAGAACCAAAAAATCAAACAAGAAATGCAAAAGAATTGATCAGACCTTTCCAACCAGCAAGTCAACTGGAAGTTTTGCCAAATGATGTCCAAGAGGGGTCAACTCCTCATTTCCATCAATAGCACCAACCTGCAAAAGGTTGACTGTGAGAACCTCTTCATCTCCTCTTTCTTCCCTCTTTCATGAAATCTGATTAATGTATCTAAACCAGCACAACTTTTCAAAGAACAGCAAGGTTTTAGGTAAATTTGAGCACATCTAATGCAGCAGTCACACATCATACAAAAGCAATATGAATAAGTAAAACCTCACACACTTGTTTGGAAGCTAAATTTCTCTAAACCAGATGTCTCTTCAACCTGAAGCGGTCAATGTTTATATCACAAGATTTAAAAGCATGTATAGCTTATTGACTAAGAGTTATCAATTGTTGCTACATCAATAATTGTAGCTAGAGAAACAAGGAAACAATTTACCCCTTCCATTTTACAATAGAAGGCTTATAGGTTTTTTATTTTCTCCCATGATATAAGCCCCTTTATAAAGAGGATAAAAATTCAATGCGTATATACAAATTTACCCCCTCCTACCTCATTAATGTATTTCATAATAATTGTAAAATAGAGAGTTTTATTGATAGATACTCTCTTTTTTATTATTTTTCAATAATCAGTACACCAAAATATACACATATATATAGACTTGCAGACGGTGACTCTGCCTATCTTTTAGGAAAAGAAAAAGATACTAACTAATTCCTATTAATTTGGATTTAATATTCCAGCTAATATAATTAACTAATACCATCGACACCAACACCAAGTCAATAGGTATATTCCTATAATATCTTAACCAATTGAACTACACCGGTAGTCACTGGTAGTCAGTGGTCAATCCTTCAACACTCCCCCTCAAGCTGGCATGAAAATATCACTCATGGCAAGCTTGCTAACTAATTTATGATATTATGTCTTAGGAAGCCATTTGGTGAGAATGTCTGCTATTTGACTAATAGTGGGCACATACAGCATGCAAATTACTCCATTGTCTATCTTCTCCTTGACGAAGTATTTGTCCACTTCTACATGCTTCGTTTTGTCATATAATACTAGATTATGAGATATTGAAATAGCTTATTTGTTATCACAATAGACTTTAACAAGTATAGGTGTATGAATCTTTAGTTCATTTAGAAATCTTTTATCCCATAACACCTCACAAAATCCATGAGCAACAGCACGAAATTCTACCTCTGCACTACTCCTTGCCACAACACTTTACTTTTTGCTTCTCCAAGTAACCAAATTTCCTCCTACAAAAATGCATTAACATGAGGTAGACTTTATATCATTTATATCTCTCACCCAATATGTATCTGTGAAGGCTTCAATTTAGACATGACCATTATTTTTGAACAAGAGTCATTTCCTTGGATTTCCTTTAAGATATATTAAAATTCTAAACACCGCCTCAAAATGAGTAGTTCCAGGTGAATGCATAAACCGACTAATTACACTCACTACAAATGCTATATCAGGTCTTGTGTGTGAAAGATAAATTAATTTTCCAACTAATCTCTGGTAGCATTCTTGATCCACCACCTCATTTTCTTCTATTGCTTTCAATTTAACTTTTGGGTCTATTGGAGTTTCTGAAACTTTAGAACCTAACATCCCCGTCTCCTTGAGTAAATACAAAATGTATTTGCGTTGGTTGATGAAAATTTCCTCTTGTGATCTTACAAATTCCATCCCAAGGAAATATTTAAGCTTCCCAAGGCCCTTGATTTCGAATTCAGCCCGGCTTGTTTTTTAGCATGTGAATCTCAGACATGTCATCCTCAATCATGATAATATCATCTACAGATACTATCAAAATAGCTATTTTTCCTTCAATAGAATGATTAAAAAATAATGTGTGATTAGCTTGACTATATCAGAATCCATATCTCCTTACTGCATTTCCAAACCTCACAAACCAAGCTCTCGATGATTATTTTAGTCCATATAGATATTTTCTCAACCTGCAGACTTTATCTTTGCCGAGACTTTCTTCAAATCCAGGTGGCAGATCCATGTAGACTTCTTCATGTAAGTCTCCATTCAGGAATGCATTTTTTATATCCAATTGACGAAGTGGCCGGTTGTAATTGATTGCAAGAGAAAGAAGAATTCTTATAGAATTCATCTTAGCAACATGGGCAAAAGTCTCTTGATAGTCTATGCCATGACTTTGAGTAAATCCTTTTGCTACTGGTCTTGCTTTGTATCTTTCTACACCTCCATTAGCCTTACACTTCACTGTGAATACCCATTTGCATCCGACTGTGTTCTTATTTTGGGGTAAATTAACAATGTTCCGTGTGTTTATTTTTCTTAAGAGCATTCATCTCTTCTATCACAACCATCTTTCAATTTGGATCGTCTAATGCTTTCTGTACATTTCTAAACACAAATATATTAGTGATCCTAGACACAAAAGCTGTATAAGTATGGGATAAATTTTCATAAGATAGATAGTTTGTAATAGGGTATTTTGTGGATGCTCAGGTACCTTTTCTTAAATCAATTGGAAGGTGAAGATCAAAAGTAGTTACATCAGCAGCTACAGGAGAATTATGAATAAAGGAAGGATTACTCTGAGTTTTAGGATCTTTACTCGGGGAATTGAATTGAGCTTATGCTTGAGTAATAACCAGATCATCAATACATTTGTGAAACTTCTTCCTGGTATAAACCTAGAGCTTAGGGCTATGATACATAACTTATTCCCCTATTTCTAGTAAAATATCACTAGGTTCCACTATTTCTGATATTGTTTCAATCAAAGGCTCTTGAAAAGAAGGTAAAATAGGCATAGTTTCCTAAAAATTATCTTTCTTACCAATGTTCCCCCCTGAAGAGAATTTGTATGGAAAAAAGATTGGTTCTCAACAAAATGGACATCTATGCTCTCAAAAAATTTCTTTGTAACCGGGTTGAAGCACTTGTATCCTTTTTTATTAGACGCATAACTGAGGAAAGTACATTTTTCAGCTTTTGGATCCAACTGTGATCTAAAAACATTTGGTATATTTAGTCATAGAATTCTCACTTTGGCGAATATCTCCAAGTTGAAGAGTTAATTAATAAACTTGAGATTGATTCCCTAAGTCAGAGTACATCAGTGAGACATTGTCCTATAACTCTTTTGCTGTAGAATAACAGAGATAATTAGAACCTATCTCTTCAACCATAGAATTAACCAACCACGTCTTTACCATGAAATTTTCAACCTTCCAGCTAGCATAGGATGGATCCTTCATATCGAGTTGTATGTTATCTCCTGTGATGTAGCCTATTTTTCCTCTCCCTCTGAGATACATGCGAACAGATTGAGACTATCTGAGAATATTATCACCATTCATTCTAATTGTTGTGATCTGAATGGGGTGATTTTCTAGTATATTTCGAGTTATAAGGTGGCGTTCACTCTTCAAGGATTGAGAAGTAGCTTCCATCATGTTTTGAGGTGAAGGATGAAGTAACCAGGCTCTGATACCAATTACCAGATAAAATAGAGAGTTTTACTGATTGATACTCTCACTTTTATTATTTTTCAATAATCAAGACACCAGAATATACACATATATATAAACTTGCAGACGCTGACTCTGCCTATCTTTTAGGAACAGAAAAAAAATACTAACTAATTCCTAATAATCTAGATTTAATATTCCAGCTAATATAATTGACTAATTCCATCGACACCAACACCAAGTCAATAGGTATCTTCTTATAATATCTTAACCAATTGAACTACACCGGTAGTCAATGGTCAATCCTTCAACAATAATAAAATTACTCAAGTTTCAATTCGGACATTTTGGTCAATTTGATATCATTTATTCTAAATTTACTATTTCTTAATCTGCATATTGAAACACTATAGGCCTCTATTGTGAAACAATAGAGTAACATATAACATGAGTGTAGAGTAAATTTTCATACTTGCTAAAATAAGATTGATAAAAAGGTACTTAAACAAAGCAAAATGTAAGGTATTATAATTGACCAACCACATTCTCAAATATAAATGTGGATCCTCCAAGATACACCCAAGAGTGGAGACACATACTCACAAGAAGAGCTGATAAAAAGAGACAAGATTAGAAATGTACGAGATAGAAATAGCATGATATCAATGGTATTCAAGTATTGATGATTATGATAAGCATCGAATTTCCTCATATGACTTATGGCCTCTTTTAATTAAATCTAACATACGGGAAACCTAGAGAAATAAAGATTTATGTATTTAGATGAAAGAAGTCAATCATAAAATCCAACAAATGCTTTTGTCCAGGCTATGTGAATAATTTAGGTATTAACCTAAACATCATATTTCATTGATAGTAGACTTCTGTGAAGCCATATTTGTGATTGAGAAAGCACTAAACCATGTTATGTCATGGTTTATTTAATATAAATCTTCAAATTAAGTGAAAGATAATAATACATGAACATAACATGTGCATCATTTCTCGACGGAGAAATGCTACTTTAAGAGTAGTAGTCCAAGTCCAAATATTATCACACACATCTTATATAGAATGTGCTCAAAGAACTTTAAGCAACAAAAAATAAAGACAAAAGGTAGCAAAGAGCTTAAAATACTGTCATGAAATGGTGTGTTGACTCCTACTTTTAAGGCTAAGAGAGGTTTGAGACATGGAGATCCTCTCTCTCCTTATCTTTTTGTTCTTGTCATGGACTATCTTTCCAAATGCCTCAAAATTTTCTGGATTAACGAGGCTTTCAAGGGCCACCTTAAATGCAAACCACTAAAGATTGCTAACCTTAGTTTTGCCAATGACATTCTCCTCTCTTGCCATGGTGATTTGCATATTGTGAAGTGTCTTATGGATATGGTTCATCATTTTTCTGGGTAATTCCTAATCCCCATAAATGCACTGCTTTTTTTTGGTGGAGTGGAGCCATCTGTGAAAAGATCAATAGTTGATTTATTGGGTTTCCAGGAGGATACCTTCCCTATCACTCACCTTGGTTTTCCACTAACCTCATCCAGGGTTTCTTCGGCGCTACTCTAGCCTATTTTGGAAAAGGCAGTTGCAAGACTATGACATTAGAGCACAATTGTATTTCAGCCAAATTATTCTTTTGCTAAAAAATATTCTACATCAATTTGTGAGTCTTTGTAGGACTTCTTATGGTCAGAAAAGGTACATAGATGAAGAAGAGCTCTGGTCTCTTGGGAGCAACTTTGTTACCCCAAGGAGGAGGGTGGTGTTGGGTTACTTAACCTAGGTGTTTGGAATCAGTGTGCCTTGGACAAACTCTTTTGGAATATTAATCTTAAGCAGGATTCTTTATGGGTAAGATGGATTCATTTGGTTTATATTAAGCACTATAGTGTGTGGGATTATAATCCCCCTGCATACACTTCATGGCTTTTCCAAAAAATCCTATTTGTGAGAACGATGTTACAGAGCTTCATACAGTGTAGATTACAAAGTAGTCATCTTGATTACAGTATCAATACAGCTTATAAAGCAATGAGAATGAGGCAAAATAAACAAAGATGGTCCAAACTTGTGTGGCATCGATACAAATTGCTTATGTGGTAGGCATTAAGAGATAAACTGATGACAAAATCTAAGCTTGCGGATATTGACATTGGTGTGAATGATCGGTGCATGTTATGTCCACACCAAACTGAAAAAAGGGATCATTTGTTCATTCTATGCCATTACACGCTTGCAATCTAGAGAAAAATTAGATAATTGGCTGGAAGACGAGTTAGCATCTAAGCTTGGCAGCAGGAGATCCAGACTTTGGTGACTAGATCTAGATAAAATGGTCATAAGAAGCAAGTTCTGGGAGCTTTTTTGGTGTCCTATATTGCTAATATTTGGTACGAAAGAAACTTACGAATCTTTGAGAATCGTAGTAGAGATTTCCCACAATTTAAGACTAAATTTCATAAGTGGATTAGTATGGTTTGATGATATGTACGGCTGTAACTACTCATTTTTGTAAGTAATAAGATTACTATGTATCCAAAAAGAAAAAAGAAGTTGAAAGGAATAAGGATTAGAATCAAGAAGTACAAACTCCATGGTATACAACACAACTTAAATAAATTTTTGGTTTCAATAATGATATGCTCCTATCTCCCCCCGGTGCTACTCCACTTACATGCTACATCAACTGCATGTAAAACAGTTCTGGACCTTGCAGTGTTCTGATCTCTATTTGAGCAGTTTTTAATAAAGAGATTCAAAGGAAACTAGAGAAAACATGCAACACCAGAACATTTCAAGTGGTAAATCCCCGTTAAGAGAAAGATCCACAAACAAATCTTGGCCATAAATTCCAATATGAAAGGAACTCAGAGAAATTAACAGGGGATGGAGACCTTGGTTACACTTACAAATCTTTGTACAACCCATTTACACTTTCTTCCTCTTCTTCCTTTACATTCTCAATTCTTACACTAAATAACTTAGTAGAGAAAACCTCAGACTTTCTTTCCCTCTCTTTTTTTCCAGAGAATTAATAGGCCCCTTGCGACAATCCATGCAATAGTTATCAAATGCAAATTTGGAGTTGTGGGCTTGTGTTTTTGTTTGTAAATAGTTGATGCCAAGTATTGAAAACCAGCAATCGGCATTTTATACCATTTGATGACATTATTTGACTTATTGGGTAGAGTAAAACGTACCCACCAATTGTGGGTTATTGATGTGCAGATAGAGATTAAACAAAGTATTTTCTCAAAGAGATATTTAGACAACATTAAATGATAGATTAATTAAACTCATTTCTTTAATTATGTGAAAAATCTTAAAACGACAAGTATTTCAAAAGGGAGGGAGTAGTAAATCAGTAAATTACTCCATTTGTTTCACAATATAGGTCACTTTTTCTACCAAAACTCGCTGCAAAATATGGCATATTACAGAAACTCATATATACAAATTAAATATTACATATACCCTCTATTTTTCTTTTACCAAAAGTATATTTATGTGAGGGTATATTAGTCATCATAGATAATTTATTTTTCAGATCTATTACTTCTTTATTATTATGTCTGCGCTAAAAGTGACCTATATTGTGAAGTGAAATGGAGGGAGTAGTATGTAATTTCAGCCCACATATTGGGGGAAGGGGGAAAGGGGAAGCTGCAGGCTGCTTACTAATGCCACCATTATTTTTCAGGGAGTACTCTAGATCATGGCCTCCTCACCAACAAGGCTTTTGGTCCCTCAAAAGCTGCTGCAATCAAGTGAGGGAACCCTCACTTTCTTTCACTTGGTCAAATGATAATCAGTGTACTGCTCTAGAAAATTTTCCACCAGACAGATTCTTAGTAACTAATGTCCTCCCTTTTGGGTCATCCTCGTTTCTGGCCAGCTATTCGACCTTCCGTAGCTTCTTCATTTGACATAACAGGAGTTTCTTATTGTGTCCAGCAAAGATGGCTCATACAACTGTAGTTTCTCAATATCAACCACAGACCAGATCTGCATATAATTTAGCAAATGAAGCTTAAACGTATTCCGCCCATACTGCACTATGATTTTGAACAGACCATAGCTGATAGATTCTAGTTTCTTGTTTGCCTCTGTCGACCTGTCTTTTCCCAAGTGAATCCATACCATATCCATCAACTTGAAAGTGACGGCACACTTTATCATAGCACTCTTTGTAGGGATTTTGTGATTTGTTCAACTGCTGAAGTGATTCTCTCTTCCACCTTTGCTCCCTTTAATCATCAATCCAAGGGAGATTGTGGAAGGAAAACCATAACAAACTTCTAAGAGTGACAACTGAGTAGAGCATTGAATACCCCAATTACAGAAGCATTGAACATAAAGAAAATTCTCAGCAGAAGATATTACAAAATAGCAGACGTCAGAGCTACTAGCACATTTGAGATAAAGCCATCACGAATAATCAAGTTCGTAGCCAATAGGGCAAACAACCCTCACCCTTCCCTTTCTTAAGGAGAAAAAAAAAAATCCATCTTTGAGAAAACCCTCTCTTTAGCTTGTGTGATTTACCACTTGTGTCTGTCCATCTATTAGGACGAAAAATTGAAGATCTCTTTAGCTTTGTATCTAACATTCCTTAAAGAGCATTCCAAAACTTACTAACAAATCCATTGTCCGTTCACCAATGATACTTGTAGTAGTAGTAGACTAAAAATGGGGGGGGGAACGTGTGCTGTTCCAGTAGCATCTGTGGTCTTGTTGCAAGGAAAAATGATGACCATTTTTCTGAATCCATAAACTACTATGACAAATATACAGATCTCACCTTTCTTTGTGGTAGGAAAACTGCCAAGAAAACCTATAGATATGCTCTCCATGGGCAGTATACACAGTCTAGTTTTCAGTTACTAGGTTTGCTGACACTACATACAGAACATCCTATGATATTATGATTTGCATCATTGTTCATGTTCAGCAATACACATCTCTGTAAATTGCTATTTGTTCGGTGCACTAAAATTACCAGGAACATGAGATGTATGAGCTTCCTCAAAAAATTTCAAAGAAGCATCTTAAGAAATACACATCTTTCCATCTGTCAACAACATATCATATTTCATTAAGTGCAATCATCAAAACAATTGTTTACTTGCAAATAGATCTGGAGCTGATGGAATTTAGAGTAATCTAGCCTACAGAGGAAATTACAAAAACATAAAATAAATAAATAACACAAGATTATTTCATGGTAAGACCTCAAATCAGGGAAATATTCATGGCCATTTCTAGGTGATGAAAAACCATTATGAAAGAATCAGTGGTGGGAGACCTTGTCACACTATAGTCTCTTAAGACTATTCCTCTTCTTCCCTTGAACACTAACCACGGAATATTTTTCCCCACCGTGTCTACAAAGGATATTTCCCCATGTTTCTCTTGTCCAGAACAGCACAGAAGGAAAAATAATAATCCTTTGACCACTTCATTTCCTTCCTGCAGAACTATACATGAAATTGATATTCGCAAGTTATGTCCTACTGCAAAAACTGACATAAAAGAGTAATTGCCAACAAAAGTGTGCACTTTAAATTTCAAGATGAAAAAAAAAAAAGGATTAAAGCTTTGGTAGAAAAATTGATCTGTACTTGTTGATTAAAAGAAGAGTAATCTAACCCACAAACGACTTGAGAAAAAGAAAATTTAAAATAAGACGAGATTTCTTTTTAGGAGGTAAAACACAAATTAAGAAAACATCGGCAATCACTTCTTAGAAGTGAAATCCATAATAAAAGAATTCCAAGAAAGAATCAAGGGATGGAGACTTTGGTTATGCTCACAAGTCTCTTACAACCAATTTACACTCGATTTCCTCTTCTTCCTTTAAGCATTGAATTTTGCCCATTGAATAACTTAGTATAGAAAAATCCAAACTCATTTTCTTTCCTTCTCTTTCCATAGCTATGTTGCACAGACATAAATACATGAAACAGATAAACAACAATTATTAAAAGCCTAGGTACAAGACCTGTACATATTTCTAAGCATCCTAGACTATACACCAGTCAAGGAATGTAAAATATCAACTAAAATGTTATTTTTATCAAGGTAAATTTTAAGATTATAGGAGTGATCAGTAAAGGATAGTCAATCTTTTTACTTAGGAGAGTATAACCAATCAACTAAGGAGTCGTGCTGAGCAGCCGACCCCACCCACCCACCAAATCACTTATATGTATTTTTAAATCGCTTCCCCTTATCCCTTAACCCATACATTTTCTTTCTCAGTAAATGTTCTGTCTCAAAACCCATCGATCCCTTTTCCTGTCCCCCTAATCTTCCTCATTCTATCTCCTAACCTATTAGCTTCCACAACACAGTAGTTTGTCAATTTCACCATGTCGCGCCACATTCATTGGTTTCACCAGTTAGTGCTGCCTCTGCCTGTTGCACAAGTGTGTTTTTTTCTCTCAACTCTCACTGCCTCCTCCCTCCCTCTGCCATACTCCGTCTCCTCCTTCATTTCCTCATTTGCAGTGGCCGCAGAGCCAAATCCAACCAAGGCTTGTGGATCTTGCCTCCACCACAACCAACAAGAAACTGACCTACCTCTTGATGATTCTCTCTCTCTCTCTCTTCATTTTTTGGTGTTGATTTGGTTTTGGTTGTTTGGAGATAAATTAATAATGCATTGGTAACTCTCTCCGTGCTCCTCCTACATCTCTTGAGAGTTGCAGAATATTGATTTCTTTTGGCTGAATTGTTTCATGGACAGCAATATGTGATTTGGTCAACCACTTCCACCCAAAATCTTTAAAAGACACAAAACCCAAAAGCCACATGTCTCATGCTTTGGGGGTCTACAGAGGATTTCTTCCTGCTCATCTCATCCAAAACAACACTGGAGCGAAGTATAATAATGACTTGATCATTTTCTTCCCTTTGAGCAGAATCTATACGAAACCTAATTTATCAGTACCATCTTGATAGTCATTAGCAGTTATGCTCATTTTATTGCAAAACTGCCATAAAATAGGAGAATCTGCACATCTTCATGGCACAGGGTGCATGGCATGCCAACTCCCAAGTCCCAACACTTCATGCCAGATCATTAGGTCAATAAAACATCATAGAAATTCACAAATAATTACTTCCTTCTCTTTCAGCAATTTCACTGTCCTAACTTGTTATCAAGTAAAATAGGAAACAGTAAGAATAAAATAGAGCAGATTAACTGACATGCCATAAAACAGAATGCAAGAACATGAATCTGATTATGCAGTACCTCATACAGCATGGAAACTGCAGAGTTGATGGCCTCTTCCTTTGGGGGTTCTAAAGCCTGGGGGAAAAAACAAGAATTGAACCAAAATGTGATTTCCATTCACAGAAGTAAAAATCTTAGGCCAAACAGTGACAAGGTATGAGTTGACATAATGAGAAAGGGTGGCAATTAAGAGAAATTACAGCATTTTATCATGCCACATACTTTCAAGAGAAATGCTTTTAAGCTACCCAGTGAAAGTAGCTTAATCTGTAGACACAGCTCAACAAGTGGCATCCTCAACATCTCGGGTACCTAAAGTCAGATTGAATAGTAAACCAGGTGCCAAGCAGGAAAAAAGATAGAAGTAACTTCCAAACTATTAATGTTAAAAGATTTCAAGAATACCTGGAATCGTCGCATAAGTCTATCAAATCGATATTGTGTATATAGGCAAAAGCAATTTCCAGGTTTCACACGTCCAGCTCTTCCACGTCGCTGCTTTGCATTTGCTTGAGAAATCCAATCTTCAACCATGCTTGAAAGTTTCTAACAGAAAGCAACTAACAAGGTCAGGATACATCACCTCCAGCAGAATATTGAGAAATCTTAATTAAGCTGCCCCTCTTGAAGAAGCAAAGCATACAAAAGATAATCCACAGTTGGAACAAGTAAAATATCCTGTGCAGTATATGACATAAACATAAGATCATATCAAACATAAGGGTAATAAAGAGAGGGAAGAGAGAGAAACAGGCTGATAACTTAATTCAAGTTGCAGTGAAAAATAAAAAGGTCAAAGTAATTTTGGTTCCTCCGGAATAGAGTTTTATCTAAAATGGTCCCGGTAAAAAATAAAAATAAATAAATAAATCCAAGTTGTTCTTTTAGATCAAATTCTTTCCAAAATTAGTCCCTGTGACTGGTTATTAATTTTTGTACCCTTAATTACTCTCATTCTCCCTTGATTTACAATCTTCTAACTTGATTGCTTGTGTAAATAAAATTTCTACAACTTCTTCCTCTCTTTGAAAAAGCTTTACTTGCTTAAAATGTTAGAGTGATTAGAAGAGGAGGGTCATTAAAGAAACATTAAGAGAAAATATGGACAAATTTAACTTGATTTGACCAGTTGGAGGGAATATTTTAGAGAAGATTTGATCAGCAAAGACCAAAAAACAATAAAAGAAATGCAAGGATCATTTAGATTTATTCTAGAGGGATGAAGATTTAAATCAAACAAAACATGCAGATGGTCAGCATCAATAAGTAAAACTAGAAAATTCTAAGCATGATCAGGGAAATACCTTATGTGGGTCGTATCGGTTTTCCTTGTGCTTTCCGGAGTCAATTACATAAACAACATCATCAATCGTAATACTAGTCTCTGCAATATTGGTTGCAATGATAACCTGCAACCGTCAAGTTTTTACAGCCATATTCACACAATATTTGTAAACAATCAGAGAAACTTCCTTCTTGCTAATAAAACTCAAATCTTTTTCCCCAAAGAATACTTGAGAACAGATGATTCACAGCTAACAAAATAAGAAATTAAAACATAAAGGTAGACCTTGCGTATGTTCTGAGGAGGCTGCAGAAATATCTTCTTTTGGTCAGCAGCAGCTATGGAAGAATGCAATGCCAGAAGCCAATCAGCTGATTCACCCCCAAATTGGTAAGAAGCAGACAATCTATCAAGTAATCTGTAGATTTCTGCAACACCCTATAATGCAGTATAAGCAATAAGTAATTATCCCGATGGTTAAAGATACAATTATAGGCATATTTTCATAAATAAGAAAATAAAGAAATTGGAAAAGGTCTTACGGGCAAGAAAACAAGTATTGCACCTTCTTCACAAGTTTCATCAATATGACACACTAAGTCTTCAAGAAGATCATAATCAATTACATCTTCATTCAGTTTTCTCTGCGCAGATTTTGAACAATTCAGAACAATCGAACACCATGCAATCATTCAAATTCACATTGACAACTCCTAAATGAAAACAACCAGATTTTTGCGTGTTTGATCACTGTAAGATTGATATGCACTTGGATTGTAATTTGGGTTAATATACTCGTCTGCCAGGAGAGTCTCATCACCCTGTGAAGCCAGAAACAGATTCTTCTTGCCTCTTCGATTGTGAACAGTAGCACGTGAAACCTTTGGAATTGAACCATAGAATTATTAAATGGGAAGTCAAAACTAAAGAAAGATACAGAGAAGAGAACCAGCAGAGCAGCCAACAAATTATACAAAGGTTTATGCATAAAGAGACTTCATGAATATGAAAAAATATGTTTTGTTGTGATGTAAATAAAAATATTAAAAATGAGCAAAGGCCACAAAATGCCAAGCCCAGAAGTCTCAAATAAGGTAGAGATAGGTAGGTATATATGAGAGAGGTAAAAGGGAAGTGAGAGTAAGAGAGAAGAATCTCAAAAATACCCCAATCCCAGAAGTCTCAAAACTTAAGTAGGCTGGAGAATCTGATGCAAGCTTATAGTTGATCTTTTCGTACACATCTTCAAGGAAGTAAGTCGACACAGGATGTGTACGACCTTCTGCAGTGACAACAGGGCAAACACCAAAGAATGCCGAAAACAAATTTGAATCCACTGTTGCAGACCTGAATATTTGGAAGCAGTGGCATCTCAAGAAGGAACTTTACAATAAGAACATCACATTCTTGCTGATTACAGCAAAGTAAACCCTTACATGAGAATGACTTTGACCACTGGTGAGCCATCAGCAGCTTTCTTCTCAAGCAAGTTCTTTAAAACAACAAGTAAGAAGTCCCCCTGTTTAAACATAAATAAAATAAGTAAATAAAAAATGAGCAGGAGGAAGCATGCTGTTTATGAGGATATAAAAAACCATCATATGATGTCCTAGTGTGCACCTTATTTATTCAATTGAAATTCCTATGTTCCAAGTTTTTAGGTCATACAAGAAGTTGAAAACAATATAGGTAGCAGGTAGGATGAAAAATTTTGTACATATATAAGAATGTCTGAGATTAGATTTGTTATCTCTAGAATCCAAATTTTCCAACTAAATGTTGGAACAAACTTCAAGGCTCCCAAGAAAAACAATGGCGATAGTACTCTCTCCAGTGCAGAACTCAACAAATCTTTCAAGATATGAGACTGAGTGCATACTCCACTTGATTTCGTGATGAGCTATTTACTAAACACAGACAAAACTAGAATACTAAAGTAGGTGCACATGTATAGTCATACAGTTAACAGCCCCATGGTAAACAGCCTTAAAGGACCTGTACAACGAAAGAACCATCCAACGAATCAAAGGGGAAAAAAGAGAATGGAATAACACTAATAACAGGTGTAAGATGGACACCTCAAATTAAGATGCTTTTAAGCCATCACACAGTTATCAGAGGAGAATAGCAAGGAGTCATCAGCATGGACAGGATCCCATTAATAAAGACACAGAAACAATCTCAAGTAAAACACACCCTTCATACCTAAGCTGCCACAAAAAGCCATAACCTTCTTAGTCAACATTTCATTAAATATTAACATGATCATAAACTTTCTATCCAGAAACAATCTATAACTCTCTTATTGGTTACCTTAACATCCACTCGATTCTCTGCTGTTAAATATGCCAACCACTAACACAATCAATCAAAGCATTGATTCATGAAAAGAAAAGTGTTTGACTTACAATGGTAAATGAGGTGATACAGAAGCTATCTGAAAATTTAATGTTTGAATCAGGAGTTCAGTAATCATCTTTTTTCTTTGTTTTTTACTCAAATAAAAAAATTATCTTTCTTGGATAAGATTGAACTATTAATGCAAACTTACCGCAGCTTGCCAAACAAAGGCTATAAGAAATAAGTATAGCTGGAAAAAAAAATCAACGACTGGACTCAAGAAAGCATAGGCTTCAAGCATCAAGCAATTCAACAAAGAAAAAACTAATAGAAGGCAGGCAAAGTCGAGATAGATACAGATCAAACTAATTATATTAAGCACAAAAAACATTTTTTTTCTTGGAGATAATTGCATTTTGATTGAATTATTTATATAACGGAAAAAATGAGTAAAGCAAAGTATGTGAAAAAAAATCTTTCGCTTTCTTAATTTAATTAAAAATAAAAAAAATAAAAAACCTTGATTCTAATGAAAGAATTGAAAATACCATGCTTTCATGTAGTATCATAATTGGATTGGATGTAATGATCAATTATATACAATTTTAATTGTATATATAAATGTGTCGGCACATAATAAAAAAAAAAGGATTCTACACAAATGTTTGGATGGGAATTCATGAACAGCCACTAAAACTATTAGTGATTATTAGGGTTGAATAGAAATCTCTGTGGGGTGTGGCTAGATGGTAAGACAATAGGTTTTGGTCCGGTACTCGGAGGTTTGAATCCTTTTGTGCCAAAGCATATGTGATTTATAAAAAATAAAAAAAAATTGTATTTCTTGAAAAGTTTGTCTCCTTATTATTTGATTTATTTTCAATAATGCATTAATAAAAATACAAAAAGAAAAAACTTCATACCTTAGCCCATAAATTAGTTAGTTTAACTTTATTGTTAATTCTATGGGTATGTAATTCTAAATAGAAATTCTAGTACTAATTTAGTTTCATCAATAAGATTAAGTCCCCAATGCTAATACTACATTGGGTTCAAACAAGAAAACAAGCAAGGAAACAATGCAAATGAAAATCGCAAACATTCTATTGCCTAATTCTCTAGTCACAAAGTTGGTCACAAACAAAATCTTTGACATCAAGAAGGGTCTCATAAGAAGAATATGGGCTCAACAAACTAGGGCTCTGCTTGGGAAAATAATCTGCTTAACTAAAATGACAGCGGTTGACATATTTAGTAGTATACTTCAACCATCTTTTGTTTTCAGCATTTTATTGTGAATTGTGATAAAAAGATAACTTTTCCTAAAATGAAATAGGCTAGATTAGCTTAAACGAAGCAATATCTATGTTCCCAAATGGGACCTGTGTATTTGAGATTGACGAATACACATGGCTAATTATGTTCGACAATTAAATTTGTTACAACAAAAAATTATCAAAAATACAAAGACAAGCAACATACACCAAATCAAACTCACCAATAGTGACCGTTCGTGCACTTCATCAACAATAACATGTGTAACGCCATTCAAGTCTTTGTCACCCTATACCAAACAAGTAAGCATGATGGTTAGTTAACATAGCAAAAAGAAGAAACCTAAACTACAATCATGTACAAGAAGCCATATTCAACTATACAAGTACAATGCTCCATTTAAACATGTAAAGGAACAAATACAGAATCATGTACAAGAGTTATGATAGATAACTTGAATCAAGTATCAAGCATCAGAGTAGATAACCATTAGATTCACAGGGCATTGTCCATATTATGAAAGAAACAAGAAGGCTGAACCTATATAAAAACAAGTGATGATCAAAAGCAGCCATTATGAAAGAAGAAGACCGCTTACATATTGTGAACACTTATTCTTTCAAATCCAGGAAGAAGTAAATAGCTGGTAGCATAACTGATGCAGGAGCATCCATTATCCAAGATATTAATTTAGTTGTTAATTTCTCTAAGTTAGGGGGACATAAAACCCTCCTCACTTGGACTAATTAGTTTAACTAAACCCCAAGCCATGAAAGCCATGCAAAACTTCAATCCAGCCATCACCTTTTGCACCTTAGTGGCTCATTTTTTTGGCTTAAATGGCTCACTACCCAGCCAAGGATAGGCTACAGTTCAAGTCCCACAATAGAAGCCCCAACAGCACTTTTCTGGGCAGATGTGGGCACTAGCAGCAGCAACAGTTATAAGTATCACAGGGGGCAGGCCTTTTTTGGAAGAAAAGAAACCTATGCTTAGGCTATGATGGCACTTTAGGCTTGCAGCAGAAAAGTTACTTTCTGCTTTATGCTTTTAATAATGTTTTTAGTCTTTAGCATAAAAGCTACTTTTACTTTTTACTTTTAATGATGTTTTTAGCTTAGCTTAGCTTATCAACTTGTAAGGAGCCTCCCAAATCAGATGTAAGACATTGGGAAGGTCCCAAACAATTCTGATTTCTTTGTTTCAGCTAGTACAAAGTCAACTTTAGTTTTGGTTAGGATTAAACTAGTTAAAGTTAGTCTCTTTGACAACTAACTAGTTTGATTAGTTAACCAAACCAGTCCTTTTTTTGTTGAGTTGTATTACAACTAAAAGAGACCCAACACTCTCCTATAAGTGTTGGGCTCACACTTGAATGAAAGAAAACTCAGAATTTGGCTATCTTATTTATCTCGGCAGAAATCAGTCACCTTCAACTCTAGTGCATGAGTTTGAAGTTTGAATCCTAAAATCTCACAAGATTTATCCTAAGTGTTGAAACCTTAGATGGTTCTTATTAGTATATGATCTAAGGAGGTACCAAAGATCATATTCAACTCATTTTCTTCACCCTCTTCTCTGTTTTCTTATTCAGTTATCTCCCATTGATAACCACCTTCCTAACTTGACCCAATTTGTATTGGCCTATGCATCAATAACAATGCACATGCATAGAAACATGTATAGTTCCCATGGAACACAATCATAGAGAAAACTTTTCTGCAAACCCTTCCTTATGAATTAGATGCTATCTACTATATTATGAGACAACCATAGGCCGTGTATGCTCAAATCTAGCATGATCTTCACTCCCACACCTAAATCTAGCAGAATTCCCCACAATGCCTCATCAATTAACCAACCTTTGTTTTGCCACCCTTAAGTAAAATGCACATCAAGCTGATGATAGTTTAACCAAGAAATTACCAAGTCGGGTTCATCCTAACAAAAATAATTGCACCTTTTTCAAATACCAAGAGAATCTGCTAAAGTGAGGATAAAATTGTACCGCGATTCTCCTCAAAAGAATTCCAGTGGTACAGAAAAGCAGCTTGGTCTTATCAGTCCTGTGACAAAGTGGAACAGTCAGCTGAAGCAGAAGACAAAAAAAAAAAGATGGAAGAAGGAAAAGGCTTACCTCATATTAAATAGAGAATGCTTCATCCCACAATTTATCAAGGAATGATACTTAAAAGGTGAAAAAATATATTGCGTCTTTCTAAGATATGAGTCTGCTAAATCAGAAAAGCAAACATGAAAAGGTACTATACTGGCACCGCAAGCATTTGTCACTAAATGTCGTTAAAAATCCTATGGATGTAAAACAGTTGGAAAGATAACACCCAGCATAAATCCTGTCATTGACCCTAACAGAGCCTCACCTCTAACAGGAGGAACAGTTTCTGAATGACATCGTGGATATCACTTATCTTATAACAGTGACTCTGTTTTAGCTTCAAGGCAAATGTTCCATTTACCCCAAAGCATCTGTTTATTTTAGATGCATTTAGCCTGTTAAGTTTAGCATGTTGTAACATAGTTACATAGTACCCTTGAATTCAATCTTATCACAATCCACAGTTGCATTTTAGGAAGTTGGGCTGCTTAAAGCCTTGAATATTAACATCGGTAACTTCAAAAACTTAATGCAAACATCAAATTCATAAAGTTCTTTCATGTTGAATTTTTAGCACAAATGGATTGAATCATAGCTTGATTTGAAAAACCTTCACTTAATTCTAGGAAAATATCAAACTAGTGAAAGATATTGGAAAACTATCAGAGAAACTTTATTTGTGCATCGTTGCAAAACCTTACCGGAAATTCTTGTTAAAATTATGCAAATTGTGGAGCCAGACTCAGCTTGAATTTCAGAAGCCGCGTCATTTATTTCACACTATTTCCCATAGACCAATCAAATCTGTCTCTTTCCACTATGTGAGGTTGACCACATATGCTAACTCAAAAACCAGGCCAGATGTTAGTTCTGGTCTGATTGTTTCACGTCTTAATTTCATCTTATTTATTAAGTACAGCCGACGTGACAAGTTCCTTTATATAAATTTTTAGAACTACCCCTACTTTTTAACACAAATTACTATAAAATAAATAAATTAATACTAAAATACATACCCAAAAAAGTCAATATTTATCACTCCAGAACCTCAAATATTGATTTACTTAATAGATCCTTCATGTCAGTCAGATCTTTTTAGTTTCAGCCTCCCTTGCCTGTTTCACCAAAACAGCATCCAATAATTCATAATTCTTGTTGATGTTGTGTACGCATCCTAGATGACATTCTCTCATATTTTCTTCTATTGAAGCCGCTGTACCTTGGAATTCTCGATTCTGACCTTTCACATGTGAACACAACAGAACACTTACTCTTTGTATGTGAAAGCGGTATCTTAAAGAGATTTCATAGAGGTTTTCCTTTCATTAAAGCAGTATCTTATAGTCACCAAAAAAAATCCTAAAGCACCTCTCTACTTTAGACAACCCGTTTGAAATTTATGTATGGCGCCCTCTTTGATCTCATCTTTCTGAGCATTTTTTGCCTTTTTGTATTACATGTAGCCACAAGGATGGATGATTGAAATCGAAAGCAAGAAGCTAAAGAAAACTCTAGAGGCCAAAAGAGATTCAGCATATGAATATGATTTGGGGTAGATTATTGACGCTATTGCTATGCTTGAAGTTGTTGTTGTAGAGCAACAAAGAAAGCTTTTTTGGGTAGCTTCCAATAATTTGCCAATCCTCAGATGTCAGACAATCATATTTGTATATCAAGGAACGTTGCATAACAGCTAAATAATAACTAAACAAATAGTATGACTTATTATTATTTTTTTGCTACATCTGGTAGGAAACAAGCGCCATATGCAGCAAGAAAAACAAGTTTACAAAGAACAGGCAGCAAGCACCTTGCACTATCTAGCCGAACTTGATAGCCAACCAAGGATCCATGTGAACCAGGTGAAGGTTCACATCTCTCATCTGAAACCCTTTCAGCCACAGAAATTGCCTACAATGTGACACAAGATAATTACACATTCTGCATCAACATCCCTGAAAACCAAAGTGCAGTACACTTGGGCAACAAACAGTAGTTATATCTACAGTAATTATCAATCAGAAATAGGACCAAGGTGAATTAATGCATGGACACAACATGCACAACCCAATATGAAAGCAGAAGGGATAAGTCTTCAAACAAAAGGAACAAGAACAGTGACCATCACAACAACAATCCAAAAAAGACAGAAGAATAATTTGATCCACTCGTTTTATTAGTAGAAAAAAGGTTTACTTCGAGTTATAATAATTAATGATAGATGATTTGGAAATTGAGTTATAGTATATGAAAATTAAGGCCAAAAGTTTGCGTTATCTGTTAGACCCATCCCTCAACCTGCATATATTCACAAACTGAGGCTAAAGAAGGTAGGATGAAAGGAGTACTACAATAATAATTCAAAAGATAAAAGATTTTGAAGGGTATAGAAAGAAGGTGACACACCTAAGAATAATTCTTTTCACACTATTACGTCAGATAAGGTTTCATACCATTATTGCCCTTAGAAGATATACTTATCAAGATCAAAGATTTTGAGAAAACAATTATATTACTACCTCCGATTCAAAATAATTGCAAATTTAGACTTTAGCACACATACAAATACCTCATTAAATGATATTATAGTGAAAAGACTTCATCAATTAGTAGGGGAAGCTTAGGGGGAAAAGTTCAATTTTTGTTTAAGAATTCCAAAACAACATTTATTTTGGACAAAAAAAGTATCTTACTAAAATGATACTAAATATGAATTTGAGGTAGTAAGCAAATAATATTTTTTTCACCATAAATATTACTCCATCCCATATTAATAGGCAATGTTTCTTTTTTGATTTGTCCCACAATATAGGCTTGTTTCTATATCTGTATTTTTATTTCCTTTAATACCCTAATTAATTGACTACATATTACGAGGTGTTTACTATGTTCTATGTAATTGATTGGTTAACTAAAATTAATTTTACATATTTCCAAAGTAAAGGTAAACATAGGAAACCATGGAATAAAATATAACATTAATTATGAATTTGTAATATGCGTGAAAAAACTAAGAAACCTATTATTTTAGGACGAAGGGAGTAATTCTTAAAAGGTTACAGAGCATACACAATTAAAGCACTGCAAGAGCTCACACATGAGTTAATGAGATGGAATTTGAAACATAAAATCTCATGCACAATCTTGGATAAGTAGGGGTAAGTTGTTAATTCTTCTTTCCTCCTTCATTTCATGAAAATTATTTTGCCATAGAGAAGGCCAAACTATCTACAGTAACAACTTTAGCTCTTTAGCATATGTCCACAGAAAAAGAGTACAATAAATATGCCAACCCAAAAGTTTACGATGAGAACTCATTAATTGAATGCTAAGTTATGGTGAAACCCAACTCCACACAGGCAAGCTTCCATAGAGAGAGACTAGGGATACTATGCGAATTCTATTTTTTCCCATAAAAAAGATCCCATTAGAATGGTCACCCATCAGAGTTGAAATACTACTCAGATTGCCAAGGTTCTCGAATCTTCCCAATAGAATAGAAGGTAGGCCATTGGAAAGTCCCACATATCACAAAAAACGTACAAGTTACTATTCATAATTTTCAACTTTCAAGCACACAAAAAATGGCCACAACACATAGAAGTTGGGCAACTGCAGTCAAAATAAAATGGGAAAGTTTTGCAATTCCTTGAGAGATATTAAGAACAACAACTGGCATCGGAACAAACATCAGGGGATATGTGATATATCAGCAATAGGTATTGGGTTTTAGGCCTGCCCATATGCAATATCGATGATATTACATACCAATAATATATTAGATACGGCAAATATTACATTTGATATTGCTCCGAGTATATATGATTAGATTGATTTTCTAATAACAAAGTACTAATTTACTTTAGAAAATTTATTTAAACATACATCAGATTGAACTAATTTTATTTTATTTTTTTTAAATCACGAAATTTGTAAAGTTTTATCTTATACCTCTAAAATAATAAAATGATTCTAATATACCATAATAAAATAAAAACAAAAGAAAATCGCACTGCAAGACATTATTTATCATCTGCGAGAATTGAGACCAAAGGCATATACCAACCTAAGTATCTCAAGAGGCCATCAACGAATGAATTTGGAATCCTTGAAACATTTTGAAGCATTGCATAGTTTCTAGCACACTACGAAGGCACAATTCAAGTATTCACCGTACTACATGTTTTGACTTTGTCCTCATGCATATAGGTTAAAACAAACAATTGCACTTACCGCTATCCTTCTTGGCTGCGTACATATGATATTACACAATCCACCATCACCAGCCTCAATCATGTCATCCAATATATATTGCGGCACCTAAATATATAAGCCAAAATGCAATATGTAAATGATACTTCAAAAACTACATAATTGGAGCAAATATTACAAACAGTGATATATGAAGAAGCTGAAGGCCCCTAACAATTGGAAATGAATTACTACAAGAACGTGTTGTCACTGCTACATAGTTCAAGAGGCCATAGTAAAGTTTCATCACCCAAACCAAGTCAAGGAGAATCTCTCGAAACCTATATTTACCGTTAAAAAGGAACAATTCCATATCCCTTCCTACAAAGTTCTACTTCATACTTTCTCAACAGATTATGTAAAAGCATATAAAAATAATCACTATTCGCCGGAAGAGCAATGGTAGCTTTCATGGTATGCCTAATATCTTACCTGTGTTGTCTTTCCGGAACCAGTTTCTCCACAAACAACAAGCACGCTATTCTCCTTCAGGAGTTGCAATATCTCATCCTTTGACTTTGCTATAGGAAGTGCAGCTCTACTTTCTAGCATGCCCTACAAAGCAGACAAAAACAAATGCAACTACTAAAATAAAACCATATCTGAACATGTGACAGAAAACAACAACTTCCCGTCTCCATGGACTTGGAGCCACCCACAATTCCTAACTTAAGAAGAGTGGTTAATTGGATCAAACATACAATTAGACACCACATCCCTCCAAGGAAATAGAATGCAAAGACCAACTAACTGGACCGTGATAATTTTAACTGAACTACCAAACATTTGATGAATCATTTTGACATATTCAATTACAATAGGATAAGCTTCAATAGATAAGATTTGGAAATATACCCTTAGATACTCAAACCCCGGAACGAAGTTTTGTATGTCACTTTCATTTGATGGAACCGTTTAATCTTCAACTAAACACTTGTCCATCGTCAATTAACAAAACATAAAAATTTCGATAAATGTGGAAAATAATATTTGCAGAAGTCTTACAGATTACAAGTATGACAATATTTTGGAGGCAAGGGAAGTCTAATGATGAAGAAAATGAGGAACAAATACCAAGCATCTACATCAACCTAAAATATTTCATAGTCGACATTTGGGAAAGTTTGTGCCTTTGTGGTGTTAAAATCCTTTCCATCAGTACTTGAACTTTCTCAACGTGTATAAATAGCTTATAAATTGTATACTTCTTAAAAATAGTACCTAAATGATGTAACATGAGTCACAAATATGTTAGCAATTCTATCTGTCTGTACTCTAAACTTAGAAAAGAGATTGATTTCTGAGCAAGAAGCTGACCTGGTAACGAGGGTTCTTCCTTTTATTTTTCAACTCCTGCCTCAGAAAAGAACTCTCTTTTTCTGTCAAATAGTTTTCTCCTGGATAATCAACATGAAAAGGATCACTTTTCTGGTTTTTTATTTACACATAACATTATACTTGATTTATGGGGGGGGGGGAAAAGGAACTAGAAAATGCGGAAGCAAAAGCAAGCGTTCATCTACTCTAAGAACTATCAAAATTATTCAAACATGTAGCATATCATGACAGGAAATTGACAATTAGCGCAGCAATATTACTCTTTCGGGCAGCAGGAGCAGAACGTTGATCCTGTGGAATCTCAAATAGTCTCTTGTTCTCACTGGCATTGATGTCAGCTGGAGTAGACAATACTGGGTCAACAGCATTCAACAAGGAATCCACAAAGCCAACCCGTCGAGCATCCTGACTTTCTTCAACTTTGCTTAATGACTCCCCTGCCAGATTAGTATTCCAGAAATCAGCACCTAGTACTCCATAAGCTAATCCTACTGAATAAAATAATTCTTGCTCTCTCAAGCAGGAATGTCAATGAAAAGAAAATATTCTTCTTTTCCAATGTGTTCCTGTCAATAATACAAAGCAACTTCAAAATAGTTACCTGCCTCCCACTGTTCTACAAGAGTGGCATATGGCTCTGGGATCAGCATATGGACTGGTAAATCCGGAAATAAGCGAAAGAGTGCAAATGCAGCAACTTTGTTTTGTGCTTCCTGATTGCGAATCAAGTAGAAGTGATACTTACTCTCAGTCAAATGGTACAAGAAGTGCCTTAATCGCATAATAAGCAGGAGCTCCACATATTTTTCCATAGCCTCAAGACAAAAACATAACAATTTGTATTATTTAAAAAGGCATGGTAGCTACCTCTACAGCCATGGAGAATTCCTTTCTTCTCATATGGAAGACAAATACAAGTTTTACCTACTTGTATGAAGGGATTATGAAAGAGTTGCAGCAAGTACCTCAGCTGAGTCAAAAGCTTCATCCTTATGGGGAAGATGCAGTGTAATCAAACCCCCAGCTTTTCTGCTCTTACCCCTCCCACTAGCTTTACGCAGAACACTTACAGAATAGCTAAAACCCTTTTCCCTCCTTCCTATTTTATCAAACTTCGGTGGATCCCAACCTGACTTTTGGCATAATTGGTGAAGAACAGCTTTGGGTATTCTTGGCGAGTCCCCCTGTCGGTTTGAATATTCAACACAAATTACCATACGGCCCCACAAACAGGCTAAATTACAAAGAGATGGAAGAAGCCACAAAATTATACAGACAGAAGGAACAAACACTTCTTTTCTTTCTTACTTATTTTTCCTTTTTTTTGGCTGCATGAGCATATGACATTATTCAAAACATAGCTCAGCATTCAGAAGCTAAAAGGTTGGGATGCCTTCGCAAACAGATATTATGTTAAGGTCCACAGGATCTTTCAACGAGTTGGATAAAGGATAGCTTAACCCAATGCACATTTCACATTACCTTCTTCCAGATGCCCTCTAACTGCTCTACAGCTTTTCTACTAGATAAAGGCCTGGACTTTTCTTTCTTTTGTATCTTCAAGACTTCATCCTGGAGGACTTCATCGGACGGTGTCTCTTCCAAGAAGAAACCACCAAGCTCCACATCGGATGCTTCCTCTTCCATGGATGTCTCCTCTGCAACAGAAGTATTCAGTGTTGTCGACAGGTCTTTATCACTGCCATGCTCCTTCACATTCATAGAAGCAATTGAATGAGAAATCGAAGTGCTTTCCTCGTGACATAGCGTCGATGCATCAGAGCTTTCACCAGGCTCTTGACAAAAGTTCACATTCTTTGGTGTAAGAACAGGTGTCTGTCCATTCCCAAACTGAGATGATAAGAGCTCATCAGATATTCCTGATTCACAATTTGATACAGTCAATAAAATCATTACGTTCTAGAAAGAGATATCAAAAAATTGAAAGCATAAAAATGAAACCTAAAGAAGAAATCTCCTGCTTGAGAGTGCGTATTTTACTGCTTGCCCTTTGCTGACCCTTTTTGTCCCCTCTCTCTTTAGCAGCAATTGCTTCCAAACGTGCAGCTTGGTAGTCGCTAATAATTGAATCAGTGGATCTCAGCTCTGTAACCTGTCCAGTCAAATAGAAATAATACCGTTTCCATCATGA
Organism: Tamarix chinensis; assembly: GCA_030549775.1. NCBI lineage: Eukaryota > Viridiplantae > Streptophyta > Magnoliopsida > Caryophyllales > Tamaricaceae > Tamarix > Tamarix chinensis. The sequence continues at coordinate 135,221,875 of CM060171.1, forward strand.
GAAGCATAATTATAGCAGATTACATATATGAAATAGCATAATTGCCAGATAACTTTCACAATAATAATGATAACAGAAAGCATGTGGTTCTTGTAAGAGGATAATAGATTATAAGAAATATCAGTGGTGAAAAACATGTATAGAGGAAACATTCCTTGACTATCTAGTATATTAAATTGAACTGGTAAGTGACAACATACAAATTGGGGAGGGACCTCCAACATACCTTCTCAATTTCATTGTCCGTAAAAAGATCTTCCCAATCTTCAGATTCGTCCTGCAATTAGAAAAAGAGAAAAAGAAATGGGGGAGAAAAAAAGCAATGTCATTGCATATCAAAAGAAAATTATAAGTGAATCAGTAGATAATATTTTCTTCCAAAATCTCAAAATGTGCAGGAAGGCATGAGATCCATGCATATGTGTTAGGAAGGAATTCAATGTGGCATTGGCATGAGGATTTCAATACACAAGGGAAACAGATCTGAGTATCTTTGTAGGTAAGTAATCATAGTAGGAATCTGATGCAACCATAGCAATAAAAATTATAAAAATTGCAACTTGTAAACCGAGCTCTTCTGTATATTTGCTGATGGCTAATGGAAAATTTGAAAAAATTCAGAGAAGGAATTAGAAACCCCCATGACACATAAGTTTCTATCATTTCCCCATTCATGCTAAACCGATTTGGACTGCACCTAATTATCAAAAACATGCAGGGCATCAGTCAGCAAGCTTAAGTCCTCCAAGAACTCGCACAAAGATAAAGAATAGATCAAATACTTGTACCGCCTTAGGAATTCACATCCTTCCGAAATCCCTGTAGAGGTCCATATGATGCACCAGCGAAATGAACAAGCCATCTTTCCACCCACTTTCTCCCCTCACTTGGCCTACCCTCCCGACTGCACCAGAAACTTCAAAACCTAAAAAGATGGGAAAATGGAAACCCTAATCTTTTGCAAGGTTCAGAAACTAAGTCTCATGAAATACTTCTTCAACTGGCAAGATTGAAAAACTGACACTCCCTATTCTGTATCAACAGACAGTTGATTGTCACATATATCAGCCAAGATCAGAAAATCCGATAATCATATCATTTTATTATTGTACCTCCTCCTCTTTCTCCATATATTGCCGAATCCAATCAGCTTGAGATGGCTCATGAGAATATAAGGAATCAGTCTCACAACTCCCTTTGATTCTTAAAGAGAATTCCTGAGTTGTTTCTGCGGCTGGTAATGAAGTATCCACGACACAAGCATTCCCATCAGCTCGTGATGTGGAGACACGTACGACGCCGACAGAACCTCCTGACCACATACAATTCAACATTAGTAACCAAGAATGGCTGTAATCCTGGCTTTCCAAAAACATTACCTTCATTTGTATGCCGAAAAGACCCGTCTGAAAACTTCAGAGGCAGCTCAGTTGGTGACAAATTCAAGCACAACCAGTCAAGTGAAGCCTCAAAAGTAGCACCATCCTACTCATAAGATAAGGGAGGATGAAGGTATGAGGCAATAAACACTGAAATCTTTAAAAGCCAATGCAACATAAGCAATTAGTGTGTCATAAATTAAAAGCATGCATACAGTCATAAAGGACACTCATCTGGAAACAAGTCATCAAGAATAACAAACAATGGCAGGAGAAAAAAAAAATTAGTTTTGGGTCAAAAGAGGACATCACCCATTGAATAGTCAAGTTTTTCAAAATGACAAAATTCACAATATCATATGCCGAATTTCGGGATCAATCTCATAAATGTCGATCACTCTCAACATTTTGTCTAAATTATACAACCCACAATCACAATTTTCTATCCTATAGCTACATGCTTCCAACACCCCAAGGAAGAGATATAACAGTATTAATCTACCAGAAGCATCAATTACAATCGTCAATACATGTAACAGCAAGTTTAGAAGACGTAAAATATTACCTTCAGTACAGAGAGAGCACGTTCAATCTGTTCGTCCGAGAAGCCCTCACAGGAGAGCTTTTCATAAATGGATTTAAGTTTCTTCGCCTTCTGAACTTTAGAGAGAGAATGAGATTCATCGTCGTTACGAGTCAAATTTGACCGGACTGAGTTGGCGGCTGTGTTATTGAGCAAAAGACGGCGTAGTCGCTGCTCATTTTCCGACGATAACTGAAGCTTCGGGCCACTGGCAGACGGCTGCTGGTTTTTGCTCTTCTGATTTTGGTGCTGCTTCTTTTTCGGAGCCATCTAGATTTTCGATGGTCACGTTCACCGCAGCTGTGTTCTGATCGATCGTAAGCTGAAAACCGAAACAGGGGACAGGAGTCACAGGACTCATGCACAAAGGGAACTGTATCGCTCTAATGAAGAACATACTGATTTTTCTTTTTCTTTTTTTCTATCAATATATTTCATTTTAAAAAAATAAAAATAAAAATAAGAATAAAAATAAAAATAAATAAATAAATAACTTTAGAATCAATCGTCGCACCGCGTAGCACAGTACGTTTTACGAGTTTATAGTATTTTTGTAATTTTATTTACATTTGTTTTAAATTTAATATCAAAAAGGTTTTAAAAATAGATATCTTTAATGCATTGATATAAATCTTTTATGGTAAGATAGTTATTATTACTAAAAAAAATATATAATAGACATGAATTTTCGTATATTTATTGAACTTACTTTTAAAATATTATATATCTTAGATTAATAATTGAGTCGGTATTAAATTTTTATGATATTTATACAATAATACTCTTAAGTAATAGCAATATATTATACTTAAAAGATTTAAACAATAATGAAGGATGCAGACATGCAACACAACTCATTAATTCAGTGTTCGTCACATCAAATATACAATTAAGCTTATTTAGTTGCGAATTTATAACACTATACAGATAGTCATAGTTATAATGATATAGATTCATGACAACTAGAACTTGGTGTGTTGATCTCTTCCCCTTAACATATTATTCATTCATATTGGTCATATCAATGTCTCTATTGTTACAAAATAAAACAACTTCATTCAAAATACATTCACATCCATCATCTCTCGTATTTTACAAATGATCTTTAACAATTTCAACAAGTGATAAGACATTCAAAATGTCTCAACATTCTCTTGCAATGCTTGAAATAAATCACCTGTAACTCCCATAACATTCATGAGTAGTAAAAAAATAAATTCATTAGTAAAAACTGGGGTGCTCAAGTCCCTAATAAATCTTCTATAAAATGAAGTCAAACCATGAAAAGATCTAACTTATGTAAGGCTTGTAGGTGTATGCCACGTCTTGATTGCTTCCACTTTTGATTCATCCATGGCTATGTCATCCTTGAACACCACAAAACCTAGAAATGCAACCTTAGGTACAAAGAACTCACACTTTTCTACCTTAGCATACAACTTGTAACCTCTCAGTGCTAGAAATACAAGTTTAAGATGCTTTACATATTTTTCTTCCCGAGAGCTATACAAAAGGATGCCATCAAAGTAAACTACTACAAACTTGCTTACAAATGACCTAAGTACCTCATTCATAAGTTTCATGAAGGTACTAAGGGCATTTGACAAACCAAAGGGCATAACCATCCACTAATACAATCCTCCCTTGGTTTTAAATGTGGTATTCCATTCATCACCATCTTTTATTCTTATTTGATAGTAGAAACTCCTTATGTCTATTTTGGAAAACAAGCATGCACCTTTTAGACAATCAAGCATATCATCAAGTCTAGGTATATGATACCAATATTTGATGGTAATAATGTTGATAGCTCTACTATCAGCATACATTTTCATGTTACCATCTTTCTTTGATACAAGCAAGGCAGACACAGCATAAGGGCTAAGGGACTCCCTTATCAAACCCTTAGATAATATACTTACCTTTGTAATTCCAAGGCCTCCTTAGGATTACACCTATATGCTACCATATTAGGCAATATAGCACCTAGTACAAAGTTAATTTGGTGCTCTATCCCTCTAATGTGGGGGTAATACATGTGGTAGGTCATTAGAGAATACATCATCAAACTCTTCTAATAATGCCCTAACACTCGATTCAATACAAGCCTTTCCCTCACTATCCTCCAACAATAACAACAAGTAGATTACCTTCCCTTTTACTATAGCCTTATTTATATAATTTTCACCTATGAGTAAAGTCTTTTTTCAACCCATATCACACATGATTAGGCTTGGTAACTAAAGGGATGAGTACAATCTTCTTCTCATAAAACTTCAAGCAATAGGTATTCTTCCTTCCATCATGTAGGACACTCCTTTCAAATTGTCATGGCCTCCTCAAAAGAAAATGGCAAGCATCCATTAGCACTACATCACCCACCACTTCATCTTGGTAGGTCTTTCCAATGGAAAGTGACACATTCGCTTGCTTTGCCACCTCTACTATGCTACCATCATTAAGACACTGTAGCTTATATGGTTTGCCTTATTTTATAGTGGTGAGACCAAACTCCTCTATCAAAGTGTACAAAGCAACATTGGCACAACTACCTCCATCCACAATAAAAGAACATATTTTCCCAAGTATCGTGCACTTGGTTTGAAAAATATTTTCTCTTTAAGATTCATCACATTTGACCTTTTTAGTATGCACCACCATCCTAATCATCAAGGATTCTCCCACATCCGATGGTGTATACTCTTCCTCTCCATTAAAGGACAAATTCTCCTCCTCTTCCTCACTTTCTTCCTCTCGGTTAGCCTCCTCTAAATCCACCATGGTCATCACCATCTTGTTAGGACACTCATTTTCGTAGTGCCCTAAGTCTTAACATTTAAAACACCTTACACTTTTGGTTTGATTCTCAATTTCCACTCACTTACCCTTCTCGTCTTTTGTCAAAGGTGTGGAAGGAGTTTTAAATAGTGGAGTCTCTCTTGAGGTGCTAGCACCCTTGGACCTCTATACCTCATGACCCTCTTTTCTTTTTTATTTTTTTCGACCTTGATGGTTAAATGATAGATCTTATCTAAGGTGTAAAACCTATGCAATTCCACCTTCCTAAATATATCATGCCTAAGCCCACCAAGGAACCGAGGCATGTTATACTCTTCTAACTCATCCAAACTGATCCTCATAGAGAGTTTTTCAAACTCCCTAATGTACTCCTCTACACTTAACGGTCCTTGCTTCAAATAGGACATTTTATTGCATAAGTCTTGAGTGAAAGAAGGAGGAAGGAATATATCCTTCATCAACTTCTTCATTTTCAACCAAGACTTAACTTTTGACTTTTCTTTTTTTTTCTCTTCTTATGAACCAAGTTCTCTCACCACAATGAGGCATGTCCTTTGAGCTTAACAACTGCCACCTTAAAGGCTTTGGTGTTGGAATAGTCCTTAGCCTCAAACAATCTACTACACCTCAACTCCCAATCCAAAAAATCTTTGGAATTGTGATTGCCTTCAAACTCCTAAATCTCACCTCTAACATCATGAAAATTCTCTCCCCTTTTTTTGTTCCTCATCCTTGGATCCAGAGAAGAATCACTAGAGGATGAATCTTCTCCATCTTCACTTTCAACATGCTTACCATCCCCACAATGGTCTCGAGTTGGAGGTATTTTATGTGTGTGTTTTGGCCTATACTATAAAGGATGGTCTCCAAAATTTCAAGTAATCTTCTCATATAATTTTGAAGAGACTCAATAGCTTGATCCCTCCTAAGATTATTTGTCTCCTTAAAGCCCAAACCTCTTGGTAAAAGGAGGTCTCCCATTGAAGACTGAAGAAAGTTTTAGAAAGTAAAAGAAAAGAAGTTGATTTGAATTAAGGGTGGGGAAAAGAAATTGCATTGTGGCTTAAATGCAAGGGGTTTTGGTTTAGAATTTTTTTTGAGGGTTTACGTTTCGACAATGATGATGGAAGACAAAAAAAAAACATTACCCAAATTGTTGCAACCTAATCTTTGATACCAAGTCAATGCATATGAGATCCAACTGGATCATGTTAGGAAATGGTGTCTAATTAATATTAGATCAACCAAAAATTAAGAGTAGAATGGGGAGAAATTTGAGAAGATAAAATTGATTCTTGGTAACTACTTGAATCAATACTCACAAGAACCACCTAAGGTTTAAATTCTTAGGATAAATCTTGGAATATTTTTGTAAAACTTTAAACTCGTACACTAGAGTTGAAGGATGAGGGCTCTCATTTTATTAGGGAATGTGTGGAGCCAAAGATAAGTTATGTTCTCTTTCATTCTCTCCTTGGTAGTTATAGAGGGAGTGCAAGATTAAAGGTTATAACTTATCCAACTAATACATTTGATTTGAGTTAAAAATTGAAGAAAAACTACCTAATACACCACCATGTGTGTTGGCCATAGTGAATACATGTGTGCAGATTTCGAACATCAAGGGCTTTCTATCACATGTCTAAGTCATGTAGATTCCCCTTGATTCACAAGGAAAGAGAAAAATATCATTTTAATCTTGTAAGGTACAAAAAGAAGTAAATAATGTCTTCTATCGTTCCTTGTTCTTCCCAAAAATATGCATTGTTCTTCCCAAGTGTTGAAAAGAACTTGTTATGTAGCTTTAAAGGGACATGTGGCTTGTTTTGTGTGGCTATTGTGGGTGCAAAATGGGCTATATTTTTGGGACACTTTTGGGGATAAAATAATAAAAGAATACGAACTAAATAGAGTGAGAAAAAATAGGGGAAACGTGGCTTAAAAAGTGGGGTTTTATTTTATGGAGATGGTAAAGGTTGATAAGGTGTGCATGGTATTATGCTTTCACTATAAATAAAAGTTTTCAGTAGTAAGATGGTGCTATAAAACTAATTCTTTATGAGCATGATATTCATTGCGTGGTGTGCTAAAGGTTTTCAATCACACAAAAGAGAAGGCAAATTCTATAAACCATGCTAACACTACATTCTTCATTTTGTTCATTATGTGGCAAGTTAGATAATGCATAAGTTTAATGTTTGTACACCTTACAAAAATACAACCAATATTTTATTGATTTTTATTAAGGTTGCATAGATATCCCATATTAAGTTCACTACAGAAATGTATAAAACATGCTTCAAGTTTGGGTTTCAAGTTCTTATACTCCTGTGATAAAGTGGAGGCAAGGTATTGATATGTAATTTGACATGTAGGTAATATATGTATTACCCAAGACCAGCCAAAGCCTTTTAAGATCTTCATTCTTTATGATTTGCAAGAAACTCAAGTTGACATATACGTAAATCATCAATTTTCTCCCTAAATTTCTCTTACCCACTCCCTCTTATCAATGTGTTGAAACTAAAAAATGGTGTTTCAAGTTCCTAATTCTATAGATTTTTCCATTGAAAAAATTTGAAATTGAATAACATAATCAAATTAATGTTTATACATTGACAAAATGAAGCTAGCAACAAAAGAATGAAGAGGTACGTGTATGGTTAGGTGTAGTTCTAAGAGATATTTTGCATAGAAGAAGCAAGAAAAGGAAAGAACAAGCAAAAAAACACAAAATCGCATTAGTAATGCATAGCAATAATACATGGAAAACAACAATCAACACAAAATTTTAGATAGTGATATGAATTAGAATCACCCAACACTAAAAATAAGTAATTGACACAAGCTACACAATAATCAAATCAAAATAAGAAGAATTGATGGATTTTGAGGGTAGGGTTTGGTTTGGGGTTTTTAGGGTTATGATTTTAGATTAGGTTTTGGTCTCAATTTGGATAGGGGTTATTAATATCCTTTAATGGAGTATTAATTGTAGGTGGAATATTGGTTAATGGAGTTAAAATTGTTGGTTCAATACCCTAATATTTTATATAATCTTAACCTTGATTAAATAATTTTTTAATATAACCTAAATTTTAATTATGAGTCTTTTTTTTAGTGAAACCCTAAACCCAATTAATTGATAGATTAATTTTCAGCCAAATTCCTTAAATTTTAATTATAAACCTAATCTTAATCCTAAACTAAAAAAAAATCTTCTTTTTCCTTTTTTTTTCTTTTTCTTTTCCCCTCCTTCTTTCCTGATCAACACATACCAACATTCCCTTTCCTTACCCCTTTGGGCCATGCATGTCCCTTCCCCATGCATGCTCGTCGCTTTCCCCTTTCCCTTCCCAATTATGCATGCACCTACACAACCTGCACCTACACAGCTTGCACCACAAGTTGCATCCCCTACTACACCAAACCCACCTACCCAAGCCATGCCAAACCAAACCCCTTACCATTTAGTTTTTCCATCTCCCCTACACCTCACCCTTGCACTTGTGTATATATGTGTATCACCCTCTTCTCTTATCCTCTATTTCCCTTCCATTCTTGTCATCCAATAAAGCTAGTTGACACCTTCTTCTTTTATTCTCATGTCCTCTACTTTGTTTCTTTGCCACTCAGCACCACACTAATCACCACCAACATTTCTCCCTTCCTTCTTTCTCCTTATTCCCTTCTTATCCTTCCTTTACCCTTCCCATTGCATGTCAATCCCAAACATGACCATTTTCCCTGTATGGCACCCTCAACTTCAACCACCATCTACTTCTGTGAGCCCCGTCAACCTAGCACCACCACCAACTACTTCCTTCATCATGTCTCCTATAATTAGCCACCAGTTCCATCTCCACCACACCACCACCTTAACATGCCAACCATGACCGCCCCAAATTATGTCTTTTTTCCTCCTTAATCTTCCCTATTTGATTGGTTGAGGCTCATAGCCCATGCACCCTCATGCATGGTCATGCCCTCCCCCGCACAACCCACACATAGCTTCACTCTAGCCTAAGCATGTTTCACTCGCAACTTGTGTGCCATCTTACTCCTTGTCCTGTGTCATCCTTAGTATTCTCCTTGAAATAATTGTGCTCTCCACCTTGGCACACCTTGATGTGGATCTTCTACTCAAACACCCACAAATGTAATCATCATAATCAACTCTCAAATAGTCACTCAAAGTAATCAAATGATGATGGAATTAATAGTGAATGTGTTGAATGAAATGGAAGATGGATGGTGATAAATGATGAATTATAACTTATACGAACCTCACAAAAATAGCATCTACAAGGATATTCAAAGAGAACTCGCGTAGAAAACTCTTTTAATAAAATCTAGAGAAGAAAACATAAAGAATCCTCTCAAGAACACTCTCAACTCCACAAATGAATTGAAAGATTTAATTGCTCACAAAGAGAATTTACTTATTTATTCAATATTTCACCACATAAATGTGTCGAATGAATGTTATATATATAGGTATACAACCACAAAAATAACCAGCTCATCAGCCCTATAATACACATTGGGATAAGGGGAGTTAGTTAAAATAAATCTTAACTAACTAGGAAACCATAACTAATAATTATCAAATCCTAGTTTACTTGGTATCCACATTGCATGGATGAATTTCCATGTCCAAAACCTTCAAATTTCACCTTGACATGGTCCAAATCCTTGCATGACATTTGAGGTTGTGTTTGGAACATTATCTTGCACAAACTCTTAATTTATGGCTTAATCTTCAAGAAAGTGTTGTAGTTCATAACACCTTCAAGATTTCCAAGAACCATTCCAAACATATTTAATAAGCATGTTTAGATTCAAAAACAATGGTGCACTTGCATCACACCCCATGCACCACCCTAGTATAACTGTGTTCTCCACAATCTCCATTTATTTCAGTTATCTCCACTTCCACCCTCCCTTGCCTTAATTCTCTCTAGTTATTTTCTCTAAGTTCTAATTTGATTATATATTTTACTTTTAGGTAATTTTTTTTGGTATTGGAAGAAGAGTCTTAGGTTTTACATGTTAGAGATCAGAGACACTTTTGATAATGATACATGGCATAGTTAGGGCTTTGTGTGCAATGTGTATTTTTGTATGAAATCTCATGTTTGATATTTTTATATGGATAGTGTTATTATGATGATGTTGTTATATGATATTTTATGTTGTATAACAAATAAGTAAAAAAATGTGAAAGCATGTGATTGTGTAAATTATTGGTTAAGACCGGTTCTACAAGTAAAGAAGGTTGGCATGAATCATATATCTAAATTACGGCTATTATGTTAGAGTCACACACACACACACACACACATATATATTGTGGTTAAGTATTTTCATGAATATATGTGTTGGAGGTTGAAAATCATTCATATTGGGACTCGTAAGTTTTTTTATAAAAATATGGGTATGTTGGATATCTTAAGGGAAAATTGGTTAATATGGGTAAAATGTGGAATATTTGGTATTTTAATGTGTTTATTGGGCCAAAACATGTTAAATGTATTATATGGAATATGTTGAGTAATTATGAATAGCCAAAGTCTAATAAAATGAGGTAATTGCTTAAATTGAGAATAGTAACCCTAGAGTCGATATCACTATCTCATGTGTAACACTTTGAAGTTAGACCTTGATTTTTTTGTATACGTTGTTAATATTGAAATTTTAGGAATGGATATCAAATTTGGTGGTTATATGAGTCTTATGGGAACAATTATGCTTAAAGTGTGAAATTTGGGTTTTATAGGGATTTGTGGATAGTATTATAAGAGACGGGTTGCTATCACATATGTAAAATGTTAGAGTTGGATCATGATTTTAAGATATGATATTAGTCATAATAATTTAGAAATGAATATTAAATGTAGTGGTTATATGAGTTTTATCAGAACATGTATGCCTAATTTGTGAAATTTGGGTTTTGTAAGGAATTGGAAACAACAACCCTAGAGGAAAGTTGCATCGCATGCATAAGACATGAGAGTTAGATCCTAATTTTTAGAATATATTGTCAATAATCATATTCTAATAATGTGTATTAAATTTAGTGGTTAAATGAGCATCATGGGAGAAGTCAAACTCACTTTGTGGAATTAGAGTTTTATCAAGAGAAATATGGCCTTTATCTTAAGGGATGATCCGATCTTTGTGTGGTTTCATTTAATATGTTTTTGAAAAATTTAGTGAAGTATAATTTGTGTGACTTGAATATCTATAAGCGTGTTCCATTTAATGAGTTTGATATAGATAACCAATAGTCTAAAAAAACATTAATATATAAAGTGAAAGATCATATAAGTCAAAACTAGTTGTACCTATATGTTCCACGGGATGAGAATAATGGTTAAGAACTTTATGACTTGGGGTTGTATATTATTGATATCATTCCATCAGTTGAGAATATTAGGGGTTCTTGAACACAACTTGAAATAAACAATTGAAAGGATCATGATCGTTACCAAGATATTAATAATTTAAGTGAAAAACCATGAGCCAGGACAAGTTGTACCTATTTATTCCACCCAATGAGAATAGCAGTCAAGAGCTTTATACTTTGGGATTATATATTATTGATACCATTCCATTGGTTGATAATAGTGGCCAGGTGCTTTATGTCATGGGATTGTATATTGTTGATATTATTCCACCAGAGTAGAATAATGGCTAGGGGCTTTATGCCTTGGGGTTGTATATTATTTATATTGTTACACCGCTTGAGAATAGTGGCCAGAAGTTTTATACCTTGGGGTTGTATATTATTTATACTGTTCTATCGTTTGAGAATAGTGGGGTCCCTAAACTCAACATAAATAAGATTATGGATCTTGATTATATTATATTATCAAGCTTAAATTCAATTCTCATCTTATGCCATCTTATGTTAAGTTCTACATAGGCTTGTTATTCTATGTGACATTATGATAGGGCATAACATTTTTATGACTACATTGTTACCTTACTCAATACGTAGTATACTGATCATCCTCTTATGGGTGTTGCTCATTCACATGAGTAGATACCATTTTATTTAGTAGGTGATTGCCAATTACTACTTTTAATGTGTTTGTTTTTGGTGAGCGCTAATTGAATTGGTATACGATATGCTTGTATGGATAGATATATCTCTCCATATACTCTTAATCCTCTATTTTTATTATACATTTTCCCTCTTTCTCTATTTTGTATCTTGTAATATGGTGGAATCAAGTGCTTCCTACACCTGATTTCTATGTACAAGGTTTCTTTTGCCTTTCACTTGATATAGACTAGGCATAGGGAGTGTCTCTTTTATGTTGGATACAGTGTTAAAAACCTCTATTTTGTATTTCCCCTTCCTAATTAACTCTTTAAAATAAATTTTTTTAAGCCTTACATTGTGGAGCATTACAATCAAGGTTAGGGTTTTAAAGAAAATAATAGATGTTTGGGCTTGTATGTATGGATGGATATGGATTATTATGATGGGGTTTTAGAATATTATTAACAATTTGTTTTAAGGTTGATTACGGATGGAAAAAATGTGGGTTAATGGATTTTATTAAGGTGACAATAATTGTTGGTAGGGAGGAGAGTTAGGGTTAGGGTTTTAAGAAATTAAAGATGAAGATGTAGATGGATTTATGTATGGCCATGGGTGTGGATGGAATCAATTATGTTGAAACATGAATATGTTCAATTGAATACAATATATCTCTCTCAAAAACACATAAATGGAGATGAGAAATTGATTATGAATAACTTACAAAGAGATTAATTTGAAGATTTAAACTTGTATTCAACTGCACTTGCTAATGTCCTTACATGGTTGATTTACGTGTATGAATTGGACCTCCTCTAGTCTAAATATTATATGTAAAATAAGATAAAAATATAAAAGATAGGCACACCAAATTGCATGCCCAAATCAGTACACACACAAAAGAAATAAAGATAGAATTAATTTTATCAAGATAAATCTTCTAACAATCTAACTAACGAAATCTTATGAAATAAACTACTATGGAAGGTTCTATGAGGCCAATTACTCTCTACTCGTGTTCTTAGCACATGAGAAAATTAAAAATTAGCTTAATGACTATTAAGTCCTTCTTTGGTTCATAATTAAGCAAGTAAGCGTCGTATTGAGTCCAAGTGTGCTAGTTTGCGAGGCTTGCTTTGATTTTTGACATTCAGGAGAAGAAGGAAAAAGATGTGCAAGGTTCCTTGGGGGTATCAATTTTAATATTAGAGAGAATTTTTAAGTGTGCATCTATGATACTTTAAAGGATTTGGTGAAGTTATCCTTGAAGTTTGAGAAGTAATTGAAGAGGACCAAGATGACATCCAACCCTTCATTTTCAGCACCTTCCAAGCCTTATAGTGTTGGTGGTCAATTTTAGAGAGGAATAAAAGGGGTGAATGAATAGAGAAAAAGGTGAAGAAAATATGGGAGAAAGCACTAGAAATTAATGCTTCAAGTGCAGAGGTTATAACCATATTGGAAGAGATTATCTTAATAAAAAGTCCTTCATTTTGAAAGAAACTTCTAGCATGAAGCCATGTAGTGATGATGATATTTATCTAGAGTATAAAGAGAGTGATGACATAGAAATTGCATGTAGTGAGGAATATAAATAGTGTTGCATCGTTCAAAGGGTTCTACAAGTGCACCTATGGTCATCTTCATCCCAACAAGATAAAAAAAATTTAAAACCAAGTGTAAAGTGGGAGACAAAGTATGTAAGATCGTCATTGATAGTAGTTTGTGCACCAATATAACAAGAGATAAGACGGTGAAGAAACTTGGCTCAAAGACCACAAAACACCTGAGACCGTATTCCTTACAATGGCTTAATAAGGACAAAGGGGTAAAAGTCTCTAAACAAGTTCTTTTAAGTTTTAAAATTGGTAATCATATTGATGACATATTATGTGACATATTACCTATGAATGCATGTTATATATTGACTGGGAGGTTGAAATACCCAAAAACCCTAATTTAGAGAATCATGGCCAAATAAGAAATTATTAGGAAAATTAATTAAATAAACTAATTTTATTAAAATAAGAAGGAATTAATTAAGGTAAATCTAGGAGAAATTAATAAATAATTTAAATAAGAAAAATTTGAGTATTTTGCTAATTAAAATGGAATTTAAGAAAAATGTTTCAAAATCCCTAAATTAACCTAAAAAGAGAATTTAATTATTATTTTAATATTAATATTTTATTAAATATCCTAAAATATATTAATTAAGGCAACCCACCTTTCCTTTTCTTTTTTCCTTTTCCCTCTCTTTTTCCTTTTCTTTCCTTTCCTTCTCTTCCTTTTTCTCCTTTTTTTCCCCAACCTGGGTCGCCCTGCTGGCCTAACTCCTCCCCCTTCCCCTGCGTGGCCCAGGCCCACGTCATCATTTTTTCCCCTCTCCCAGCCGGTTCGGCCTCCCCTTTTCTTTCTTTCTTCTTTTCTCCTAGACCGCCGGTCCAGCCCCTCTCCCCCCGCGTCGTCTTCAACCTCCCGCGCCTGCAACTCCCTCAATTGACGCCAGAAATTCCACCACCAACCACCCCGTCTGACTGACCATTCCTCCCCTCTCTTCCGCATTGACTTACCTACCATTTCGATAAGGCCATTCCTTCCCTCTCCTACGTGCCATTCCTCTTACCCCGACAAGAAATGACCTACGAAGGTAGACCTAAATCGGCCTACCCTCGCCGGCCGGAGACCCATAACCCTTGCCGCCTACTCTCCCACTCCCCTTTGTCGTTTTCCCTTCCAATAGAGCTATAAATAGCCCCAAAGGCTGCCATAATCGGGTTTTGATTAGGGCAGCCCAGAAAATTGACCCGCACACCACCGTCTATTCAACCCCTCTTTTCTTTATTGTCGGTCGTTATCATCGCCCACTCCGGCCACCAAAACTTTCCTTGCACTGGCCTCTACGCAACCAAGCCACCCTCCTCCCTTGACTTGCCCTGCACTAGCCACCTCGGCCGTGCAAAGTCACCTTCCCGAACAATCCTTTTTGACCCTGCGCCGCCCCTCTTGCTACCATTTGCCGCTGGTTCCGCCACCTATAGCGCCACCTCTACCCCCCAAAACAACCAGGGGACCTTAATCTACCTCGCCACACCTCCATTTTCCCCTACTTCCCTCTCCCCTATCCTCCACATCCATCTCTCCACCACCCTCCTTCCTCCACCATCGCCGCTGCCGCCGGCTCCACCACCAAGCCCATGTGGTATTCTCATTTCTTAACCCTTAAACCCTTTTATCGAAGTATTAATGATTTTTAATATTAATAGTATTATTATTAACTATTATTAATACTAATATTATTATTAGGTTCTAACTCTTATTTCGGATATATTTCTAATTAATGGTATTACTATGTAAAAGACTACAACTTTGTTATTATTATTATTATTATTATTATTATTATTATTATCATTATTACTATTATTATCCTTATTATTATTACCACTACTACTATCATCATCATTATTACTACCATTATTATTATTATTATTATTATTATTATCATCATCATCGTTATTACCATTATTATTATCACTATTATTATTATTATCATCATCATTATTATCATTAGTAATATTATTATTATTAGTATTATTACTATAACTATTATTAGTAATATTATTATTATTATTATTAGTATCATTATTATTATTATTATTATTATTATTTTCATAATGAGTATCATTATTACCACTATTACTATTATCATCTCCAGCATTGTTATAACTATTACTATTAGTATTATTATTGTTATGATTATTATTATTATTATTTTCGTCACTATTACTATCACTACTACCACTAGCATTAATAATATAAGTATCCTTATGGCCATTACTTTTATATTATTTCCATCACTATTATTATTATTATTATTATTATTATTATTATTATTATATTTGGGGGTAATATTAGTATCGTTATAAAACTGATAATAATAATATTATTAGTAATATTGAAACATTTACTTTAATACTATGAATATTACTAAGACTTACTTTGGTTAGTAGTGGCATGATTAATTATTTTGAGAATAATAACCCTAATTTTAATTATAAACTAATATTATCATTATTAGCCTTAGTATTAGACCATGATAGGGGTAAGATAGGAAATTATAGTAATTCTGATAGAGGGAGATTAACCCACATATTTTCCTCTTATAGGCGAACCAAGTCAAAACCCTCAGGAGGTGTAGGAGCGTGCTCCAAGCCCGGCGACGTTTAGGTAAGGGTGTAGCTAAGGCCGCCTGTGTGCTATGTGTCTTACTTGCCTTGGATGTCCTGTATAATTATATGTCATGTTCTATATGCTATTATCTTAACTATTTTATGTGTAGCGCGATTTGGAATAGAGGTATGTTCATGTGCTCTCTTCTATTATGTGCTAATATGGATATGCTGCAAGTTGTGATGTGATGTAATATGGCCCTTAGGACATGCATGCTAGGGTATTTGATGTGGTGATATGGGTTGGAGGTATGAAAAATAAAAATGGAAAATTAAGATAACTAAAGGGAAGCAAGTTGACTAACGTAATTAAGAGTGACCTAAATAACCTATGCTCCATGATTGGTGAATAAAGGGTGGGAATTAAATAAAATGAAAGAGTGAGGGGAATTAGGGTTTGTTTGGGAGGAACTAGGGTTGCATGGAAATTTTAGGCTTTGGCATGATAAATATCGAGGGTTTTGCATAAGATGGTTAGAGTCTGCATGGGGGTAAATTTTACATATGGAAAGTTGCCTCGGGGCATAAGGAAGGTAGTAGAAGTCTCGTTTGGGTGATTGTGGGCTCCGAGTGAAAAATAGTACGTGGGGCAGTATAAGGGTGCGTAGGAGAACAGGCTAGGGTTTAGGAGGAAACCCTAATTTGATTAGGTGGAAGAATAAAAAGAAAATAACAAAAATAAATGAGAATGAGTGGGACATGAAGTAAGGGTTGAATCTAAGGGTCGTAACGTATGGGGGTGTTAAAATAGTTGGGGTTGTGTGAGGCAGAAAAGATGGGCCACTTAGGCCCAAATTTGGGTTTCTGGAGAAACCTCAAGGGAAAGGTGGTGAGTGGGTTTTGAGGGTACAAGTGTGGGCCTTGACCCACACACTTAGTAGTTGGGTCCTTGGTGTAAGTAAGTGGGTTATGGGAAGGATGTCGGGGCGAGTTAGGAGGCGCAGAGGTCTCAAGATATGGGACGGGCCCTCTTAGGAGGATAAGTATAGCTAGAGTTAGCCATGTATGTCTAGGGTGGAATCTGTTGAATAAGATACAGTAAAATACTAATAATGTAAAGTGGAAGATTATTGAGTCGGGTCCAGCTGATCCACCGGTTAGGAATAGTGGTTAGGGTTTTTACCTTATAAGTGACCGATCCACCGGTGAATAATAGTGGTGTGGACATCGTCCTACAAGTTACTGGCCCACCGGCAATAATAGTGGGGGATCCCGAGCTTAGTAAACCAAATCCTAGTTTGTTAATACACGTAAAAGATACTAAGAACTTATAGTGGAAAACCATGAGAGTCGGGGCTAGACCGATCCACCGGCATAATAGTGGAGAGGAGCGTTTGCCTAAGAGACCGATCCACTGGCGTATAATAGTGGTTAGGTGTGTTTTTCCCTGTAAGTGACCGATCCACCGGCTATAATAGTAGGGTTCCCGTACTCGCATGGATTGATAAGAATTATGGTGTGAAACGAGCACTATCCAGAGAATAAATAAACAGTGTGGGCCTTTATTTACCTAAGAAACTATGTGGTATCATGTGGTCGTGATTATATTATGTGCCCTTATGTGGTGACCTTAGTTATACGATTACCTTGCTCAATACGTAGCGTACTAACCAGCCGTTTCATGGGTGCTGCTCATTCCCACGAGCAGAAGGCCCTTCTAACTTAGTGCAGGTTGGTGATTCTATCTTTGATGCCTACGACGCTTACGAGGCATCGGGCGGGGTTGAGAGTTGAGCCTGGACCTAGCTTGGACGTCGAGAGTTATGTGGTCGAAATCTACCATCTGCCTTATCTTTCCTATGTCTTTATATTTAGTTTATTTCTAGTGTACGATGTTTCAGACATTTGGAACTTTAAAACTGTACTTTTGGACTGTGCCTTTTGATTACCGCACTCTGATTTCCTGTACGGTTAATGACTCGTTTCTTTTATGAATGCTCGTTTTAACTATCGACTCATGTTTGATGTCTATCCCAATTAGCCTTAGCACGTAGTATTGGAACGATAGAAGTGAACCAGTCTGGTACTAAATGTGGCGGTAATATCCCCATAATTTACATTTTGTGATTTCACTTGAGCTAAACTTTTTCATTAAACGAAATTTTTCACTTGTAAATTTTAGAGTATTACAGAGGCCATGACAATATGATAGAGAAGTTTCCTATAATACCCCATATTTTAAAACCCTAATTATAAATTGGTAATTATGTGCATTAGTTGTAATAATTAATATAGGATGTTTTATGTTAAATATATTGTTAATATGTGTATTATTATTATGACATATTAGATATAAAATTTAATTAGGTTAAAAGTTGTTATATATTGCATTATTAAATTTTAAATCCTCAGTTAGATCTTAACCGATATCCCTTACGTTTAATAAATCCTATTTCAGTAACCAGATATTTCTACCTCGCTACTCACCTAAATAATTACCCTAACCTGCTAGATTTCCTTGACCTTTCCTCTATCCTCTTTCTAGCACCCTTTACTCCTACACCATACCCTACACCATAGCTCCCACTCACCCATGTTTCCCTCTCCTTGTTTTTCTCCATATTCCCTCATGGCATCCTCTTCTTATGCCCTTCTCCCTCTCATCCAGTGTCATGCCTCCATCCCCTTAACATCTTGCTTTCTCCCCTCCTTCTCCTAAGCTCCCTCAAGCAAGAAAAAGCCCCATTGATTTACTATTATTGCCCCTCTTTGTCACCATTTTTGCTAACAACGCACTCCACCACCGCTCACATTCCCTTAGCTTTCGCTACCTACACCGATCCCTCACCCCTGCACCAGTTATCCCTACCAAAACCACCTTAACACCAGCACACAACCTTACCAAAACACACCCAACTCTCTCATCCAACCACGTGAAGAAGCCCCTCCATCTTTAGCTAAAAACACTGAAGCTCCTCATTTCTCCTTCTGCCAAAACTATCAATCCTCCCTACCTTGTTGCACTAACTTCCAGGGCACCTCCATTCTTTGTTTCATCCTCCACCACTGAAGCCTAAAAAGTCACCAAAAACCCCAACAGCCTATGGCTAACCTCACCAAAACCATCACCCCAACCATGGGCAAAAGCACAGAACCCTTCCTCCTTGGCTTCGGCTAATTATGTTGATCCCCCTCCACTTGCTTCACCTTTCCCTATCATTGCTTTCCCCCTTTTTGCACCTTCCCTATTGTTTCTCCCTCCCTACACCAGCCATTATGCTGGTCCTACCCCTTAGCAATGCACAACTCTACTATTTCCTCTCCTCTCCTTCTCGACAACAGCCACCAATTCTTCCTCTTTTGTTGCATGAGTTTGAGTTGACTTCATTTACTTTGCTTCAAATGGTTAGTTATACTTTAGTTTTTTTATAGTAATTTTAGATTATTTTGTGTAATATTAAATGTTAATACATATGTTTGGGTGTTAAATTCTTAGGTAATTATTGAGGATTTTGGAGAAGACTTTTTTGTGTAAGCTTGGATTAGGTAAATCCACTCACTCATAATATGGTAGAATTTATTTGTGAGCATGTTAGGATTGTTATATTCTCTAAGTATTATGGCATGTATGATAAAATGGTATCATGTTAAATGAATGACACGTACAATTGTTATAAGTTAAGTTGTACGTATGAGTAAAATGTTGTACGATTTATGTCTGCATGTCTAGGGTTGTAATACCCCAAATTGAGCGGAGTGTTATAAGGATTGATTTGGCTACTTATATCAACATGGTATACCATCCTTTTGGTGATTCCATCCTAAGAACTCCACAGTTAAGCGTGCTGGCCGTGGAGCAATTTTAGGATGGGTGACCTTCTGGGAAATTTCATAAATTTTCTGAAAATTTCTCGGAAAGTGCATGAGTGAGGACAAAGCGTACTAAAAGGACTCGTGTTGATCTATGGGGCCAACCGATCAATCCGAAAGCACTTCAAGGTAGCCCCCGTGTGGTCGTGTCGACTCGGGGTGTTACAAATGGTATCAGAGCGAAACCGCAACCGTGAGCTGAACTTGGATGAGCCAGTTAGCCACCTAGTGGGACGATTCTTAGGATAAACTGTATTGAGACAGTCATTGGTTGAGGTGCAACGAGGACGTTGTGTTCTTTGAGTGGGGGTGAATGTAATACCCCAAATTGAGTGGAGTGTTATAAGGATTGATTTGGCTACTTATATCAACATGGTATACCATCCTTTTGGTGATTCCATCCTAAGAACTCCACAGTTAAGCGTGCTGGCCGTGGAGCAATTTTAGGATGGGTGACCTTCTGGAAAGTTTCAGAAATTTTCTAAAAATTTCTCGGAAAGTGCGTGAGTGAGGACAAAGCGTACTGAAAGGACTCGTGTTGATTTGTGGGGCCAACCGATCAATCCGAAAGCACTTCAAGGTAGCCCCCATGTAGTCGTGTCGACTCGGGGTGTTACAAGGGTTTTGTTAGGATTTTCATTATTGTTAAGTTATGATTTAAATTCCATAATAAATGCCTCATGATTGCTAATTCATGGTAGTTAGAGTTACGATAATTTGCATGAAAGCATATACACATGATTAGGATTAGTGTATGATGATTTCTATTCACATGACCTAAGGTTAAAGGTATCTCCCTACATGTCCTGTGATAATAATTTTCCTATTAAATTATGTATTATGCTTTAAATATGTACGTACATAGTTCATGGGAGATGTGATACGTAGAGTTGTATGATTAAGGTTTTGTGGGCGCAACCCACTAAATGCAAGAAAAGTGGAAAATACAATTAATCACCAAAATGCAAAGATTTTCCAAGTGCTAAAATAATGTGATGAATTTTATTTTATCCTTTTCATGATAAAATTTTCATAATGATAATGTTTGGTACGAAAATGAATAAAACATCAAAGCTAGCATTTGAAGGGAATTTGAGTAATTTTAACCTAATGTATCTTTTATGAATAATTGGATATTATGATGGCCTTGGAATTTTGATAGGTTAACCTTAATATTGATCGAGATTAATGTAGATTGCTGACTTTTGGGTTGTCTTAATAATTGGAAATAAAAGGGAAAATGGCTAAGTATAAAAATGAAAATTGTTATGCAGTATGTAACATCTATGATCACCCCTTAAAATATTAATACTTAAACTGAAAGATCTTGAGTTGGGAATGGTTCCTCTCTAGAACTAGCTACCATGGAGATGAGGTGTTATACCTCATTTGTTTTGGTTTGTTGGTGTGCCGATGTGCCCTAGTAAGGCCCTATTTTACTCTATAAGTAACCTATAGGTTCTATAGGTGGTATCGATATTTAAGGATTAGGTGACCGAGGTTGGAGGATATTTTGTTGCCTTTATGTGTTGGTATGATCAAGTGCACCACTTTATCCCCAGGTTTGAGAGTAAGGGTATTGTGTTGCCTTTGGGTTTCAATATGATTGGACGTACCTCAGTGTCCCTAGGTTGATTATATCCCCCTCGAGTAATTTAAAATGGAAGTACCTATTGTGTAAGAAAATGAACATAATTAATTTGGATTATTGGTTCGATAGTCAACTCAGTGCCCTACTTTGAAATTGTTCTAGATTTGTTGATTTGATAGTTGCATCAGTGACTTACCTTGGTATTTGGAGTTTATTTGATTAATCAGATATTTCTATATAATCTTGAGATAATGTAAAGTAAACCAGTATGTTTTAATATTAAGCTTGAGATTTGTTGTTATTATTCTGAAATCATTACATGTGGTTTTGGTACATGCTTTGTGCTCTAGTATGCTATTTGAATTTTGCGTAACTATGTGCAATGTGGGTATGCTACCTCTTGTAAGGTATTGTGATTTACTCACTACGAGAAATTGTATTGATACTACTTTTAAAGATGACCCCATGAAGGGTATGGAGTGACTCTAGGTGCACTATAATGTTAAAGAGAAGAGTCCTTGGGAAGATATCCCATTTTCGAAGTGGGATTTTGGGTCTAAGAGATAAGACAAACCGGTGTTGTACTTACAGGTGCTTATTTTTTATGTAATTGGTTTTTCTTCAGAATCTTATGTCCCTTGGTGTTTTTAATTTCTATTGTTTTATGAAGTATATTACCCACAACTTTTGTTTATGTAATGTATCATATTTCTGCTAATTTATTTTAGTTATGATTTATTTTAGACATAGCACTTGACATAATAAAGTGAGGGAATCGAACTTATGCTAAGTATGGCTCGGTAATTTGGTAATTAACACTTCCAGAAAAATAAAATTTCTAAGTAATAAAAATGGAGGTGTTACATTTCTCATGATGGAGTGCTTAATGATTACAAGGTTAAAGTTGAAGCTCATATTTGAGCTAATTGAATCAAAGAAGACACAGTATGAGCATAGGTTCAAAAATTTATTCCTCCAAGAGCATGTCATGGAGAAGTTCATCAAGGATGAAGGATGATTTGGTAGCGAAAGAAGAAGGCCAACAAAGTGAGTATAGCAAGATACTACTGAACCTTGCTAATATATTAGAGGAATATAGTGATGTGTTTCTGAAGAGTCACCGCTTGGATTACCACTATTGATAGGAATATAGCATGTCCTCAAAATCATTCCTAGAGTTTCTCTTCCAAACAAGGTAGTGTGTTGATGTAATCTCAAGGATGCAAAGGAGCTTTAGAGACAAATCCAAAAGTTGTTTGATAAGGGTTATGTGAGAGAAAGTATGAGTCTGTATTGTGTTTTGTCTTTGTTAGTTCATAAGAAGGACATGACGTGGAGGATGTATGTTGATTCAAAGGGTCAAAAACATCACAATAAAGTACATATTCCCTATGTCGAGATTGGATGATATATTGGATGAGTTGTACGAAGCGAGGATCTTCTCTAAAATTGATCGAAGGAGAGATTATCATGAAATTCGAATTAGAGAATAAGATGAGCGGAAGACAACTTTCAAGACTAAGTTTGGTCTTTATGAGTAGTTGGTGACATTGTGTGGGTTAAGCAATGAACCTAGATCATTTATGAGATTGATGAATGAGGTGTTAAAATAACTCTTAGGAAATATTGTGGTGATACACTTAGATGACATACTCATCTATAGCAAGAATGAGAAGTTGAGAGATGTGAAGTTATATGGAAAGTTGGAGAAGCGTAGCTTCATATTAGAGATTATAGTACACCTTGGTTACGTTGTGGGTGGAGATGTGATACATGCGGATCCATCTAAAGTTGAAGCTATCTAGAATTGGCCATAACTAACCAACATAGATTATGTGATGAGTTTTCATGGGTTGGTATTGTTTCATGCGAGATTCATTAATGACTTATCAATCATTGTAGCTCATATTACACAACTTATAAATAAATAAGTGTTCAAGTGGAATGAAGATGCTGCAAAGGCTTTTGAATAATTAAAGACCAAGATCTCTAATACATCAGCAATTGATTTACCTTATTTTGATAATTTTTTTGAAGTAACCTATGATGTTAGTGGTACAGGAATTAGAGCTGTATTGTCACAAGAGAGGAGACTAATATAATTATTTAATGAGAAGTTGAATGGGTTGAGGCTCAATGACTCAACTTATGATAAAGAGTTATATGTGATCATAAGGTGTATAGATAATTTGAGTCACTAATTGAGGCCAAATTAGTTTATTCTTCACTCTAACTACAAGAGATTGAAATACTTACATGGACAAAAGAAGGTAAGCCCATGGCATGCCAAGTGGGTGAACTTTTTGCAGTCCTTCATGTTCTTTACTAAGTAATTGGATGACAAGGAGAATGTAGTAATGGATTCCCTTTTAAGAAGGTTCATGATATTCACTCTTATGGATGATAAGTTGCTAAGGTTCAAGATGTTGAAGGATCTCCAAGTTAAATATGAAGGCTTTATAGAGATTTTTGAAGCTTCTAGGAAGCACATAAGTTGTGGGGCTTATGTGATTTAATATGGTTTTCTATTCAAGCAAAACAAGATAGGCATCTCAAGATTATATATTCAATATTTTCTCATCAAGGAATTACATGAATGAGTTATTTCATGACACTTTAGAGTGCAAGAGATGTTGGAGCTAATTCAAGAGCATTTTATTAGCACTTGCATATTAAATGGTGTGCAAGCTATGGTTGCAGTTGTGCTGCGTGTCAGAGGAGCAAGTGTTTCTTCCGCAAATGGCTCTATGTATCACTACTAGTTCCTGATGTACCATGGGAAGGAGTTAGTATGGATTTTATTATTAGATTAATAAGGATTCAAGGGGGCGAGGATTCAATATTAGTATTCATGGATCATTTTTCTAAGATGACATATTTTATACCATTCCATAAGATAGATGATGCTACTCATATAACAAATCTTTATTTTCAAGAAGTAGTGAAGTTACATAGAGTACTAAGTAACTTCATGAGTGACTGAGATATGAAGTTCCTAAGCTAATTTTGGAAGATTCTATGGCATTTTCTAGGAACTAAGTTGTCCACAAATCGATTATAACACTCTAAAATTATGGATTGGAAATTTTTGTCTAAATAATTAATTGTAAAAGCTAAAACAAAAGAACACGGGGTATTACTACCACACTTGATACAAGTTCGATCTCTTCTATCATTTTCGTAGCAAATTCTAGGGTTAAAAATTTTATTCCACTTAAATTAATAGCGCAATTATACA
Source organism: Tamarix chinensis (assembly GCA_030549775.1). Lineage (NCBI taxonomy): Eukaryota > Viridiplantae > Streptophyta > Magnoliopsida > Caryophyllales > Tamaricaceae > Tamarix > Tamarix chinensis. The sequence continues at coordinate 135,246,555 of CM060171.1, forward strand.
AATTAGAGTAGAGAGAATTAAAATAAATTAACATCATTCCAAATAAAACAAACTATCAATGATTATAAAATTTAGTGAAAAGAAATACATAAGAATATAAGACCACAGAATCATATAGATCAAAAGATATTGGGTAGAACACCGGATCCCCTGCTCTTAACCCCAGCACTAGCCTTCAATCGATCTCATAGGCTAACCTATAATGAACACTACACATTGAATAAGTAGGGGTCCATGAAAAGGAACCCTTCAATACAATGATACTAAGTAATATATTATACAAAACTAATATGAAAAGACCACATGGAATACATAAAAGACATCACAACAACATATGGTATAGATATTGAAATATTCATATGATGACAGAAATACAACAATCGTATAAGATACACAATAATAAGAAAGCTACATACTACTCTTACTCATTCATTTAGAACATAATAAAGCTTACCAACTAAGTGTACAATAGATGCTATATGAAATAATGATTAGAATTAAACTTAACACAAAAACCATAACCTTCAAAATATATCTCATACTCTACATCCATATCATTAATCTTAACTGCAAATAAAACCAATCATTATGATCATTTTCTATTTTTATTCATATTGAGTTTAGAGACTTTACTATTCTTAATCCGATGGAATGGACTAAAGCACCTCTCAAGGAAAATACACCCAAACCACTATTATCGTCTAGCATAATAGAAAAAACACCTCTTGCGGTAATATGCTCCTGACCACTATTCTTAAACTAGTATCACAGCCTGAAGCACCTCTTAAGGACAAACATACCTGAGCCACTATTATTATCTAGTAGAACGGATACAACACATCAATCATAACTCATGTATTCATTTACTTTAAGTGATTAATATATTATTTATCATTGTTTATCTTAAGATCATATTATGGTTTATGCTGATGGGATCCCCACTATTCTTAAACTAGTGGAACAGTCTAAAGCACCTCTCAAGGACAATATAACTAAGCCACTATTATCATCTGGTGGAATGGATCCAACACCTCTTAGGAAAAAATGCAACTGGCCGCTATTTTTAAAACAGAGGAATGTTCTGAAGCACCTTTCAAGAACAACACACCTAATCCACTATTATCGTCTAATGGAACAGACCTAACACCTCATCCCCAACTCATGTAATATTTCTCTTTAAGTAATTAGTATCTTATTTGAGGTGGCATTTCTTGAGGTCCTTATATATACATATATATATTCAAGAACACACATAATATATGTAATACCCCAAATTGAGTGGAGTGTTATAAGGATCGATTTGGCTACTTATATCAACATGGTATACCATCCTTTTGGTGATTCCATCCTAAGAACTCCACAGTTAAGCGTGCTGGCTGTGGAGTAATTTTAGGATGGGTGACCTTCTGGGAAGTTCTGAAAATTTCTCAGAAAGTGCGTGAGTGAGAACAAAGTGCACTGAAAGGACTCGTGTTGATCTGTAGGGCCAATCGATCAATCCGAAAGCACTCCAAGGTAGCCCCCGCGTGGTCGTGTCGACTCGGGGTGTTACAAATGGTATCAGAGCAAAACCGCGATCGTGAGCTGAACTTGGATGAGCCAGTTAGTCACCTAGCGGGATGATTCTTGGGATGAACTGTATTGAGACAGTCATTGGTTGAGTCGCAACGAGGACGTTGCGTTCTTTGAGTGGGGATGAATGTAATACCCCAAATTGAGTGGAGTGTTATAAGGATTGATTTTGCTACTTATATCAACATGGTATACCATCCTTTTGGTGATTCCATCCTAAGAACTCCACAGTTAAGCGTGCTGGCCGTGGAGTAATTTTAGGATGGGTGACCTTCTGCGAAGTTCTGAAAATTTCTCGGAAAGTGCGTGAGTGAGGACAAAGTGCGCTGAAAGGACTCGTGTTGATCTGTGGGGCCAGTCGATCAATCCGAAAGCACTCCAAGGTAGCCCCCGCGTGGTCGTGTCAACTCGGGGTGTTACAATATATCTTAATATAATAATTTGAAACACAAAGAACACAACCAACATGAATTACCACTACACTTCTCTAAGGAAAATACCACACCCTTCTTAGGAAGCCCTAATTTCATAAGTTAACTTTAACTTCTCCCTTGGTATTCATTTTACCACCAAATTCCATACCCATCATTTAAAATATTATTACTAACTACATACCCAAAGATTGAGGTTTAACTCCAACGTCTTACACATGCGATAATATACTACCTTTAGGATTACTATTCACATATCCCACAAAACCCTAATTTTACAAATCAACTATAACATTTCCCATAAAAATCATATATTCACTAGCTCAATATACATTCCAAAAATATTATTATTGACATCATACACGAAAATCAAGTCCAACTCTAACGTCTTACACATGCGATAATAGCCTATCTTTAGGGTTACTATTTATGTTCCCTACAAAACTTTAATTTCATGATTCAATCATAAATTTTCCCATGAGACTCATGTGACTCCCAAATTTAATATGCATCCCCAAAATACCAATATAACCAATATATATAGAAATCAATGTCAAACTCAAACAATTTCCACATATGATAATAATTTTGTCCTTAGGGTTGTTATCCCCACTAAACCCCACTTTCCTCATTTATTGGACTTGGACCGTTTATATTTACTCCAAAATTTCTACATAATATAATTAACCTATCTCAAACTACTTATCATATTAAAATACCCAAATTTTTATTTTTAACCTATACTAACCAAAATGTCTCCGATACAACGAAAGTACTTGTTTTTCCACCAAAATCTTTCAAGACCCAATATGAATGATTTTTCAACCTCTAATATAATGTTTGATCATAGAAAACATATTCATAATTTTATATAGATACTTAACCACGACATGTATCCTTGCATATGGTTCCACATGTAAAACCTTAACTTGTGTTTCTAAAAATTTTAAACCACATACTTCCACATCTATCAATAATTAAGGCATACTTATCATATCATGATATGATTGAAATGACCAAATTGCCCCTAAGGCTTACAATAATAAAAATCATAATAAAAATGTGCCTATGTGTGCGCAACTTATCATATTGGACATACATAACCTATATAATTTACCTCCAACATAAAACCCATTTTAGCATACTTTTGTACACATAATAATTCATACAAAATTAAACATGCTTTATTTCACCAATTTTCATGCTAACACTCTTGAGAAAATAATTATAACGTAACAAACGTATTTAATAAAATTTATACATTAAAAACCCCAATGTGTTATCATGCAATATCTAAATATTTGAGTAGAGTATAAGGATTACCTAATTTACAACAAAAGCACAAATTATGGGTAACCAATTGAAATTTATTATAATCCACTAATTAAACTTTTGTGCCTAAAAATAATACCACAATAACCATATTAATATCTAAAAATAAAATAAATAATTTTTATTAAAATAATTATTAAATCTTAAATTATCAAAATGCCCCTTGATGTTGAAAAAGGGTAAAAATATTCATTTACCCACTCACGCTGCTTATGTTGCATGTAACGTAAGGGGGGATATGCATGGAGCTTCAGGGGAAATGGTTAGTTAGTGGAGATGGTGGCTCAAGCGTAATACCCCACACTTTTGTATAATGGTTGAATGAGAAATTATGCCAAATTTTGGGCCTTTAATTTTGATTTAATATTATGATTTGGTTTAGGAGAAAGTTTTATTTAAAAATCACGTTAAAAAATTAAGTCTATTGAGTTTTGCAGACAAACCCATCTACTAATTACATGAATCGATATACTGGTTTGTCATTTCAGTCAATTTGGGTTCCTCGACTAAACTTATTGACTGGTTGTGGAAAACCAATCTACTGGTAGTTTAACAGTTGAATAGTAAACCCAAACCCATTGGCTAATTTGTTAAGTTGGTCACATTTTTTAGCTCGATTTTTCTGGAAAATCCCTTACAGTAAATTGGAACCTTATTAACCCATACAAGATTGTTCCTAAGAGTTTTCTAATCATTTTTATGACACATTTAACCCAAAACATTACCTTAATTTAATTTGGAGGTTGATTGGGATAAATGATGAGGAGAAATGACCTCAATAATGTCTTCTTCCTCCTCTCTCCTCTACACAATTCTTCCCCTATTTTGGCTTCAAGTTGGTTATTATTCTCTTGGGTTCTTAGGATTCGAAATTTGATAAGATTTTTGGTATAATTTTTTAATTTAAGATTTTGGTTTAAGGGTTTTAAAGCTAAGAATTTACTCAATTGGAATTTCTATTTTAGGAGGATTTTGTCTACATCAAGTAAGTGATTATTAATTATAAAATGTTTAGTAAATGTTCCTTGATGTTAAGTGTTATCTTTAGCCGATTGCTAATGTTAGCATGAAGAAATATGGTTGCATGTATGATTTGGATGCTTAAATGACATGATTTGAGTAAAAAGCATGAAAATGGATAAAAGTAGGCTATGATGATCTTATATTGATAAATGCATGTTATTTTGGTTGGAAATATGTTAGTTGATGTTGATATGTGTTTTAATATAACTAAAAATGATTTATATGAATGGATTGACATGAATTTTGTGATTTCGTGTTGTATTAGGGCAAATCAATCGATTGGTTAGGTCAAACTGATCAATTTATTCTTAGAATAGGCGACTCGTTGGCCCAACCCATCAACTGTTATGCTTGCAGAGACCTTGGTCTTACTCTCTACTTAAACCCATCAACTAGTTTGGCAAAACTAATCGACTGTTTACCCAAATCAATCGACCAATTTGAGGAAATCATGGTCTAGTTGAGTCAAACCGAGTGACTGGTTGACCAAAACTTATCGGCTAGTTGGTGCAACTAATTAACTAGTTGGGCCACACCGATCGATTGATTTGTTTAATTTACTTCTTTTTGGTTCGATTATGATTTGAGATTATGATTCATACATTGCCATGGTTATTTATGGGATAAAATATATATTTAATCATGGACTATTGGTCTAATTAAAATATCAAAATGGATCATGAATTATGGTATACTCTATGAGTAGTGAAAGGACTAAATGGGTATTTCATTTATGATAAGTGAGGCTATTGAGAGAAGAGTAATGAAACTCGGCTTGGACTGGAATTAAATATAATGGTGGATATGAATAACATTGGCTAAGGACAAATGGAAAACCCACATGGTTGGAAAAAAGGGAAAGGAAAGGATTAATATGGATTAACTTGGAAAGTTATCTTGCTTGCTTTGTATGGGCCTTATATGATCACCCATATTTATGAATAAAATAATAATCATTTAAAGTGAAGTCGAGTTGAGTGTGGCTTTGGGTTACCTGATCCTCAATTAGCTACCGGGGGTTAGTTTGCCTTTGGGTTGTGCCTTCAAATGGGATTCTGTGAGGTCCAAGTGCATTACCTACTCTAGACACTAATGATGTACTAGGGGGTATAAATACTAAAGGGTCTATTTACCTAGGTGGTTGGCTTTGACCCAAACTTATGTCCATATTAGTTAGCTTCGATTTGGACTTATGTCCATTTTGGTGACCAGCTTCGGCCTGGACTTTATGTACCTTATTGAATAGGCTTCTATGGTATGTATGGTGCATAGTTCATCGCTCAATGATAATAAAATATGAATGGAAAATATTAGTTGATAATTAAGAATGGTAACCGAGTAAATAGTCAATGATTGGTTAAGAAATGGAAGTAATGATATGATTGACCAAAATAAATAAAGCTAGTTTATGCACTTGACTAATCAGTTATGGAATGAAACATTTATTGAGTGATTGGCCTATCTATTACATGTATAAATGAATGGCATATCCTAAAGGAATTGGATAATTGAAAATGACCCTAAGGGTTACTTAGATACTCTCTGTTATTACTTATGTAAGTGTTTATGTGAAAACGTTGAGAATCTTAAGCATGATGTATTCTATTGTGCTGGAATTATATATGATGGCATATATTATGTATTCTTACCTTTATATATAATCTTATCATCATGTATGTTATAGTCTATCTTCTTGTATAGTAAGTTCGAATACTTATGTACATTAAGAGAGTAACTTGACTTACTTAGTACGTAGCGTATTGATGTGCCTGTTGCTCGGTCACCTACTCATTCCCACAAGCATAGGACCATGTGCAGGTCTTTGAGGATAACCAGTAAAGGGCCTACCTCTGTTGGGTTGGGGCTTGAGAGTAAGGACATTCGGAAGGTTTCGTTAGAGTCTGAGGTGGACCATGGTTTTAATTTGGGTATCATAACCTAACTTATGTTTTATAATCCTACACTTTATTTGCATGTATTTTGTAATGATTTGATCGAAACTCGTTAAGGTCCTCCAGTGTAAACACTTTTCGAAGATGTTTAAATTAAAATGTTATTTTACACACTTTGTTATTTTAAGTATTTGAATGGTTTAACCTTGTATCTGATGGCAGATGTCTATCCTATGTTAGATACGCCAGTAATACCCCATTTTCTCTAAGTATTTTCTGTTTATGCAACTTGTTTTAACAAAACATTTGGTAGTGAAAAATGGGGGTGTTACATAAGAAGGGTGATGTGCATGGTAAGGGTTGTGGCTCAGTTGTGTAGGGAGGAGGTGGTTGGTGGTGGCGAGGTTTCTAGAGGTGGTTGGAATAGCCGGGGAGGAGGGACAAGCTTTGGTGGTGGGTAGGGAGGCATGGTGCAGATGTAGAGGTGGCTAGGTGGTGGCGTGGTTGTTGGGATGAGGGAAAGGCTGTAGTAGTGGTGGAAGGGCTATGAGGGGAGGTGGTGCATGAGCTAGTTGTGGTTGTAGGGGAGGTGATGTAGGGGGTTGGAGCCGATACTAGGGGTATGTTGGAGAGGAAATGTGGCACGAGATGAGGTGTTGGTGGTGTGTGGGATGTGGGATGTGTGGGACGACAATGCAAGGAGGCAGTGGTGGTGGTGTGGTGGTTAAGGTGGACAAGCAAGGGAGAGATAAGGAAGATGGTGAGGAAGGATGCGGGGTAAAGAGGATGAAGAAGAAATAAAATGGAGAAGGGTTAGGGGTTATTGGAGTAAAAATGGGGGGGGGGGATGGTTTTGTATGTATATATTGAAGATTGGATAGAAAGGGTTGGCTTGTAGAGGGGTTGGTGCATAATGGGTATAGAAGGAAAAAGGCGGTAGGTAAGGTTAGTTTGGCTAATCCATAGGGCTCAACGGGTGCAAGCAAAGCAAAGAAGGATGGTGTAGGAAGGGTAGAGAATTGGTGCAGGAATGGAAGGAAATGAAAGGCATGCGAAGGAGGGTGGCAAGGGATTTTTTGGGCTCAAAGAGGAATGGGGAAGGCTGGCATGTGAAGGGGCAGAGGGCATTTTGGGGCATTGTTTGGGGCGTAAGGAATTGCAAAGGAGGGGGCATGTTTGGGTGTAGGGATGGCAAGGGAGAAGGATAAGGAAATAAGAGAAACAGGCTAGGCTTAGGCTTCAAATAGGGAGAGAAAAAGAAATGAAAGGCAAACAAGTTGGGCCAGCTGTGGAGAGAAGAAGAAAAAGAAAATTGGGTTGGGGCACGGGAAAGAGGAAAAAAAAGAGAGGAGAAGAAAAAAGGAAAGAGATAAGAAAGAAAAAAGGGAAATGGGGAATAAAGAAAATGCAAAAATAAATAAAATTTAGCGGTAGAATTAGAATTAAGTTAACTTTAAGATTGAGATAATATTAATTTATCTAGGTTTAAGGCATCGAATTAGAAAAATAAAGTGTACATAATTTTTTAGTATCAGGGTGGCTTTAAATAAAAAGAAAAAAGATAATAATAATTAGGATAAATTTATTAAAGACTCTATATGGTTTTGTGGGTCAAGAGTTAACAAAAATAATTAAGTTAATGTTTTAATGTTAAGTTTTCATATAAAAGGCTAAAAGTTTCAATTTTAGGTTACAAAATTTCAGGGTGTTACACCGATGACCAGATAGAGGTAAAGAACATGAAACTTGGTACCTTAGCAAGGGGATAAGTGAGTAAAATTACTAAGGATTAGGATGTAAATCTTGCACATGTAAACTTTGCTTGCAACTGGAGTCCCTCACAATCAACTAGTTTGAGTCCTTTTATGATCATATATGGTATTAATCCTTACATGGTAGTTGACTTGGTAGCATTAAAGAAGGAATATTTGAAGAGTTACAAAGCCCATGAGAGAGTGGAGTATTTCAAGTGTCTACATGAGCATAATAAAGCAAACATAGATAAGAGTAATGCTACTTGTCAAGCTCAAGCTAACAAGCATTGAAGTCATCATGTGTTTTCACCAAGAGATTTAGTATAGTTACACCTTAGGAAGGAAAATTTTCATTATCACCAAGAATAATGACTTGCCTTGTATTTATCAATTAAATCATTGAACTTTAATTTCTTCTTAAAAATCCACTTACATCCTAAGGGTTTATTCCCAGAAGGAAAGTCCACCACTTCCCACATGTGGTTTTGCATAATGGATTCAATTTTACTATTTATTACTTCTTTCCAATAAGAAAATTTAGGAGAAGACACTTCTTCCTTAAATGTTTGAAGCTCATTTTCTAACAAATATGTTAGATAGTTAGGCCCAAATGATTTAGAAATCTTAGCTCTCTTACTTTATCTAGGTTCATCTAGATTAACCTCTTTATTCCCATTACCAATCAAATATCTTAGCCTCTTTTGTGAAACTGATTCACTATTTATTTTGTAGGGAAAATATTCTTTAAAAATATAGCATCCGTTGATTCTATGATGGTGTTGACATCAATGTCAAGAACCTCTAATTTGTGAACAAGGAAGCGATATGTACTACTGTTATGTATATAACCATTGATTACACAATCAATGGTTTTTTTTCCTAACTTGACCCTCTTTGGCTTAGGAACTGCTACTTTTGCTAAGCACCCACAAACTTTTAAGTATTTATAGTTAGGTTGGTGACATCTCCATAACTTATATGGAATATTACGGGTTTTCTTATGAGTCATCTTGTTGAGAATATAGTTTGTAGATAATAGGGCTTCCCCCCACCCCACAAGTAATCAACATGAGATTCATCGTATCCTTTAAGGTTCTATTATTGCATTCTGCAATTCCATTAGACTAAGGCGTATATGAAGTGGTAGTTTGGTGAATAATACCATGTTCCAAACAAAATTGTTCAAAAGGGTATTAATGTCCACTTCTCTATCTCTTCTTAGAGCCTTAATCTTTCTACCAAGTTGATTTTCAACTTCCACTTTGAAGTGTTTGAAAACTTCAATTGCCTCATCTTTGCTTCGTAGCAAATACACATAGTAGTAATGTGTGCAATCATCTATAAAAGTAATAAAATACTTTTTATCACCTCTAGTTTGCACAAACTTTTAATAACACACATTAGTGTGGATTAAGTCTAAAGGTTTTGTGTTCCTTTCAACATAATGAAAGGGTTTTCTCTCCATTTTTGCCTCAACACGTATTTCACATGTATTATTATGATCAAATATACATTTAGGCAAACACTCTAAATTAATTAACCTATGAATAGAATCATAATTAACATGTATTAATCGTTCACGCCAAATATTAAATGGCTCAAGCATATAAGAAGAAGAAGAAGCACTTTTATTATTACTAACTTTAGGTACAATTGTCATTACGTTCATCTTAAAGAGACCATTACTAAGATAGCCCTTTCCTACAAACATCTCATTCTTAATGAGTATAAATTGAGCGGATACAAATATCAACTTAAAACCATTCCTCCTAAATAGGGATCCTAAAAATAAATTCTTTCCGATATCTAGTACATGAAGCTAGGACTGTAAATGAGTAGAGCTAGTTCGGTATTCAGCCCAGCTTATTAAAGCTCGGTTAGGCTCATTCGTTTAGATAAATGAGCCGAGCCTGAGCCTCACTTTTGGGATCGAGCTCGAAAAAGTGAGGCTTGATTCATTTTTTGGCATTGGCTCATGAGCTCGGTTTGTCTCAGCTCGTTCGTTTAGTTAAACGAGCCGAGTCTAAACCGTATTTTAGGTCGAGCTCAAGCTCAGGGGTGTTCGACTCAACCCGGCTCGTTTACAGCCCTACATGAAGCACATCATAAAGGGTAAGATTCTTCCCACTTGTCAACTTCAATATCACCTTTCCATGTTCAATGACCTTAGAAGATGAAGCATTTTCGATGAAGAGTTACCATAAATGTGACAAGTGGCTCATGTGCTTAGCCACCATTCTTTAGCATTTCCATGACATTATTGTGGATATATTGTTAACATCAAGATCTTCAGATAAATTACCTATCTTTGTGACATTCACTTTAGCGTTTCTCTTTTAGACTTCTTCGGATTGCGACAGTCCTTTGCATGGTGTCATTGCTTGCCACATTCATAACACTTTCCCTTGAACTTCTTGGATACATTAGATCTTGCATTATAACCATCTACATGGTGCTTCATTTTCTTGCTCTTCTTTGATTCGTTTTCCACCACATTGGCTCTTGACACTATTAGATTTGAACCTCTAGACTTGTAGTTATCTTCCTCAATTCTTAGATGGATGATGAGTTCCTCATGTTTCATTTCCTTATGCTTATGCTTGAGTTAGTTCTTAAAATCTTTCCAAGATGGTGGTACTTTTTCAACTACTACTACCACTTGAAAGGACTCACTCAAAGACATACCCTCAGCATGAATGTCATGAATGATAACCTAAATCTCTTCTACTTGGGATATTACTGACTTGTTATCCACCATTTTATAATCAAGAAAATGACCAATAATAAAATTCTTAATGCTGGCGTCCTCAGTCTTATATTTGGTATCCAACGAATCACATAGTTCCTTTACCGTTTTAGTATTAGAATACATATTATATAATGTGTCTTCCAGTCCATTGAGAATATAGTTTATGCATAAATTATCAATATGATTCCATGCATCGACCACAGCAACTTTAACTATGTTAGTCTCGTTTTCCATAAGCGTAGGAGGGTTTTCATTTAGACACTTAGTCAAATTTAATGCAGTCAGATAGAATAGCATTTATATTGCCAATGTTTGAAATCTAACCCATTAAACTTAAGTGATTTTTGTCCAACCCTCACAGTATTTGTAGCATTTGCAATAATGTTTGTAGATAAAGCCATTTCTGTTACGAAAATAGAAGGTTGACAAATAAGAAAGGAGTAGAAGAAGATGGAATATAATTATTTATCAAATAAACATCTGTACTACAATTAATAATAGAAATAATAAATGTGTCTTGAGATTGTTGGAAATACAATATAGAAATGGTATTTAAAAAATAATAATAAATGACTATAAACAAATAAAATAATAATAATAATAATAATTGGTGTACCTTAATTATCAAAATAATAACATAAGCTGAAAATTGAGGATTGAAATTAATTTTGTCTGAATCCACCGAATTCACAATGTATCCTTATGACAAATTTATTCTCTTAAATAGTGCTCAAGGTTTTGAACAATTGCCTACCAAGATAAAACAGATTTTTGTTCCTATCAAAAGCAATACTAATCTAATATATATATATATAACATTCAACAAATAATTACTCTAATTAGGGCATGTTTGGTATGGGGGTAATAGGGGTGGAAAAATTTCCCCCCTATTTTGCATCTTTTATATTAAGTATTTAATAATAATAAAAATATTTTTAATGAAATACCCATTTTAGATTGAATTAAGATCTAAAATGGATATTCATTAGAATAAAAACATTTAATTTTAAATAGATTATATAAGATATATAAAATATGGGATAATTTTTCCACCCCCATTACCCCCATACCAAACGAGTACTAAGTTGTCATTTTTCAGCCTACGATAATTATTATTCATAGCCTCCGTATTTAGACGAAGGAATGGTGTAAGTCATTTCCCTTACAAGTAGTCGTGTTCCTTATAAGACAATTGTAGCGGTGCTTTTCTTTTGAAATTACTTGTGCCAATTAGAAGTATAATAAGACGTGCATTAATTTATTGACATCCACATGTCGGTAAACTTTCAAACCCTCAATTAAAATGCTGTAGTAGAGTTACGAAAATCACTTAGTTTGAAAAGAATTATTAATTAGATATTACTAATCAATACAAGCTTATCAAGTAAATTTAAGTAATTAGTAGCTAATACTCATTAAAATTCCAACCATACCAAATAATTAGTAATTAATACTAATCATAATCTCTAAAGACAAATTAAATAATCATATTAAAATCTATTTTAGCATCATGGTGTAATAAAATAGACATCACCTTTAAAAAGAAGGATTTTTTTTTTTTTGGTTGAATGAGAGAAATTCATACCATAAGTACCACCGGTGGCAAGGTTTCTCAGTCGCCCAATTGAGGCATGCATTTGAGCGAGCTCCTGCGGAGAACCTTTGCTTTCGAAAATATCCTACCTGGGTATCTGTAATAGGAAGCGACATAGAAGTCGTCCGGAAGAATGATAAATATAATATACATGTCTTCTGCTCAAGAGCGAGTGAGCCGACACAATTGAAACTAACAGCGAGTGAGCCGACGATCGATCCCCACATTGCTCAAGAGCAGCATGAACAGTACCCAGATCTCTACATCACTGCATTAAACTCTACCTCCGTCGTATGAATTTTTTAATCTAAGCTCATCGGATCTGATGACTCGATGAGAATTAAGTTTAAAGTAACTAATTGTTATTATTATAACACCACCAATATTATCAATGTTAATGATAGTTTTTAATATAATTAATAAAAATAATGAATCTAATTTATACCATAACTATTATTGTTCTCATATTTATTTATATATATAATAACCATAAATACTAATTAATATTATTATAATTATTATTTTCATTTATTGTAATATTAATAATATTATTATATTTATTCAAATAATAATAATTATATTGATTGCCATAATTACATGTATAATAGTAGTAATTAATATAAGAAGTTTATTATTATTGTTGAATTTCTGATAATAATATGTATTATAATAATTGATTATAGTTTTAAATATAAATATAATTATGATTATAACAAAAAATAAAATAATTACTATATTTATATTAATGCTTATATAATTTCTATTTCTCTTAACATTATTATTTATCAAAAAAAATATTATTAATAGAAAAAAAAAAAGAAAATCTGAAGAAAGAAGAGAAGGATTTCAAGGAAAGCCTTGAAGCTCCTTAAGTCGGATACAAAGCAAGTGAACACAAATCAAAGAAGAATGTTTATATTAAAATTTTATTTGGTTTTACTTTTAAAAAGCATTTTTTTTTCAAAATTAATTATAAAAACTAATTTTAGATTAACTAGAAGTGTTTGATTTTAATTTTTAAAAAATATTATTAAAAAATAATAAATAAAAATTACTCTTTAAAAATAATAAACTAAAAATAAATTTTACCTATTTTTATAAACTACTTTTACTCAAACGAGGTCCACGTTGCTTTATGAAAATCTCGTTTGAAACATCCCCATCCCGCTGCTCTATTTCACTGCCCGCTTCCATTTAACGGTGGCTCCATTTCACGCGCGCTTCCATTGGTACCTTCGCTCGTCCCTCTCAAGCTCGCCTAAGGATTTGTTTCATCACCACAACCTTCTCCGCTGCTGGGATGGGAAGGAACATGATCCAGATTGGGAATTCTTTAGGGACCGTGTGCTTGCGAATTTGGCCAGTTGGGGTGCGGTGGTGAACACGTTTGATGCACTGAAACGAGACTACATCGATTTTCTAAAGGAGTTGTTGGGTGGTGATAGGGTTTGGGCGTTAAGACCATTGCTGCCACCAACTGAGGACTCTTCGTCGGTCAGCAAACCAGGCATTCCGAGATCAATTGCTGCGAACGACTTAATGGCATGGCTGGATGCAAAGCCAGACTCCTCTCTGGTTTATATTTGTTTCGGTAGTCGTACTTCGTTGATTAAGAAACAGATGGTGGCTCCGAGGGACGTGCTAGGGCACTGTAAAGCGCATTTTATTTGGCGTGTTCGCAGAGTTGATGGGAAAAACGATGCCATCTTGGATGAATTCCTAGATCATGTGGGAGAGAGAGGGCTGGTCATAAAGGGGTGGGCTTTACAGCTATCGATCCTAAGGCATTGTTCCATTGCGGCATTTGTGTTGTGACTAGGGCTGTTGACAAACCAAACCGGCTCGCGAGCTTTTTGGGCTCGGCTCGTTAATGGCTCGGCTCGGCTTGGTTCGCTTATTAAACAAGCTTAAAAATTTGGCTCGAGCTCGGCTCGATTATTAAACAAATCAAGCTTGAGCCTAATAAATTTAGGCTCGAGCTCGTTTAGAATGCAAAAGCTCGTGAGCTCGGCTCGTTTACCACCAAAGCTCGAGAGTCGGCTCGTTAAAAGTTCGGCTCGACTCGTTAAAAGCTCGGCTCGTTTATAAACAAACCAAGCTCAAACTTTATTTTTAGGCTCGTTTAGTAAATGAGTCAAGCCCAAGCCTATCCCGGCTCGGCTCGATTCGGTTCGTTAACAGCCCTAGTTGTGACCCACTATGGGTGGAACTCGTTGATTATTGTTGGGGTTGTTAGTTGTGACTTGTGAAGGTGGCCTGACCGATGGGAGTCAATCAATCTGCAAATACTAGCTATTGGTGGGTAACTTAGAACATCTACAATGATGTAAAAAAAAAAATCAATTTTAAATTTTGGGAACCTTAAATTTGAGGTTGTAGTTGTAGGGAGAAAAATTTATTCTCAAAATTGGTTCAACCTAAAAAATTTAGGGCTCTTAATTTCTAAAAAATCAGCTTCCTCAATCCGAGCATGCTAATTTTTTTTGCCTATAAATACATTATTTTTTGTCCAATAATTTTCATATCATCTATTCTACCCCTCTTTCTCATATTTATTTCTCTACATAATTTATTATATTTATTTATCTAGTTATATTTATTTTATTAATTTCTCTACTTATATTGGATGTTAAATAATATAAACTGTAAATAATCGATGATGATGTGAATTATGTGATTAATAAAAGTAATTGGGTGTTATAAATCTGAAGTTGGTGAATCTAGAGTATTTAATTAAATTTGAGGTAAATTGATAAAAGTATGAGAGAAAATAATTATATAGTACAATTGGAACTTCAAATTTAAGGGTGTGGTTGGATGTGCTCTTAGGTGTGGGGAAAAGAGTCAATTGTGAAGGGATAGAGAATGCTCTTGACTAGAGTGAGTTGACTCATTTTTTAAATAAGTTGGTGAGTGGGAATATTCAAAGGTGTGAGGGAGAGAGGTGAGGAAGCTATGTCATGAATCATGATGCAGAGGCAACGGCGAAAGAGGGTGGTGTAATACTCAAAAAATTTGCTTAACTTAATCCCGCATCATTAGCCCTAATTTGACTCTAATCTCAAGAAATCTTATTAAAATACCCTAAAATTCACTATTTTTATAAGAAAATGGAAGCAATTAAATTAAAACATGTGAATTTCGGGAATGTTACCGCCACACTTATTACCAGATTGTTCACTCCGACTGTTCCAATACCAAGTGCTAAGGCTAAAAAGTATTATTTTCAAACTTAAATCGAGAGTTCGTAAAAATAACTAGAAAGATCATAACGTAGAAATTAGAGTATGTATAAAAGTTTATAATCAATCATAAGATAGAAATCGGAGTGCGAAATCAAAATTCCTCGGAGGGAATAATGTCTACAAAAATTAATATTTAATTTAGAAAAATCCAATACAGAAAAGAAATATCATAAAAAAATAGAATGACATAAGAGAGAATCCAGCCACATCGCTCCGATCATCGAACCAAGCACATGCTCATCACTCAGCCTCGCCTGATTCCTCATGAACATCGAAGGCATAAAAATATGCATCGCCCACCTACACAAAGTTAGAAGGGCCTTCTACTCATGGGAATTAGCAGCACCCATAAAAAAGGGTGATCAGTACACTACGTACTGAGTAAGGTAACTGTGCACTAAGGCCAACACATAGAAGCATATAAAACCAAGTGAAATAATAAAAACAATATATAGTACGACATGATAACATAATAGCATACGATCGTTCAGGTAAATATACAAAGGTCCATTTATATTCCGGATTAGTTACTTAATCAATCTCTTGTCGATACTCATTTCACACCATGCTCTTTATCAAGTCCATGCGAGTACGGGAACCCCACTATTATAGTCGGTGGACCAAATACATACAGGGCATAAAGCTCCTAACTACTATTATTATTGGTGGACCGGAAATATACAAAGCATAAAAGCTCTTGACCACTATTATTGCTGGTGGACCGGTCTGGCCCTGACTCTGATGGTGTTTTACTGTAAGTACTTAGTGTCTTTTCCATGTATTAGCACAATTATGTTCGGTTTGTTGAGCACGGAATCCCCCACTATTATAGCTAATGGACAGGAAACATATAGGCATAATGCGCCTAACCACTATTATTCGCCGGTGGATCGGTCACACATAGGGTAAAACGCCCTAACCACTATTTTTCTCCGGTTGACCAGTCGAGGCTCGGCTCAACAACCTTCCAATTTAAATGATTAAAGTATTACAGTGTCTTATTCAGAAGTTTTACCCTAGACATGCATGACTCACTCTCCCCATACCTATCCTCCAACAAACTCGTTCCATATCATTAGAATCATGCACCTCCCAACTTACCCCAATATCCTTTCTTCCATATCCTATCTCACATTAGAAGTCCAACTCTTAAGTATATGGGTCAAGGCCCACTACCTTACACTTCGAAGTTCACTCAACACCTCACTCTAGGATTTTATCCCAAAACCCTAATTTAGGCCTATGTGGCCCATCCTACTCCACCTCACACAACCACTATCCCAAAAAGTAGTTTTAATAACGGTTATTTTACAGCTTTAATAACGGTTTTCAACCGTTATTAAAAAGTCCGTTATTAAATCTTTAATAACGGTTCATAACCGTTATAAAAGATATAAAAAAACTCGCCAATATGAGCATAAAATGCATGTTTAATAACGGTTTTTCAGAAAAACTGTTGTTAAATAAGAGTGTTTTAATAACGGTTCTGATGAAAACTGTTATTAAAAACTGGAGTTTTAATAACGGTTTTAGAAGAACCGTTATTAAAACGTAGGTTTTAATAACGGTTTTCATCAGAACCGTTATTAAAACTCCAGTTTTTTTTAGTTTTTGCAGTTTTGTTCCTACCCACATACACAGTTGTATGTTCAAATAATTACCAAATCTACATTGTAAAACAACATCAATTGATAACAAATCTGCAATCACACCATAATTTCAATCAATCCCTTGTCAATACACCGGACATATATACTCAAGAATCAAAATTAGTAGGCATACCACAACTTAATTGGTAGCTCTACACGCCAAAGCAAAATGTTTATAAATCTAGCTTAGAAGACTTAAAGACATAGACAAAATACAAACCTGAACATGCATGTAGAATATATAGATCTCTACCTAATACCGAATGAATGAGTGCACATGCTTGGCCCATTGCTCTCTCACTTCATCAATTTCTTCAACATTGTATTGCTGGCCTTGTGCATAATCATCGGTGAAAAACTACAAATCCCAATTTTTGATTAATATACAGTTTGCACTCACGTCAAGTATCAAACATATATGTCATGATTCATTAATGGAAAAATATCGAAAAGAAAACATACATGGCTTGGATCTATGTTGACCGATCTATTTTGGACTATCAGATCCATTGCTCTATACACATAGTATCCACAATCTTTGTCGTTTTGCTGTTGTGGACACTGTTAAAAAAATTCAGTTAGCTCTCTAACTATTAGATATAAATTTTAATTAAAATAAAATACGAAATAGTTGCCTTCCTACTTACTATGATAGGCTCATATTGAACATTCTTTGGGTTTGGGACACCATTCCCACCTCTCCTTTGATACGATATCCGTAGTGCCCTAATAAATAGAGTTGGATACACAATATTGTAAGTACGCATATATACCTCAAACAATGAAAGCTAGGCGAATATATGTATAAATAAGCTAATGAAGTAAGAAGTGAAAAGTATACTAACATGTCGATAAATTCCTTCCCACCACGACGAGCGACTTCAAAAGGCACGTCACAAGTTCGAAGGGAATCAAACACATAGACTTTATTAAGATCAAGTCGGACGGCGTACAAAACCCAATGTTCAGTTGCGAGGTGAGGAATGAGATAGAGCTTGTTGTGTCCATCAATCAAAATGCGATCCGCTAAATAGTTTATGTGTCTACCCTCTCTTATTGTACTACCGTCAGCTACGTAGTATGGGCACACAAACACAATAGAGGACATCATTCCCTCCATCGCAGCTCGAGTAGCTACCAACCTATGGACAAAAAAAACAATGCATATTTGTTAATAAATAATAACTCATATAAGATGTCATAAAAATTCCAATTGCATAAGTTAAGAGTACTAAAATCTCAAAATGAAATAATACTTACATGACATAGACGGCAACACTTATGGTTGACATCCATTCTTGATTATAAATGTCGCTTATGTCAGCCGTTGATACCATGTAAGTAGCATCATCCCTCCCAACATACTCAAGACGACAATCAATGAAAATATAATTGTCCCTGAGGTAGTTTTGGGTATAAAAATATAATATAGCTAATGCTGGTGGAGGTTAGCTTTGCTGATCTGAAGAAGGAATCTTTTGTGGGGCAACTGATTTTTTCAGATTTAGCTCTCTTTCCTTTAGCAGCGCCCTATTTTGTGTTGCTCGTTCTGCTAGTACCTCTCTTGGTTTTACTAGCAGAAGCAGTCTTCTTTTTTTATTCCTTTTTTGATTCCTTAATTGATAATATTAAACAAAATATATATTGAGCATATAAATATATATATGAAAAAGGTATATATAGTGTAACTACTAAACAAGGTCTAATGAAGATGTCAAATGTCAATACCTCTTCAGTAGTGAGACGTATTTGATCCGCAGGCCAAGCCACGAAGCTTCCATGAGCTTCTAGTACTGTGGTTGCCTCATCGCCCTCTTTATAACAAGGCAAGTGTGCACTGCCAATGATTGGAGTGTCAATACTCACCGACCTTGTATTTAGGGCTAAATTGTACCCGTGGATTGTCTGTGTTTCGGTACTGTGACTGATGCGGACCCTTCCTTTCGCCAAAATTGTTGAAAGGTCATTCGCTAATAAGTCACATTTATGAAAACCCTAAATAAAAATATTACACATTATTAATAATTTATTACACCGAATACATTTAATAACAATTCATAGTTTGTAATGCTTATCTCGGGAAGAGTAGAAAGAAATGCTTCAGCTTCACAACTATCTCTGACGCTATTTACATTAGGTATGTGAAGCTGATCATGGTCTATTGAATCGGATGGCTTATACCCTTGAGATTTAATAAATGACAACTCTTGCTCCATTGTTGCCATCCGTTCAAATGCCACATTCAATTTTTGGGTGAGGATGGCGACTTGCTCATTAGTGCTACGAGAATCACGAGATCGACCACATATGCTCGTTCTCGTAACACCCAATCCAAGGCCCCTGTGTCTTCCATGGTGTTCTACAATTCCTGTAGCCTGGGCCACAATGCTATATTGGTCCACCTCCTCACCTTCTGACGTTTCAAGTTCGTCCTGTAAATTTAACTTATAGGAATAAGCATAATATAATAATTTTCTAAAAGAAAACTAAGTAGGGTTCTAGATATCTACAAACTTACAATTTTTTTGGCTGCAACATCAACATATTCATTAATATATCCATCTCTTGTTGCTCTAGCCTTATTCCATAATGTACCAATATTGATGGATGAGGTACATGGGTCCAAGTCTTGGGCTAGGAGCTACAAATAAAAAAATATTCTTAATTAAGAATATTATTATAAAATTCAACATTTACATATAAATAGATAATCACAAAATGCATACCAACTTCTCTTCAAGGCCCGCATAGCCTTTGCGAGCCATATTATGCCGGTATTTATTTTGCTTGGCAATCTCTTTATTTTGGGTACTTTTTTCCTATGTGACAAGCCAAAACATAATGACATGGTTATTTCAATATTAAGCATAATGCTGGGATTGATACAAAAAGTTTAATTGTTATCTAACAAGTACCTTAAAATCCACCGTAAGACGATAAGCAATGAATTGGTTCCAACTTTCTTGATTGATGAAACCGTATCGTTTGGGTGGGTTCTGTCGTACAGAACCATCCTTCTTTCTATACATTTTTCTACGAGCTAAATATGACCTAAAGGTTCTTAGACGCTCCCCACAATGTCTAATAAGCCATTTCTTCCTACTCTCTGGGACATTGAACACTCTCTGCAAAATAAGACATGTAGATGTATACCGAGGTTAATGTAATAAAATTAATAACATTTGACATATAAAAATGATTACATAAAATAGCATATTTACCGTGATTTCCTGCCAAATATGCTCCTTATGACCTTGTGGAACCTGCTTCCAATTATTATAGGAGATAGGAACACGGTTACGGGTCACAAGTGAAATGTAGGTCAAGAACATATCTGCGTAAGGGCCGATGGGAAGATTGTAATTATTACATCCTCATGTCTATGATAATTCTCATAATCGTAGGTTCTCTCTTCCCTTCTTCATCACTGCTATCCCTATCAATGTTTTTGTTGGCCATATCTCTACAAAAAATAAATAAATAAATTATGTTAGAATGTTATGTATTGAGCATAATAATGTACCATTATATTATCGATACGAATCATGCTTAGAAAGAATTAATCTCAAATGTATCATGCTATTATATATATATATATATACGAATCATGCTAACACGTTTCCAAAAAGATATTAATACTAACCCTAACCCTAACCCTAATTAACCATAATTAACCATAATAAACGATAAACCCTAACCCTAACCCTAGCTAATTAACCTTAATTTATTATAATAAAACCTAACCCTAAACCACAAAAAAAAAAACCTAATCCCTAAACCTAGCTAAATGTAATGAAAGCATAATATATAAATCATATTATTAATTATTATTATTATTATTATTATCATACACAATTATTTCTCTCTATTTAATTATTCACTTTTATATATTCCTTATTCTCTGTATCTATTTAATCCTCATCAAATAGCAATCATTAACATATGCATATGTAAAATATATTTGCATTTCATTATATAACATTTCCTATATCTTATTGCTAGTCTCCTATACTTATTAATTAAAATGTGTGTGTGTGTGTGTATAGTTTTTATGAGTGAAAATGTATATAATTCTACACTCACATTCATATTATATATATATATATGTAAAGGTCTCGGCCAACACATGCATTTGTTAATATATAACAATAACGCAACAAATTCAACAACAAACAGCAAAATTTTCAGCCAACACATTTTCGAACGACAAACCACAATCTTTCAATAACAAACAAACGAAACCCTGTAGCAACATGCATGCATATATATATATATATACATATATAAGTAGATAAAAAGTTACGAGAGGAAGAACAAACACATACATAAAGTGAGCTAGCTACAAACACGACGGTGAGAATGTTGAGAGAGGCAAGGGCTTCAAACACGACGGAGGATGAAGGTGTAAGTGCTAGCTAGCTTCGAAACAATGACAGCATGCACATGTAGAGCCGAAAATGGCAAAGGCGTGGTGGAGAGTTGGCGGTGCGAGGGTTTCCTTTACTTGAGAGGAGCCGGTGTGGTGGTGCGAGTTGGTGGTGCACGGTGTGGTGGTGCGAGGGTTTGCAAGGAGAAGGAGAGTAAGAGAACGAAGGTGGAGAGAGTCTGAAAACTTTGGCACGAAACAGAACTGAGCAAAATAAAAGTTTGATTTTGGGGTTTTAATAACGGTTCTTCCAGGAACCGTCATTAAAAGCTTCTGACTTTTGACAACGGTTCTAATATGAACCGTTATTAAATCCCCTTTTAATAACGGTTTACATAAAACCGTTATTAAAACATCCGTCCAAATTTTAATGTTGGCCTTTTAATAACGGTTTTTAACTAGAACCGTTATCAAAACTCTTCCGCCCATTAATTTTCACGCGTTTGACAACGGTTGTCGAACTACCGTTATTAATGTCCTATTATTATTTCCCGTTTTCCTAGTAGTGAACCCAAATCATTTTAACACTCCACACATCACATCATTTAGATCCAACTCTCATGATTACACCTTACTCCTCAAGCACACGTGGGGTCACAAAACCCTAGGTAACCACACCAAACTCTACTTGGCTACTTCAAATTTTAGCTCGATCTCCTATGTACCCTTATACTATCCCACATACTATTTTTCATTCAAAGCATTTAAACACCCAAACAAAACTTCCATTATCTTCCTCGCAACTCAAATCAACTTTCCATACGTAAAATTCACCCCCATATGGACTTTATACATCTCATGCAACCCTTCAAACTTCTTCATGCAAACCCTAAAACTCCCATGTGAAACCCTAGATTCACCCTTACAAACCATATATTCTTCCATGCAAAACCCTAGATTCCTCCATACAAAACCCTAGTTTCCTCCGTGCAAAACCCTAGATTCTTATATGTAAAGCCATAAATTCTCCCATGCACAACCATAGGTTCTCCCACTATTTTACTTTATTTAAAATCCCCATTTTATTCATCCATTCATGGACCATTAAAATATTTAGGTCAACTCACACCCCTTGGTCAACTTATTTCTCTTTGGTCAACTTACTCCCCTTTGGTCAACTTACTTCCCCATTTTCTTTTTTCATCCTTTCCACCCCACCAACCACATTAAACATCCTCATATGCATGTCTTAAAGGGTCATAACAGATTGCATCACATTCCACAACATTTCTCCACATATATATATCGACATATAAAATAAGAAGGCACACAAACATACCTTAACTCAAAGCTGCTCCATATATAGAATAGTCGACATAAAATAGTCAACTAATAATACATAATACACAGCATAACATAATATAAGGCATCCAAAGCATATAATACACATAGCACAAATAAGGCCTTAGCTACACTCTTACCTAAAACGACACCAGTTTTGAAGCATGCTCCTACGCCTCCTTAGGGCTTTGACTGGTCTCACCTATATGAGAAAAAATCTAAAGATTAGATTCCCTCCTACCAAAAATACTATTATTTACTAATTTATTCTAAGACTACGTTTTTGATAAAATAATATCATATTAATAATAATGACATTAACTAGTTACTAATTTTGCTAAAGATATAAGAAATAATAGTAATATTGTAAAAGTTGATAATATAAGGTTTGAAGACTTTACCCTAATAATAATAATAATGATATTAAAAAATAATGATAATAATAATAATAATAGTAAAAAAAATAATAACGATAATAATAGTAATACTAATAATAATAATAATAATAATAATAATAATAATAATAATAATATGGTTCAAAATAAATGGTGGAATAACGGCTTTGACCATTTACCAAAATAATAATAATAATAATACAAAAAATAACAATAATAGAAATAGTAATAATAATAATGATAAAAACCATAATAATATCGCAAAATAATAATAATCATAACAGTAATAATAGTAATGATAATAATCGAAGATAAAATGAAGTAGGCTTTTGACCCTACATTGAATAAATAATAAAACTAATAATAATAATAATAATAATAATAATAATAATAATAATGTTAACAACAATAATAATAATAATAATAAGACATGATATTAATAATACTACTACTAAAATTTGAAATAGACATAATAAGGGCTCAACCCTATATAGAATAATAATACTAACATTGAAGATAATAATAATAATAATAATAATAATAATAATAATAATAATAATAATAATAGCAACAATATTAATAATACTATAACCGAAACAAAAATAGAATAGAGCTTCAGCCCTTAATAGCAATAATAATAAAAACATAAGTAATATTATTAATAATATTATTATTATATTCAAATTATTGGAAAAATAATAAAATTAAATATTTAAAGCTTGTATAAATAGTGAAAAGGGTTAATAGGGTTTAGGGTTCCACCTTGTGTTGGTGGTGACAGGTGGCACTGGCGGTGGTGCACGACGATGGTGGCGGTGGCTAGAAAAAGAGAAGAAAAGGGAAAAAGTTGAGGGTTGGGGAAAGGAGAGGGAGAATGAGGGTGGAAATAGGGGTGTTTGTGACTGCGTAGATGGAGAGAAGTAGAATGACAGTAGTGGCGCAGCCAATGGTGGCGGCACACGACGGTGGTGGCCAAAAGAGGAAGAAGAAGATAGAGAGCGGCGGAGAGGGAGGAAGAGGGAAAGAAAGGTAGGGGAGATAGAGGGAAGTATGTAGAGGCTTTTGGAAGGTGAAAGGGGCGGTGGCAACAGTGGAAGTGGTGGTGGATGGTGGCGCGAAGGGTGGTAGGGGCGGAGAAAGGGATGCTTGAGGAGGGAACTTTGCACGGTCAGGGTGGATCGTGTAGGGAAAATCGAGGGAGAAGGGAGATATAGTTAATTAGAGGGCGGTGCAAGGAGTACTTAGGTGGGAAGAGTAGGCAGCGATGTTGGACGATGGCGGAAAAAGAAGCATCTGAACTCTGAAGTGGCGGTAGTGCATAGGAGTGATTTGCTGGGTTGCGGGAAAAATTTCCGAGTTCAAGCTACTTACAGGTATTTATAGAGTTTAAATGAGAGGGTAAGATCTGTGGGTCGGTGAGGGTGTAGCGCAGGTAGGGTTAGGGTTCGCCGGCGGTGTCATTTGGCCGGCGAAATTCAAGCATGTGCAAGGGTAGTGGATGGTTGGGAGAAGAGAAAACGTGCGTGATAAGATGGGAGAAGTGGTTGGGCAAAATGGTTGATGGACCAGTCAGCCAAAAAAAAAGAAAATAAAGGAAAAGAAAGGCGAACCAGACCAGTGGAAGTAAAAGAAATGACAAAATGCGGCATTCAGAGGACAGCTGCACCGAGAGAAAGAAGAGAAGGGTTTGGGCCATGGGAAGCCGAGCCCAATTTGGGTAAGGAAGAAAAGAAAAGAAGAAGAAGAAGAAAAAGAAAGAAAAAGGAAATAAAAAGGAAGAAATAAAAGGAAAACGGGAAAAGGAAAAAAGAAAAATAGTGGGTTGGGCTATTTAAATTAATTAGGATACTTGTGATATTTAAAAATAATAATATTTAAATAAAATAACATTTAATTTCCTTTTTAGGCTAATTTAGGGTTTTTGAAAGGTTTTTCATAAATTCTATTTTAATTAGCAAATCACCCTAATTTTCTCTAATTAAATTATTTATAACATTCCTATTAATTTGGCCCTATTTATTCCCTCTTATATAAATAAAATAATTTATTTAATTAATTTCCAAAATAAAATCCTTAGTTAGCTAAAATACCCAAATTTTTTCTAATTAAAATATTTATAAATTTCTTATTGATTTTCCCTAATTAATTTCCTTTTATTTTAATAAAAATAATTTATTTATTTAATTTTTATAATAAATTCTTAATTAGCTGTAATTATTAAAATTAGGATTTTTGAGATATTTCACTTATTGTTAGCCTTAATCAAATTTGTTAATCCAAAAACTTTAACCGAAAACCGAAACCTTGATTCGGATAAATCGAATATTCGTAAACCGAAACTGAAAAACCACTAAAATTTTCACTAATCTAAATTATTTGGCTAATTCCAAAATTCCTAATCTAATCCTAATTCCCTAACCTTTCTCTCTTTTTCCTTTTCTTTCTCCTTTTCTTTTCTTCCTTTCTTCCCTTTTCTTCCTCTTTCTTTTCTTATCTCTTCTTCTCTGTGCCGAATTTTATGGCGTGAGAAGCTTTACTTCTTCTGCACATGCATCCCTCCACTTGCCATCCCTCATGCTCCTCTCACCGTCACCTTCCCAACCCTGCCATCCCTCGTGCCTATATTCTTCTTCTTCTCTTCCCCTGTGCACACCACCGTCTCTCTACCAGCCTTCCACCTTTCCTCTTCCTTCTTTTTTCTTCTTCTCTCGTGCACGTTTTCTTCTCCATCATCACCCCCTCATGCCTCTGCTTGACTCCCATCCATCTCAACTATCACCATCCCTCTATCCTTTTCTTTCTTCTTTCTTCTTCTTCTCGGCATATTCATCATCATCACCGTCATCATCCCTGGCATTTTTCTCCTCCAACGCACACCACCTTACTAGTATAAATACCCCCAACCCTCCATTTTATCACCATCCATCCGCTCTCTGACCTTATCCTCTTCTTCCTTTTCCTTTCTCCTTCTTCTTCCTCCTTCTTCCCCATTTTGGTGTTCAAAACACCCAATCCACCACCGAATACCACCCAAGCTACCACTAGTCGCCCTTTAGCTAGTGGACCGACAATCAAGGTTGCCCCAACCTTCCCCCTCACCGTTGTCGGCCATCACCGCCAACTGCCACCTCTTTTCCCTTCTCTTTCCCTTCATTTATTGTAAAGTTTCAGAGTGCACGAGCTGCTGCACAGCCGTGTAAACACTCAGATACCCTACTGCACAGTTGTGCAACCCTTACACCGTCTTGTCGTGCATCTTTTTTTCTCTTGATCAGTGTTGCACAACTATGTAATTCTTGCACCGTCCGGTCGTGTGTATTTTCTTCCTTCAATCTGTTGTGCACTATTCCTGCATGGTCGTGCAATTCCTGCACCACCTAGTCGTGCGTCTTCTTTTCCTTCAAACCTATTGTGCAATTTCTGCATGGTCGTACAACTCTTACACTACCTCATCATGCAACTTCCCATTTTAGCCATGCAACCATATTTTCACCCCAAATCTTGTCCAAACACCACCAAAATTCAACCATAACTCCACCACAAATTCTTCTACACTTCCATACAATTGAAGCTTCCATTTGAATCTGTTGATATTCTGGTGATCTCATAGAAGATACAAGGTTTACATGTATAGAGCTCGGTGTCCTTGTCGGTAAGGATACGTGTCATAGCTAGGGTTTTATGTGCTCTGTGTTTTTTCTTTGTATATGTTTTGTGATTTAGTATGTTGTATGGAATAATTTATTTATGGAAAAGTTATGAAATGATGTTATTGAGAATGATGAATTTATATAAGTACATATTTGGGTATAATATTGGATACAAGATATATATGGGAAACTAAGGATATGTACTTTGGATAATGGTCGGAAATATATATGTTTTGGGTTCTATAAAATATTTGAGAGAATACGATTGTCTTGAATTACCCTGAGGGTATTATGATCATTTGAGGATAATTATGTGGTCGTACTTATGTTGTTCCATTGTATATCTTATGCATTTATATGAGTTCAGCATGATAATATACAATCAACTTTGAATAAGGTACTAATTATTTAAAGTGAAATATCACTTGAGTCGGGCAAAGGTGTTTATATGGCGATGTTCCACAGGATAATAATAGTGGCTCGGGTGTATTGTCCCCAAAAGGTACTTCAGTCCGTTCTACTGGATTAAGAATATTGGGGCCCCATACTCAATGTGAATAAAAATAAAATTAAGAGTTAAAGTATAAATGGAAATATACTAATCATTTAAAGCGAAAGACTACGTGAGTCAGGACCGAGGTGTTAGGTTCGTTCCACTGGATAATAATAGTGGCTCGGGTGTGTTGTCCCCGAGAGGTGTTTCAGACCATTCCACCGGTTTAATAAATAGTGGCTTTGGAGTATTTTTACTCTGAGAGGTGTTGGCTCCGTTCTACTAGATAATAATAGTGGTTCGGGTGTGTTATCCCCGAGAGGTGTTTCAGACCGTTCCACCGATTTAAGAATAGTGGATTCCCTGAACTCAACGTAAATAAAAGATTAGAACATGGTATATCTAATGAAAGACTTGAATAAGTAATTATCTGGCATTCTTTGTTTTGTGCATGTATGATTTTCTTATGCTAATTATTGCAACCCTGCTTGTTTGTATTGTTACCTTACTCAATATGTAGCATATTGATCACCCGTTTTATGGGTGATGCTCATTCCCACGATTAGATTTGCCCTATTTTGCAGGTGATTGATGATTATTAACTTGACGTGCTTGCCTTAGGTGAGCGCTAAATGAATTGGTAAAAGGTATGGTTATTCCAGACATAGACTAGGCATAGGGAGTGCCTCTTCGATGTTGGATGCAGCGTGACACCCCTATGTTTTGTGTTTTGGCTTCCATTGTTAACTCTTTAAAATGAAAATTTTAAGTTCTGAAATTTAGGGGTGTTACGGGTGGTAGCTCTACTAGAGATTTGGATGGACTCACAGCTTAGTTGTATGGATTAATCAAGTGATGAAGGGAGAGGAGAGGAGGGAGCCTAGCCATTTTTATAGCCTTTACCTAAAAAAACTTACCATAGGTAAAATTTAAAAGTAAAACTAGATTTGGGATGAAGCCAATAACAAACACAATAACTTGTGAAGATGAATGATGGAAGACATTCATTCAGGTAAATTATAGGCATTATTCATTTTCACTTATTTTATTATTATTATGATATATAGCGTGTAATAATTTATTTATTTTTTCTAGAAAAACCCAATTTGTAAACAAGCCAATTGTCCTTTTAGATAAGCTTTAGTTAATATATGGTGATATTCAAACAACTAGAGAACATTCATGGACTCAATTTTAAGGGACTCGTCCGAGTTTTGATTTCAAGGGATTCACCCAAGTTTTGATAAAGATCATGAAGAAGCAATAAAAAGTAGTGTGGATCCTTCAAAAGCCTAAAGAATCATTGAGCTTGAGCATCATAATTCAAGTGATTCATATGATGTGGCATACCAAAAAGAAAAGTCAAGCAAGAAGTGTCCTAAGAGTCAATAATCTAGTTCTCATATGAGAAATGAGTCAAATAGTGAAAAGTTTGATGATAAGTTGCTACAATTGTGTGAATAATCATTTAATAATAACAATGACACTCCTTTTCCAACACCTCAATCCTCAATAGCCCCCACCATAAAATAATGCTTAGTTATTCTAAATGCCATAGGTGATGAAATTTCTAATGAGTTATTTATCCTCATTGCTTATGTTTTTGAGGAACCCAATAATGAAGACATATGGATGTATGTGAAGAAACCACTAGGAATAGAGATGTTAGACAATATATAGAGGATAGAGCAGCTAGATAAATGGAAATGATACAATGTAAGAATACAGATGATATTTATCATGCACGTTGTAACATCCCAAGTTTAATACTAAAAAAATTTGTTTTACAGTGGAAGCATATAAACAAAAATACCGAGTGTTACCATCGTAATTGACGTAAGTATAGTTTACCATACCATCCTTATATCAAATACAAGGATAAAACCATTTGAAGTAAAACATAGTAACTAGAAATGAGAGAAGCTTTTTAAATATAAATATGAGTTTGGAGATTAACTCCAGAATACAATAAAAAAATATAAAAAAAGGATACCATGTATTAAAGAGTCTAAACAGGTATTTGGGTAAGAACATCATCCAAATAATGCATCAAAATAAGTAAAATCACTTGACTGGTCCTCAAAGACCTGTACAAAAGCATTTGGGTCATCTGCTTGTGGGATTGAACAACACCCATAAAATGAGTGGTCACTACGCTACATACTGAGTAAGGTAACGATACTATCAAATTAGGGGTATAGATAAAAATATGCATTAATAATAGATGATAAGTACACATATAGTTTATGAAATGTCTCATAAGGTTAATATCGATCCAAGCCTCTTTATTAGATACAAAAAAATTTATTATTTTATTTACATTGATTTCAGGGACTCCACTATTCTTAAATCGATGGAACAATCTGAAGCACCTTATTAGGGATAACACACCTGAGCTACTATCATCATCTGGTGGAACGGATATGAAAATATCACCTTCTCAGGACAATACGCACTTGAGTCACTATTTTCATCTGGTGGAAAAGATATAAAAACATCACTTTGGTATTAACTCGTGTACTCTTCCACTCTAAATCATTAGCATCTAATCCATTAGGTTACTTGGTTCATATTCTTATTCATGATGAGTATGTGCCCTGCTATTCTTAATCTGGTGTAATAGATTTAAGCAGCTTCTCAAGGACATCACATCTAAGCCATTATTATCATCTAGTAGAACGGATATGAAAGCATCACCTTTTTAGGGTAAAATGATCCTGAGCCACTATTATCATCTGGTGGAACAGATAGAAAAGCATCACATTAGGCTGACTCACATGATATTTCACTTTAAATTATTAATGTCTTATTTATGATTGATTCACAAGTATAGAACACGTTAAAATAGGTCAGCATATCACATGGGTCACAAGGTCATTCTTTAGAGTTAAGACCTTTATTTCCCAAAACCGTAATTTCACAATTTAAGCATAACTTCTCCCATATTTATCATTTACCCACAAAATTTGGTATATCTTCCTCAAATATTATTATTAATAACGTATCCAATATTCAAGGTCTAACTCCTACATCATATACATGTGATAATGGTCATATCTCAAAAGTTACTACTATTCCTAAGGCTTATATGTGATAATAACCATACCTTGAAAGTTATTATTCCTAGGGTTTTTTATGTAGAACTCAAACACTTACTGGATTTAGTATACATACCCAAAACATTGATATTAACAACATATTTGATTTTCACAATCTAACTCTACCGTTTCACACATGTGATAATAACCTTCTCGGTTTAAGGTTACCATTCCTTAAATCAACCAATTTTCATACTTTATGAAACTTAGGTCAATCATAGCTGCTCCAAACACTTCATATAGATTACTTAGCACATTTTAGATTATATAACACCTTTGAATACCATGATTCCCATATTTAACCCACATTAACTAAAATGCCATATCGCTAACATAACCCTTATTTCATGCAAATCTTTAGTATTTAGTAATATCATTTCCAAAATCCACATTTTTATCTAAAGACCTTGCAATAATCATTTAAAATTCATCATACCATAAATAAAACCCATGATACAACCATTTCACACAGAAGGCTTTCCCACGTAAAATAACGATATCACATGAACTCTACCTATTATTTTCCTATACCATATAATACCAACCACATATAATAGCATCATCAATAATACATTATTTCACAATAGCATGGTGAAAAATAAAATCATGTATAACATTTAGCAAAATCCCTAGACTATGATAAGTATCCTTACTAAAACGACTCTGGTCTCTAAGTTTGCAAAACTTGTTTTGCCTATTCCAAGTTCACGGGAAAATCACCTAATAAATGAATAATAAAATATCATTAAGATTAGACCACCTAATTAAGGAAATGGAAGGGTAAAGGGAGGAAGAAACCCTAACCAAATAAAGGTATTTTTTGGGAAGAAAATTATGCAACCAAGGAAATAAAAATGGAGGGTATGAAACGACACAACCTATTGTTGCTAGGGAGGGTGCAACGGTGAAGGAGGCCAAATAGGAGGGGTGGTGTGGTAATTTTGGAGGTGTTAAAATGGAGGAGGATAGTTGCAATTGTGGCTACTAAAATGGAGGGGAAAGCTTTGGAAAAATGTGCTAGAGTGGAGAAGGAGCTTTAGCTAAAGTTGCTGAAGTGATTGAGGGGGCTTCAGCTAAAGTTGTCGAAGGGGAAGGGTTATGCTGCGGTGAAAAATTTTGTAGCAAGGAAGGGAAAATAAAGATAATTATATGGTGGAGTTGGTCATAGGTAGTGTGTGTGTGTTGTGGTGAAAATGGACGAATGGAGGGGGTAGCAATGACCGGTTTGGCTGGTGCTTGGGGGTAAATTGTGGCAAAGGCAGCCGGTATTAGGGCTAAGGTAATGGAAAAGGTGGCCGATGGTGGTGTTGATGCCTTGGTTGGGCTCATCGGTAGGGGTGATCTTGGGTGGTTTTGGTGATGGGAAGGAGGTGGTGAAGGAGGGAAGTTGTGTTGCGTTGGTTGTAGAAAACAAAAGGGAGAGAATAGATGTGGTAGCATTTAATGTCAAGCATGTGTGTGTGTCCATGTTGTAGAGATGAGTGAGAGATATGAGGGAAAATTTTCAACCCCAATCTTCATACACAGGAGATGGGAGTTGGTGGGAGTAGAGAATGGTCTTGCAAGTGGTTAGGAGTGAGGGATGTGTAAGCATTATTTGTGGATAATGTTCCATGCAGGAGAAGGGGGAATTAAGATAAGGAGGGGGGATTGGTTGAGAGGGAAATGAGAGAAAAAGGAAAAGAGGGAAAATAATGGGGTTTAATATTTTTAGTTCTTGGTTATAACAAGATCGATATAATTTAGGTTAGGACATTAGGGTAGATTAATTATCGATAAATTAGAATTAGGTTAATTTCTAGAGTTACAGAATTAGGATAAGGTGGAAATATTTATTTTCTGAGATTAGGATTAGGTTATGATATTAATTACTCGGGATTAGGGTTAGCTAAAAATTTGGGATATTATAGTACTCTTCCAGTTTAAATCATTAATATAGTATCCGTTAGGTTAATTATCTCAATTCATATTCTTATTCACGTTGAGTATAGGGCCTCACTATTATTAATCTGATGGAATAGACTGAAACACCTCTCAAGGACAACACACCTGAGCCACTATTATCATTTGGTGGAATGGATCCATAAAACCCCTCTTTGGGAAAACCATTCATGATCCACTATTCTTAAATTGGTGAAATGGTCTGAAACACCTCTCAAGAACAACACACCTGAGCACTGATCCATAAAACACCTTGGCCCGATTCACGTGATCTTTCACTTTAAATGATTAATGTCTTATTCATGATTGTTTAAAAGGAACATAACACATTTAAAGCAAGTAAAACACATCACGAAGATCATAAGGCCATTTTCTAGAGTTAAGGTCCCTATATTTTTTTTTAAATCCTAATTTCACACTTTTACCATAACTCTTCTTATTCTACTCTCTTAATCAGCAAAATTAGTACCTCTTCCTCAAATATTATTATTATTATCAACATAGTCAAATTTCAAGGCCTAATGCTAAGGTTTTGCACTTACGATAATAACCCTATCTTAATAGTTACTATTCCCAGGGCTTATAAACCCTAATTTCACAAATTGATAGTAATTTTTCCTATAGGGATAAAAAACCACTAGATT
Organism: Tamarix chinensis; assembly: GCA_030549775.1. Classification (NCBI taxonomy): domain Eukaryota; kingdom Viridiplantae; phylum Streptophyta; class Magnoliopsida; order Caryophyllales; family Tamaricaceae; genus Tamarix; species Tamarix chinensis. The sequence goes on from CM060171.1 coordinate 135,279,724, forward strand.
CAATGTACATTTTTAGAACACTAATATTAACAACTTATCCAGATTTTGTGGACTACCTCTACCATTTTGCACATGTGATAATAACCTTATCGTTTTAGGGTTACTATTCTAAAATCAAATAATTTTCATACTTTAACAAACTTATGCCATTCACATCTACTCCAAACACTTTATGTAAATTCCTTAGCATAATTTTGCATGATATAACACCTTAAAATACCATGATCCTCATACTTAACCCACGTTGACCAAAATGCCCTTATTGATAACAAAATCCTCATTTTATGCAAGTCTTATATGTTTGGTAACACTGAGTGTTTTTCCACATAAGTAACAATAACACATAATATTTACTTACTCACTTCCTATCATATAATAAAAAACACATATCACAACATCAACAATCATATATTAGTTCACATAATAACAATACACATGATATAACATAGAGGGCTAGAGTTTGGTTGGGGGAGCCGAAGGGTAGAAGTGGATGAAAATGCTAAAGAGGAAGTGGGTGCATTGACTGTTAGTGTCACCGCTAAGGAAGAAAGAAAAGGGGAAGGGATTGCGGTGTGTTTGGCCAGAGGTGGAGGTTGTGGTGCTGTGAATTTGATCGATGGTTATGGGGGGTTCGATGCAGGTTGACATAGATGGTGGAGCTGCCTTAGTTGGGCTTGCCGGTGGGGGTTTTTTGAGGTTGTTCTTGCGGAAGCAAGGAGGAGGTGAAGGAGGAAGACAATTGTGCTATTGCTGCAAAAAAAGGGAGAGAAGAGGGGGTGGTCAGATCATTTAATTCTAGGTTTATATATACATACACGTGCACAGAGATGGGGTTGCGATAGACCAAAAGTTTCAATGCAAACCCTTAAGCCGAGGAGGGAGAGTTAATGGTAGGCTTAGCAAAAGGAGAGTTGTGCACATAAGGCGAATAGAAGAGAATAGGGAAAATAGAAAGAAAGGAGAAGAAAAAGAAAAAGGAGATAAGGGGGTGGTGTAGGTTTAGATTTAGGTTTAGGTTAAAAATAATTTAGGTTAGGGTATTATGATAAATTAATTAAACAATCATTTGGGATTGGTTTAGGTTAGGAAGTTATTAATAACCCAAAATAAAAATTAGGGGTAGGCTAAGATTTATGATTAAAGAGTTAGGGTAAGATAGAAAAATAATTTTTTTGACATTAGAATTAGGTTATGATATTAATTACTCAGGATTAGGGTTAGCTAAAAATTTAAGGTATTACACACATCAACTGAGCTATTTGTTTTTATGGCCTTTATTATGAATTTAAGAGTGATCATTGCATAACATAAACTTTGATTGTATCACTATCTAAATTTTGTATGTTAATAAATATTATAAAAATTGTTTAGCAATTATTCATAATTTTTAATAAATATTTTTCAAATAACTTTTTTTTTACAATTTTCAGTACTTTATAATATCTTTATAATTTATTATATATTTATTATATTTGTTTCATGTTTCATATGATTTTTAATGTTTAATATTAAATATTTTATATAATAATTATTACTAAAAAAATATAGATATAGGAAGATCAAACTTAAGGATGGAAAATAAAAAGTAAGTATGTAGCAAAATGAAAACCAAACATCAATGATGTACAATAAGTAGTTTTTTATTAATCATTTATCCAACAAAAGTAAAAACAAACATACATTTTATTAAATAAAATACTTCTTGAAAAGTAATTATCTAAAAGTTGTTTTTTAATGAAAAGTGATTATTAACAATAAGTAATGCCAAACTGGGGCTAAATCAAACAAAAACACAAAATTTGTTGCCCAGTCTTGGAACTAATTAAACGAGCTTCATCTGTTGAGACAGATCTAGAGCATCACAATAGGGAAGAAGAACATGCATCAAAATGGGGCATGCATCTTGGATCTAAACAATGTCGTTAAGGTAAATATATTTCAAAACTAAATCGAACACAACCCACCACAATTCAATAACTCAACAAACAAAAGTAATTAATCTTAGAATTAGGATGAGCAAGCTAAGACCAAAAATCTACTATTTATACAAATCTGGGATGAAACATATTAGAAATGAACAAATCAGCTCCACCTGATACTGAGAAGGAAGTAGAGTAGACACATTACCATGAGAAACCATCAAAAAGTCTAAACAAAACAAAGGAATAATTCAAATCTAAGAAGGATGCCCTTAAAAAAATTCAAATGAGCTCAAGGACCATTGTAAAAATCCAAATCTAGATCAAATATGGTGCAAAGAGGTGAGAAGAAGTGACTGAAATGAGAACATCAACCCAAAACTCAAACACAATTGAATCAATGAACTAAATCATATAATTACCAATTTTGAACCAAAATCTTGCAAAAGGAAACCAACTCAAGGTAAAACTCATGGAAAAAAAAATTTGAGATAGGAACTCGCAAGAGAGACGAGAATTAAGAAAAAGGCTTGGAGAATGGAAAAATTAGTTTGGTTTAGGTTAAATTAGTATCCCCTTTCTATTTAGAGGATTAAAATGGGAATATGGAGAGGTTTAAGTAAAAGATGGGTTAAATTGGTTTAGATGAAATTAATATTTGAAGTGATAAGAAATTGAGGGATCTTAAAATTATTTGTGGAATAATAGGGGCATATTTTAGATATTTCACATTACACAATCATAGTGAAAATGGGAGAAAAATAGAGGGAATGATAAGTAATATAGATTAGGGATAAAAATATCATTTTGTAGGGTGATTATATATATATATATATATATATATATATATAATATTTTGAATTCTAACACATAGTCAACATTTAATGTCCATCCAAGGTATGTGGTGTGCTAAACCTCCCAAACTCATAATTATTTGGTATGTTTTAAAAAAATCAATATTATATTATATATTTCACATACACTCGGGTTATATTGTTTAAAATTTCCTAAATGTTTAACTTTATTATTCTTATTGGAATCTATGTCATACCTCAGATAAGTATACCTATATTACAAAAATTATAATGGATATGATTCTACGATGAATATCTTTGAATGCATTTTTTGTGTTATGATATACATAATTATTTGGACTTTTCATATTTAAACATTTTTCGTTGCTATATATTTATAATTTTAATATATATATAATTTTTTTTAAAAAAATAATTAACTAACTTGATAATCAACTTAATCTTTTGTAGATCATACCCTATGTATTTTATGATTTTACCTAGGTATCTTATGTAATAGCAAAAACTAAGTGGTACATAGTGTAACTGTAAAATGATTAATATAATTAACTGCATCAATAAGTTGTGGTAAAACCCCAATTTTTACTACTGAATTTTTTTTACAACAGAAGTAATTAAGTAAAATACTAGAGGTTACCACCGTGATCGACATAATTATAGCTTATGCAACCATCCTTACATCAATCACAAGGCTAAAAAATTTAAAATAACACAAGGAAATTAGAAACAAAAGAACATTTATAGTACAACAATGAGTTTGGAGCTCAACTTCGAGTTAATAATACAAAATACAAAAGAAGGGATATCATAGATCAAGAGTCCAAAAAGAGTATCTAGTTAAATACATTGATCGGATAACAATTACTCTTCACCTAACCCCTAACATAGATGAAGTCACTCACCCCCACATAGGGTGTCATAGGCAGCATAATCATCTAGATGATCTTCTAAGACCTACACATAAGATTTAGGGTCTCCTACTCATAGAATGAGCAACACCCATAGAATGGGTGGTTAGTACGTTACACACTGAGCATGGGAACAATCCTATCAAAAATGAATACAAATAGCTCATGCTTTCACTATTGTCATCCAGCGGATCGTATATGAAAACATCACCTTATCGGGGCAACACGCTCACAGACCACTATTCTCCTCGGTGGAACGGAAATACATACATACATACATACATATACATATATATATATATCACACATTGGTTCTGACTCAAATATTCTTCCACTTTAAATAATTAGTATCTTTTCCATGGGTTATAATGATACATTTTCATTTTACGATGAGTAGGAGCCCCACTATTCTTAATCCTATGGAACAAATTAAAGCACCTTCTCAGGGCAAAACTCTCATGAGCCATTATTCTCCTTAGTGAAACGAGAATACATATATATAGAAAAATGGATTACCTTGGCCCTACTCATGTGCTCCTTCACTTTAAGTGATTAGTATCTTATTCAAGATTTATTCTCAAGCATATAATACATTAAAAATAAATATACATATAGCATATGTCCTAGTCCTTAAGTCCTTTCAAACACTAACTGCACTCCCTTTAGCAATCATCTCCCATATTGATTATTCATCCATCTTACAATGAGTCACTCTCTAATATCATCATTATTATCGTGTCCATAATGCATGGTCTAGTTGTCATACACATACATTAATATTAATAACCCTATCCCAATGTATTAGCCACAAGAATCTCCAAAACCCCAAATTCCATAGTTTAGCCATAATACCTCCCATAAAATTTACATGATTACCATTTTTGATAGATAACCTCATAAGGTCAAACATTAGCCACGTATTCAGAAATTCGTATAGCCTCTAGATCTTACACATGGAATAATAATATTGTCATTATAAGATATTTTGCCCCAAATTATCCATTAAATCATATAAGGACCTTAAACAACAATAATACTTCCAAGAATTTCTCATGCTATTATTCTCATATTTTAATCCACCTAACACATAAAATACCAAAATTTTCTTATTACCCCATAATGACCAAATTACCTTTAAGCACAAAAAAATTATTTATTTTATAAAATCTTGTACCTTCCACACATATTAGTTTCCAAGTCCACAATTTATCATCATACCTCATGAGAATTCTTAATTCCTTTTATCAAAAATCATTTAGCCTATATTTCATACCATAAGATATATGAAATGCCCCGAAAAGTTCTAATTTTAAATAGTATATTTAAATGAAATTTATTATGATAGTTAATTAAATATAAATTATTTGATTAAAATAAAAGGAAATTAATTAGGACAAATTAAGAAGAAAATTATTACTATTTTTAATTAGGAGTAATTTGGGTATTTTAGCTAGTTATGGATTTTATTTTAGAAATTAACAAAATAAATTATTTTATTTAAAATAAGGAGGATAAAATAGTTCCAAATTAATATTATTTTTATAAATAATTTAATGGAAGAAAATTTGGGTGTTTTGCTAATTAAAATGGAATTTATGGAAAATATTTTAAAAACCCGAAACTAGCCAAAAAAAAAGGGAATTTAATATTTTGTTAAATAAATATTTTATATTAAATACCCAAAATATTCTAATTAATTTATTTAAACCCAAAACCTTATTTTCTTCATTTTTCCTTTTTCCTCTTTCTTTTTCTTTTCTCCTTTTCTTTCTTTTCTTTTTTCCTCTTTTTTTTTTTCCGCCGATTGGGCCAGGCGCGGCCCAATCCTCTTCCTTTTTCTTCCTTTCTTCTCCCGCGGCCCAGCGGCGCTGGCCTTCTCCCTGTGTGCGCCCAGACGCGGCGTTTTGGGGCGATTGTATGTCGAGACGCTGCGTCTCGTTAAGTGAGGGCTTAACCGGCGCGCGACCCGCCCGGTTCTCCCCTTTTCTTTTCCTTCCTCGGCCGACCGGCCCACTTTCTTTCTTCTTCCTTCTCCCTCCGTCTTCCCCCGACGCTGCAACGAAACCTTCGACCCCATCAATGGCCTCTTCGGCTACGGCGATTAATACCGGTCGTTTCTTGCCTCATTGTCTTCCTCTTAACTCCAGGAGTAAATTGGCATAATTATTGGACGTTAAATCTCGCCCGTTTTGTCTCTACCGGTGTGCGAAATTCGAACCATCCCAAAACGGAAGTCGAGCCATTACTGCCACCGGCCACTCAAATTCTTGCATTTAACACTTCCATGTCGACCTCCAGCTCCTCATTATCCATCCCAACATCTATAAATAGCCTTGTTATAGGATTTTTTAGAGTTTCTTTTTCCTGGAGACCCTAAGCCCGAGTTGCCGGCCACCGCAACTTCAGATACATATTCCACCGCCATTAGCCAACCTCAACGCCACCGCCATATCCCAAATTCTTCCCTGCAACTCCCTCTAGTTAACTAAACCAATTTAAACCTTCGATTCTTCTTGCACGGGCCTCCATAGCCGTGCCAAGTTTGCTGCTCGTCTCACCAGAATTTTCACTCCGAAACCCTTAAGTCGCCGTCCTCCGCCGTTTCCGCCACTTCTACTGCCCTCTGAACCGCCCAAAAACTCCCTCTAATCCTTATCCATCGAACCATAACCTTATTTTAATTTCTCCCCTACTCCTTCTATTTGTTTCTTCATCTTTTGCCCTCTTAGACCCATTTTCCGGCCACCGCCGTGCACCACCTCCGGTGCCGCTGCTTCTGACGACTCAAGGTGAAACCCTAGACCTCCTTAGACTTCCTTTATATTTATTTACCTTTGTTTTGTTTTATTCAAATTAATTCATGGTTAATCAAGTATTTTTTTATTTTATTTTGATTATTATTATCAATATTACTATTATTAGATGAAATATGAAGGCTAAATTTTCCTTGCAGATATAGAGAGCGGGAATAAGATAATTAGTTTTGAATTTAGGGTATGATTTGAATTAGTGTATGTTTTATTATTTTTCTCATTTTTATTATCCTTATTATTTTAATATTATTATAAATAATATATGTATTAATATTATTGAATGGTATTTTATTAATTAGGGGTAGATTCGAAACCCCACTTTAAATTTTAAAGCTTATGCATTATTGTATTATTATTATTAATAATATTCTTGATATTATCTCTATTTTAATAGTTAGTTGTTATTAAAACTATTATTATTATTATCTTTACTAATATTATTTTGATGAAGGGTAGGAACCCTTATATCACCTTTTTGTTTTGAATCACATTATTAATTTTAATATAATAATTTTTAATTGAAAATAAGGTCTTGGGATAAGTTAGAAATAATGGCACTCTTAAGAGAAAACCTAATCCTAGTATTTTTCCCTAGTAGGTGAGCCCAACCAAAGCCCTCAAGTGATATAGGAACTTGCTCCAAGACCGGTGACATTTTAGGTAAGGGGTGCTAAGGCCATTTGTGTTATATATGAATTATATGCCATGCATGCCTTGTGATATGATCTGTCGTGTATTTTATGTAATTATTATGTAATTGTTATAAATGGAGCATGTAAGGAAGTTGAGGTGTGTTTCGTTAAATGATTATGGCATGAGAATGATGTGTATAAATACGTTGTTGGTACGATGTGGCGTGGCCCAAGACATGCACGAAGGGGTTGTAAATCATGATGGGAAGTAATTGCATGGTGTTAGGGTTTTTGTATAATTACATGGTGTTAGGGTTTCTGTATAATTGCATGGTTTAGGGTTTCTGTATAATTGCATGGTTTTAGGGTTTTTGCATAATTTCATGGTATTAGGGTTTCTACATAACTGCATGGTGTTAGGATTTCTATATGAAGTTGTATGGGGTGAGGGTTTTGCGTGGAGTTGCATGATGACTAGGGTTTTGCATGAGAATTATGGGTTGTCATGGAAATATTTTTTGCGTGGAGTTAGGGTGCATGGGAGTGTGATTATGTGGAGGTAGGGTTTTGAATGAAAGTTAGAGTTTGCATAGGAGAGTGGTTTACATGGAGTTAGGGTTTGCATGGAAGAGTGGTCATGTGGAGCTAGGGATATGTACGAGAACTAGGATTGGTACGGAGATAGTCATGCGTGTCTGGACAAAAATCTTTGAATAAAATATTTAAGACATTAATCACTTAAAGCGAAAGATTATTGAGCCGGGTCCAACCGATCCACCGGTTAGGAATAGTGGTTAGGGTTGTTACCCTATGTGAGACCGGTCCACCGGCGAATAATAGTGGTGTGGACTTTGTCCCGCAAGTGTCCGGTCCACCGGCGAATAATAGTGGGGGACTCGAGCTCAATAAAAACGAACCCGAGTTTGTTAAAGACACTTAAAAGATACTAATTACTTATAGTGGAAGCCATGTGAGCAGGAATCAGACCGGTCCACCGGCAAATAATAGTGGTGTGGACTTTGTCCCGCAAGTGACCGGTCCACCGGCAAATAATAGTGGTGTGGACCTTATCCCGCAAGTGACCGGCCCACCGGCTAAAATAGTGGGGTGTTCTTGTGGTTACATGGATTTGATAAAGGTTATGGTGTGTATCGATTTTCGGTAAAAAGTTTAATTAAGTAATTAATCCGAACTGTTTGGGCCTTTATGTGTGGATTTAATATTTATTAAGTTGTGTAATTATCTGTATGTCTTTATGAATCATATACGTGGTTTGAAAGTGTAAGTGGAGCATTGCCTTTATGATTTTGTATGCTATGTGTTGGTCTTAGTGCTCGGTTACCTTACTCAGTACATAGCGTACTGATCACCCGTTTCATGGGTGCTGCTCATTCCAATGAGTAGAAGGCCCATCTGATTATGTGCAGGTAGGAGATATGTACTTTGATGCCATTGATGTCTATGGGACATCAGAAGGGATCGAGTGACGATGGGGCGGGATCTGTTCTTAGAGTGTCATGACCGGCTTTCCTTGGGATTTTATTTCTATGTTGTTTAAATATGAATCGTACTTTGGAACAATTTTATTATTACTGTTTTCCCCTTTCTAAATGAACTACTCCTCGTACTTTGCTCTGAGTAAGGACTATTGCATATTTGATCTGAATAACCATGAATTTGAATTATTATTAATGTTTCTTTCAAGCATTTATCTTAGCCTTAGCACTTAATACTGGAACGGTAGGAGTGAACCGATCTAGTATTAAGTGTGGCGGTAACATCTCCAAAAGTTACAGTTGTAAGTTATATAATGTTTTTTTTATAAAAAAAATCGTAAATTTTGGGGTGTTACAATATATTTCCACAAATATGACATTATCACAATAAAATTATAATGGTACCTCTTACCCACGTTTAATTTCTTTCATTAGCATAATATCCTTAAGCCCATATTTTATACCATAAGATACACTTCCACAAATATGACATTATCACAACAAAATCATAATATAATGATACCTCTCACCCATTCTTACTTTTTTTAATAACATAATATCCTTAAGCCTATATTTCATTCCATAAGATATATTTCCACAAATATGACATTACTACAACAAAATCATAATATAATGGTACCTCTCACCCATTCTTACTTTCTTTTAATAACATAATATCCTTAAGCCCTTGTTTCATACCATAAAATATATTTCCACAATATGACTTTATCACAATAAAATCATAACATGTTGGTACCTCTCACCCATTCTTACTCCCTTTCAACATAATATTCTTATCATCACAAAATATCACGATCATCACATATTACATCATATATCAACAATATCATGAAAAATACATATAACCATACAAGAAAATAACACCAAAAACCCTAAACGTTGTATAGTATCCTTACCAACTAGGACACCAGGCTCTATGAATGTAAATCCTATACTTCTTCCTCTGAAGCTACTGGGATACCACATGCGAAACATGACAAAATTCACAGTTAGACCTAAAGAGTTAAATTGAAGGAGAAATCAAGGTAAATAGGGTAAAAATAGAAATAACTATAATCAAATGGGAGCTTGAGATATGTGGATGTGTAGAGGAATGTGTGATGGAGATATGGTAAAATTTCGATAGTGTTTAGACAAGTTTGGGGGTGAAAATAGGAGTGCATGACCAAAAATGGAAAGTTGCACGGCTGTGCTGCAGGCGGTGCGACCCTGGTCGAGAGAAAATATCACACATGGCCAGGTGGTGCTGAGTTGCATGGTTGTGTTGTAGCAGTGCACACCCAAGCTAAGAGAAAAGATCACACATGGCCAGGCAATGCAGATTTATACGGCCGTGTGATAGATTTTTTTTAGTGTTGCACGGTCATGCTTGAGGTCGTGTACAGGTTGTGTATTCTACAAAAGTGTGACAAACAAGAGAAATAATACGGGAAAAGAGGCGACAATGACCAACAATAGTGTTGGGGAAGGTTGGAGTGACCTTGGTGGTTGGTCCACTAGTGGTGGAATGGGTGGTGCGTAAGCCAGAAACGAGGAAAGAAGGAGGAAGAAGAAGAAGAAAAGACAAGGAAGAGGGAGTGCTCAGATAGTGTTTTGGATACAAAGATGGGTAGAATGGAAGCAAACCAAAGAGAAGGGACGAAGAGTGTGTAGTATACACACACACACACATGTGTGTGTGTGTGTCGTGTGAATCAGGGAAGAAAGAAAAAGAATAGCGGAGGCATGTGATGATGATCATGGTGATGGTATAGCTGCAAGGTGATGATGCTAATGTTGACAGTTGCAGATGATGATGCTAATGTTGACGGTTGCAGATGATGGTGAGGAGTAGGGTAGTAGTTGCAGGGTGAGGGCGGTGAGGGTTATATGTAGGTGTGTTGCGTGAGAAGTAAAATGGCTGGAGGAGTGTGTAGTTCGGGCAGGGACAAGGGAGCAAAAGCAGAAGAAGAAAAGGAAGAAAGTAAGTAAGGTGATGGGTGATGGATGTTTGCAGGAGGTGCTGAAGCAAGTGGGGAAGGTAAGGAAAGTTGCAGGTACAAATTGCAACAATTTCAATTGTTGCGGCTTAAGGTTGACAGAAGGAGGAGAAGAAAGAAATAAAAGAGAAGGAGAAAGAAAAGGAAAAATAGAAGGGTTGGGAGATTAGTTTACAGTATTTTTAGATTAGTCATAAGTAATTAGAATTAGTGGAAATTTTAATAGGCTTTGATTTTAGTTTGCGAATTACAATTTATCCGAGTCAAGGTTTCGGATTCGGTTAAAGTTTTGGGACTAAAAAATTAGGTTAAGGCTAAAATAAGTTTTTTTTGATATTAGAATCAAATTAGGACATTAATGACACGAGATTAGGTTAAGCAAAATTTTAGGGTATTACAGATGTACACTAAAAAAGACTTGTGATGATTTATGAGATTAGTCATTATACTAGAAATCTCTATAAGTATCTACCCACGGATGAGATGCTACACTTTCAAATTTAAATTTATATTTATTTGAGCACATAAATGATGATAATAGTATACCTTTTAAATTCTGTGTAGATATCGATTTAGGTAATCAAGATATACTTAAATTTTAATGTGAATATATTTAAATAGAAATATGACAAACATAATGTATTGTATAAATATTATGTAAAACACTAATATAGCTAAATGTAATTATTCTATTTTATTTCAAAAATATTCATATATTGCAAGGGATGATAACTTAGTGTGGTAAATATTTTAAATTTATTTCACTACTTGCTACCATTTTTTTAGATTTTAATTTAAATAAGGGAAACAAGTTTGGAAAAGGTATTTTTATATTACAAATGAACTAACATAAACCTATTGTTGAAATTCTGAAAGCGAGACTAGATAAGAAGAAAAGAAATGCATTACTAACGCTGAAGACCCAAACATAAAAATTAAACCAAAAGCTAAATTCATCTATTTATCTATCTATCTATCTATTTATAGATATAGATATGTATATTACTACAATAATTTATTTTGTTGATAATTAGGTAAGATAATCTATAAATAATATATAATAAAAGAAAACTAGTATCACTCGCCTATGCGATACACGGGATCATAATTGATATTTAGATAAAGTTTAACATACTATGATAATGAGTTTTGGAATAATAAGTATGGAAGATAATATAGAAAGTAACAAAATTGTGAAAGTACATTATGATTATTATGAATGATAAAATATTGGTTTAAAGATAAAATAACAAAATAATACACTATATATAGAAATGACAAATAACCGAATAAGAGAATACATAATCAAGCTAGATATTTTGGAATAATTTTTTGAGGCAACATTTGTTTTGAATATACTTTTATTTTCATAGCTATCACAGATTAAAAAGATTCAGCCTGTTACAATATGTAACCATGGACATTACAACATACAACTGGCTGTGGCTAAAACTGATTTTTCAATAATATCCTAACATTAATTTTTTTTATTCATTCTTCTTTTTTCTTTTTTGTCATTTTTTTGCCAGTTAACTAGCTAAATATGGATATCAAATGAATTTCATTTATTATTGTGGTTTTTATATTGATGAATGTATAATTAGACACGTGAAAATGTACCATTTAACTATATTAGTTATTTGAAGAGGCTTTAAATTGACCATCTAGTTGAATACTTTATGCATGTAATGATATATTTTATAATGCAATATAATTAATGTTATATTCCTAATGTATATTAATGTATACTATTCATTAATATGCTATGGAAAAGAAAAATTAAAAATTGAAAGCCTTTAACATTTGATTTATCATAAATTATTTAATATGTATATAATCTAGATAATATAATACTTATTGCTTAGTGGTTTATACTTTCATCATCTAAGTTAGTGCAACCAAATGGTTGCATTGAATAATCAATTTATGAGTAATAATTGATGTAAATGAGAGAAACTTTTTGTCTACATATTTTGTGTTGTTTTTGGTTTGTATTACTTAATTATCAAGAAAAAAAATAAAATTAATGCACTAACAATGTACATATGGATAACTTTCATTTTTGGTTTGATTTTTAAGTTTGGGTCCGTACCATTTTCGGAGATGAACGGTGAAAAGAAAAACGAAAGAAAGACAAAGAAAACCAGAGAGTAGCGTAAGAAACATCCGAGATATGGGTGAACCGGGTGAAGCATGTGCATATCTACCGCCGCGTTTCGTTGAATTGAATCTACTGTTGTCTACTCCTCTCTCTGTACACCATCGCCCTGTGATCCGAGTTTCTTCCCTTCACTCTCAACTCAGCTGTCTTAGTAAACTTTCACTCTATGTACTGTCTTTCTACCCTTGTATCGGAAGTCCATTCGGCAGTTGTTTCATTTTGCTTCGCCCATTGCTTCAATCATTGGAGATCCTACAAATTGTAAAAAAATATTCCTCATTTGCACCAGAAATCCACAGTTTTGGAGCTTTTGATGTTACCCTTATAGCAAACTAGAGTAAGCTAGAGCTGCGTCAGAGTTACCGGTGACTACTTTACTTTCTGTGTACCCATGGCCTCTGACTCTAGCAACTCTGACTCGTACAAAGGCATGACATCGGACAATATCAAGGGTTTAGTTCTTGCTCTATCTTCGAGTATATTTATTGGTGCGAGCTTCATTGTCAAGAAGAAGGGGTTGAAGAAGGCCGGAGCTTCCGGCACACGGGCTGGTATTTTATCCTTTCTGCTGTGCTAGCTCCTGAATTTCTCATATGTTTTGCATTATCTGCTCTTTTTTCACTTTTTTAATCTGGAGCCCAACTTAGCGATACCCATCGGTGTGTATTTAGCATGTACTAGTAGAATTTTCGCCTCAAGATCCGAAGCTATGTTTACTTCTGGTTTTGACGCTGGAAATATAATTTTCTGCAGATTTTGGATCACGTATCAGATTTTTCTGGTTCTTTTTTAACCTTTTTGTTATTGTTGTGTGTGTGGGTTGGGGATGTGGGCGTTTAAGCGGCTCTGATGTGGTTTTCATTAGATTTAGGGCTAGTGAATTACTTTGTTGTATTGTTGCCGCTTGTCTTGTACTCTGCTTTAAACACAAATCAGTGGTTTTTTTCGGTTCTTTCATGTAGCATTAGTGGACCGATAATGGATCTTGGTATATGAGCTTATTAAGGTAGGCCATACTTCTCTTGGTGCTGCGATGTTTGGGTGCAAATAGGAAATTCCACATTACATGCTTAGAAGTTAGAAGTTGATTTTGATGCCTAGATTTGAAGTTTAGGAGCCAAATGTTGAGAAGATAAGAATGAAGCTTGCATAATGATGAATCACAGACACAGAGTTGCTACATCTGTGTGCACTTAAAAATTGGGACCATAGTTGTAATGCACTGTTGGGAATGCGTTTTTTACATTTCTCTATTATGCCATGCATTGTTTTTAAGATGGATGATTGTATTCCGTTGAATGACTTGCTATTCAGTGCAAAGCTACAACAGTAACAACACTTTAGAATTTGTTTTTGGCTGTCTTCAATATGGGGGTTGTGAAAGATGCTTCTGAGATCAATGCCTGCCATGGATTTTACATGGAAGTCCAAACTATATTCGTTTGGGGTTTGACTTGTTTCTCAAAATATAAAGTGATTTGGAGACTGATGTAGGTTAATAGAGCCTTGTAAAGCTCTAGGACTAGGAGTTTCTTTTTCCATGTCGAAATATTCTTTAAATTGTCATTTTACCTTCATTCCTTCCTGTTCTTTGCTAAACATGTGTACTTAAAATATTGACTTGTTTCTCAAAACATGTGCATGTGGGACTCACAGAGCCTAGTGTATGCTATTTCATGATGCTGTTAGGAGGATGCTTTGTCTGAGTTTGGTATTTAAATGGTGAACTTGCATGCAAAAAGTGTGAATGGTGAAATAATAAACCTCAAGATGTATATGATATATGGTGGCCGTCATTTCAATAAAAAGTGTTTTCGTTTCTCCTCTATATTCTCCCCTTTTCCCTTTTTTTGTTGAAACTTAAGGTGACAAATTTTTTGTAGCTGCTTCTTCTGATGCTCCTCATTTTGTTAAATGTTCTTTTTGATTGTTTCTGCAGGAGTTGGAGGTTATTCTTATTTATCTGAGCCCTTATGGTGGGTGGGCATGATTACAAGTGAGTGTAATTTTTCTTCTTTCTTTCCCTGATAGAAGTATTGATTATTGTTTGTTAGAATTTTATTTCCTGGGAGATGGTGTAAATTTTACTTGGATGAACCTTTGCCTGAACGTTGATATCATTTTTTCTAAACAAGGTTTGAATTTGTTGTTCAATATTTTATACAAGTTGTGTGCATTTGAAGTTCTTGCTATATTTGAGACATTGACTAGAGCCCAAAGTGTCTATTTGTAACCAATGAAAAAAAAATAGAGAGGCGTTCATATTTAGATCCTCGTTGAACACAGAAAGGCCAATATTGGAATCTTTTTTGAGCATTTACATCTTGGGAAAATCCGACTCTGGATCTTTTTTCTGAGTTGCACTCCTCTCTTGTAATGCTTCTTCAAGTAGCTTACTACAGTCCAATCACTTGAACAGTTGACGCCTTCACCAGGTCCACCAGCCTATCTCTGTCCTTAAAATACTTCAAACCCAGAAAAAGAAAAAACATCCTTAAAGACTGCAGTACATAGAACATTAGACATTGTTCTACGAGCTAGTTCATATAAAGGGTCATGCTATGAAGACTTATGTTTTTCTTGATTGCTTCAAATGGAGTGCATGCAAATATTGTTTTCTCATCTGCACTGAGCTGAGCTACCTTGTCTATTCTATTATGCCACCTTGCTCCATGCTGCATCTTCATCGTGAACTTTCCTTGCTATGTGAGGTTAGTTGCCCCAATTCTTTACAGGAGAAAGAGCACATAAGTTCTTGGTATTTGATTCAGTAGAAAGCATGTAGCTGAAGGGAAAAGGTGTTTCTGGATGGTGTCTGTGGCAAAGACCTGCTGTCGGTACTAGTCAGTAGTCACTTGATGGTGGGGAAATACTATATCCATACGTATCAACTGACACTAAAGTGAAAGGGAGAATATAAATCTCTTTATTTTTATTTTTGTTTATTTACAAAGAAGAATAACGCAGTCTATTATTTGAATCCATTGGGAGTTCCTTTAAATTAGATGAAAAAGAAAGGCGATATTAGAAATATAATTATTCTACACAGACTGGAGGCTATTTGGAAGATAGTAGGATTCTTCACTATACAGTTGGTGAGGATAGAGAAGTTTCATTAAGTTGTAAATGGAAACATGCATATCAATAGCCTTAGCTATGAAAGATTGGTAGCTGTTTTCTGATATGCCTTGTGTTTGCATGTTCCCTTGCCGTTTCAGGATTGGAAAGGAACAAGACACTAAAATGACCGGAAAGGCTGTTAGCCTAAGCAGAGATATAATTGCACTTTGGGTCTATGTTGAAGAATGCATTTTCATTTAATTCTATATTAGCTGTTGAAGACTTCTAGCACTATTTCAGGATGTTGAATATTTCCGTTCGTATGTTTCCATCAAATGAAATTGCATTATTGCTACTTTATTTCTAATCCTACCTGAACAGAAGTAGGTCTCTGGTTCTTCAGTCCATAATATGTTTGTTGCTCTCTTGCCACTCGTTTTCTGATGCTTGTGATGCTAAAGGGTTGTTTTTCGCTTGACAGTGGTTGTGGGGGAAGTGGCTAATTTTGCAGCCTATGCATTTGCTCCAGCTATATTAGTTACCCCTCTTGGTGCACTCAGCATTATTATCAGGTGGGATGCTACCATGGTTTGTCTCTTGTTTAGTTGTCCATTGAGCTGCCTATAATTTGATTTATTCGCTGGTGTTTCTTTTTCTTGTTGCAGTGCTGTACTGGCGCATATTATTTTAAACGAGAAGCTGCACACTTTTGGAATTGTTGGTTGTTTGCTGTGTGTTGTTGGCTCGATAACAATAGTCCTTCATGCTCCTCCAGAGCGTGGGATTGAGTCTGTTATAGAAGTTTGGAATCTTGCTACTGATCCTGGTAATTGGATTTGAAGCCATAGTCAATCCCAATCTGTTCATCACTTGTAATACTAAGAAAATATGTGTTTACCGTACAGGTTTTCTCTTCTATGCTGCTTTGGTGGTGACTACTGTTTTTGTGCTCATATTTCATTTTATCCCCTTGTATGGGCAGACACATATAATGGTTTATATTGGAGTCTGTTCCCTTGTGGGTTCTTTGTCGGTACGGGTTTTTTTTTGGTCTTTTCCAACATGCAAACTCTTCAAATTATTGACTTTTGTTGTGCTAAGTGCTCTGCTGTTACAGGTTATGAGTGTGAAAGCGCTTGGAATAGCATTGAAGTTGACTCTATCAGGAATAAATCAGCTTATATATCCCCAGACATGGGCTTTTACTATGATCGTGGTGACCTGTGTGGTCACTCAAATGAATTATTTGAACAAGGTAATCAGAAATCTGTTATGATTGGTTTAATTATGCATGTTTAAGATGTGCACTGATATGCCCAACTAAGCTTATTGAGTTGATACCTTCATTCTAATGCAGGCTCTTGACACATTTAATACAGCTGTTGTATCTCCAATATACTATGTCATGTTCACATCCCTGACAATATTGGCAAGTGTTATCATGTTTAAGGTTTGTTGGTAACAATGCAGTGGTTCTTATCTTCACTATCAGATATAATTGCAAATGTTTCTCTAGGCTCTGTTTTGGGTACTTTCGAACTTCTTCAAAAATTAATTGGATGCATCAGCTCTGCTGTAATTTGAGAATAATCTAGTTATATGTCAGACAACAATGCCATTACCAGTTCATTAAGACGTACTTCCTACAATGCCTCAATCTGACAGCCAAGCACCCCTCTTTTGTGTGTGAAAATTATTCATTTTGTTACATGTTGATTCATTTTCAGGATTGGAATAGACAAAATCCAACGCAGATTGTCACTGAAATGTGTGGTTTTGTTACGATCTTGTCTGGGACTTTTCTTCTGCACAAGACGAAAGACTTGGTTGATGGTACTAACTTTATAACTGACCTATATATTCTTTGTTGATATTTTCTTTTCCAACTTTGAGAGAGATGCTGGTTCAGGAATTAGCCGTACTGTAATTGTGCCCACTCTTCATCAGATGAGTCCCTAGCCTGATCAGTATGCATCCCTCTGGTCACCAGAAATCGGCCTAATTTTCCTGTCTTAATTTACCAGTATGCAGTTTCTTTTGGATACGAGTATGACCATATTTAATCAATCCAGGGATTCTCTTTGATTTATTGATCTGATAATCTGTGTCCCACCAGTGAGTTTTCTTGTGCAGTTTATCATCTGAATAGAGGTTGTAAAACTATATGCAGGCATATCTAATTCATTGCCCATCAAGCTCTCTAAGCATGTTGAAGAGAATGGATTTGATGATCTCGAAGGCATACCTCTTAGACGCCAAGATGCAATGAGAATCCCTTGATTCATTGGTTTCCCCTGCTGGCATAAACTTTGCTTCTCTGGGAAAGGGTCAATAGACATATTAAGTTGGTTTTATCTTAGAGGTCGAGCCTTGATTATCCTTTTTCCTGATTCTTATACAGTTGGTAAAGAGAATTCTTTTGCTAATGGCACGGTTCTGTAGATTGCAGCCACTGCATCATACCGTTAGCTGCCACTTTGATCTTGCTGCCTCTGGTGAAGAGGAAAGCGATTATAGGTCCCGGTATAGTTGTCATGTAATGGTGATGTTCATTCATTGATGAGATTAATGAAAGAGAAAGCTATGTTTGAGATTCTGAGAAACTCCCGAGGCTCTTGTTTATCTGCTTCATTTTGCAGGCGTTAGCATCTGAAAGCCCAATTTTGAAAAGCGAGTATAGAAGATCTGTTATCAAGAGAAGCAGCAAAAATTCAAATGAAACGAAAGTAGGGTTCGGATCTAGGAAGAATGACCTTGAACAAGTCAAACGAGTTGATAGAGCGTTGCAAATAGGTGAAAAGAAGTGGGTGAAACGGGATCATCAACCCAAAACTCCAACATGATTTAATCAACAATCTAAAGCCTAGAAATATCAATTTGGAACTAAAATCTTACAAAAGCAAACCACATCGAGTGAATTCGAAGAAAATAGGCCACAAAAATTGAGATAGAGAACTTGAAGAATGAAAAAATTAGTGAAGTTTAGGTTTTTTAAGATTGGTTAAATTGGCTTACGTTAAATTACTATTTAAAGTAACAGGAAAAGGAGGGATTTTGAAATTAGTTGTAGAACAATTGGGGGTATTTAGGTATTTCACATTACACAATTAGAGTGAAAGGAGAAAAAAAAAAAATAGAGGGAATGTTAAGTAATATTAGTCAGAGGTAAAAATTTCATTTTATAGATTGATTTTTAATTTGTTTTTAGAATTCTAATACAGTCAATAATTATTGTTTATATAAGGTTATGTAGTGCTATACTTTTTAAATTTAGGAGTATCCGGCGTGTTTATAAAAACTAAGACTTATATCATATATTTTGCGTAAAATCAAAATTATATCATGTATTTTTTTTTTTAAAAAAAACTTAGTTTTGCTATTTCTTTTTGAATTGTATGTTATATCTTGGATACGTATACCTATATTACTAAAATTCTAAGAGATACGATTCTATTCTAAATATAATCGATTGCATTCCTTGTGCTATGATACATATTATTATTTGGTATTTTCATATTTAAACATTTTGGTTGTTATTAAATAATTTGAATGTATGCATTTTTAGAATAAATTCCATTAATTAATTTGATATTTGACTTGCTATTTTGTTGGTACTCTATGTATTTCATGATTTTATTTAGGCACTTTATGTAATAGCCAAAATTATGTGGCACATGGTGTATGCATAAAAATATTGACATAAATATCTATATTAATAAGATGCACGTTAAAAGACACTCGCATTAATTTTTTTAGTTAGTTGTTGATCCTAAAAGTTCTTCAATAAATTGCCTAGAATTGAAGTATTATATTTTACTTTTAATTTATTTCATTTGAGTATCTAAATGATGAAAATAATGCACATTTTTAATTCTATTCAGATATCCATTTAGGTACTCAAGTAATACTAATAACTTTAAATGTAAACACATTTAAGTAAAATTATAAAAAACACAATGTACACTGGAAAAATGTTAATATACCTAAATGATATTATTCTTTTTTTTTATTAAAAAAATGTTCATATATTGCTCGGGATAATAAATTAGTGTGGTAAATAATTTAAATTTATTTCACTATTAAATACCACTTTTTTTTTCACATGAAAGACACAAATATAAAAATGTTATTTTTAGATTACAAATGGATTAACATAAATCTATTCACCCAAACTAAAAAATAAACCAAAAACAAAATTTATCTACACACACATATATTAGGACACCGATTTTTTTTTATTGATAATTAAGTAAGATAATCTTTAAATAATCTATAATAAAACAAAATTATGGCATGAAATGTAAAATAAATTTATCATCATCATCATCATCATCATCAATCAATAATTTCATGATTATAATACAAGTTTTATATTCTTTGAACCATATTTTTTTATTTTGTATTAATTTTGGTTTTTATTACTTAATTATCTATAAAAATCAAATTAATGTACCAATAGACAGATAAATTCGATTTTTGGTTTGATTTTTAAGTTTGGGTCCTTACCATTTTCGGAGATGAACGGGAAAAAAGAAAAATAAAAAAAGAAAAAAGAAGAAGAAAGAATGAAGAGGAAAATCAGAGTAGAGTAAGAAACGGATCAGACATTGGTGGACTGAACCGGGTGAAGCATATACATATCTACCGCCGTCGCGCCGTGTTTCGTTGAATCGAATCTACTGTTCTTCTGTTCTCTCTGTACTCCATCGCCCTGTGATCTGAGTTTCTCTCCATCACTCTCAGCTCAGCTGTCCTCGTAAACTTTCACTCTATGTACTCTGTCTTTCCACCCTTTTGTCGGAAGTCCATTCAGCGGTTGTTTCATTATTGCTTCCCCCATAGCTTCAATCATTGGAGATCCGGTAAATTATAAAAAATTATTCCTCATTTGCTCCAGAAATCCACAGTTTTGAAGCAATTTGATGTTACCCTTGTAGCAAATTAGATTAAGCTAGAGCTGCGTCGGAATTACCGGTGACTACTTTACTTTCTGTGTACCCATGGCATCTGACGATAGCAACTCTGACTCGTACAAGGGCATGACATCGGACAATATCAAGGGTTTAGTTCTCGCTCTATCTTCGAGTATATTTATTGGTGCGAGCTTCATTGTCAAGAAGAAGGGGTTGAAGAAGGCCGGAGCTTCCGGCACACGGGCTGGTATTTGATCCTTTCTTCTGTGCTAGTTCCTGAATTTCTCATATGTTTTGCATAATTTGCTCTTTTTTCACATTTTTTATTTGGAGCCCAACTTAGCGATCCGAAGCTATTTTTACTTCTGAATGTAACGGCGGAAATATAATTTGCTGCAGATTTTGGATCACGTATCAGATTGTTTTGGTTCCTTTTGCTTTAGCATTTTTGTTGTTGTTGTTGTGTGTGTGTTGGGGCGTGGGTGTTAAAGCGGCTCCGCTGTGGTTTTCATTAGATTTAGGGCTAGTGACTTGCTCTGTTGTATTGTTGTCGCTTGCCTTGTATTCTGCTTTAGACTCAAATCAGTGGATTTTGCGTTCTTTTCATGTAGCATTATTGGACTGATAATGGATCTTGGTATATGAGCTTATTAAGGTAGGCCATACTTCTCTTGGTGCTGAGATGTTTGGGTGCAAATAGGAAATTGCACATTATATGCTTAGAAGTGAGAAGTTGATCTTAATGCCTAGATTTTGAAGTTTAGGAACCAAATGTTTGGCTGGTTATGGGAACAAATTGAAGGGTGGTTAATGGTAGATTATGGGGTTTAATTGAGGCTAAAAAATGTGGCTTAATGGATTTTATTAAGGTGACAGGAATTGTTGGTATGGAAGAGGGTTAGGGTTGGGATTTTAAGAGGTCGAGATGAAGATGTGGATGAATTTGTGTATGACTGTGGATGTAGTTGAATTCAATTATGAAAGGATATGGATGTGCTCTGTTGAACACAAATTAACTCTTTCAAAGCCATACAAAAATTGAGAAGAGAAATTGATTATGAATAGTATAGAAATCATAATCAAGAAGAATAACTCATAAAGAGATCAATTTAAAGTTTCAAGTTTGTATTCCTTGATGACCTTCAACGTTTTGCATGGCTGATTTAAATAGATGAATAACACCTCCTTTAATCTGAATCTTTATGAAAAGATAAGGTAAAACTAAAAGATAAAAATCACATCCCAAATTGGCACACACATAAAAGAAACAAAGATAGAACTAAATCTAACAAGATAAATATTCTAACAATCTAACTAACTAAATCTTATGAAATAAGCTAGTATAGCTCACCCTCTATGCCTCTTGGACGTTCTTCCCATGTTCCATGAATGTAGATCATTAAAATTAGCTTAATGATCATTAAGTCCCTCCTTGGTCCATAATTAAACAAGTAAACACTTTATTGGGCCCAAATGTGTTAGTTTGCCCAAATCTTCCACCAAGGCTAAACTAATGTGCTTTAATATGAAAATAAGTCAACCCGTGACTTGTAGAATTTGTAGGACATGCCCCTGCATCAATAGTGATTGGGGTTTATGACTTGTTTCTCAAAATATAAAGGGATTTTAAGACTAACGTAGGTTAATGTAGCCTTGTAAAGATCTATGAGTTGCTTTTTCTAGGACGAATTCTTCTTTGAATTGCCATTTTACCTTCATTCCTTCCAGTTCTTTGCTAAACATGTGCATGGGATGGTCTTCAAATACTTCCCTAGGGTGGAGCATGGGACTCTCAAAGCCTAGTATATATTGTTTCATGCTGTTGTTAGAGAGGATGCTTTGGCTGAGTTTGGTATTTAAATGGTGAACTTGCATGCAAAAATTATGAATGGTGAAATAATAGACGTCAAGATGTATTTGATATATGGTGGTTGTCATTTCAGTAAAAGTGTTTTCATCTCTCTATTTTTCTCTCCCTTTTCCCTTTTTTAAAACTTAAAGTCAAAAGGTTTTCTGTAGTGGCTACTTCTGATGGACCCTGTTTTGTTAAATGATCTTTTTGATTGTTTCTGCAGGAATTGGAGGATATTCTTATTTATCTGAGCCCTTATGGTGGGTGGGCATGATTACAAGTGAGTGTATTTTTTCTTCTTTCTTTCCCTGGTATAAGTATTGATTATTGTTTGTCAGAATTTTATTACCTGGGAGATGGTTTAAATTTTCCTTAGATGAACCTTTGCCTGAACATTGATATCATTTCCTCCAAACGAGGTTTGAATTTTTTGTTCAATATTTTATACAATGAGTTGTGTGCATTTGAAGTTCTTGCTATATTTGAGAGACTGACTAGATCTCAAAGTGTCTATTTGTAACCAATTAAAAAAATATAGATTTTTATATTTAGATCCTTGTTGAACATGGAAAGGCCAGTTTTGGAACCTTTTTTGAGCACTTACATCTTGGGGAAATCCGACTCTGGATCTATTTTTGAGTTGCACTCCTCTCTTGTAATGCTTCTTCATGTAGCTTACTACAGTCCAATCACTTAACTAGTTGACACCATCGCCAGGTCCACCTGCCTATCTCTGTCCTTAAAATACTTCAAACCCAAAAAAGAAAAAAACATCCTTGAAGACTGCAGTTCATAGAACATTAGACATTGTTCTCAGAGCTAGTTCATTTAAAGGGTCATGCTATGAAGACTTATTTTTTTCTTGATTGGTTCAAATGGAGTGCATGTAAATATTGTTTTCTCATCCGCACTAAGCTGAGATACCTTGTCTATTCCATTGTGTCACCTTCATTGTGAACTTTCCTAGCTATGTGAGGTTAGCTGCCCCAAATCTTTACAGAGGAAAGAGCACATAAGTTCTTGGTATTTGATTCAGTAGAAAGCATGAAGCTGAAGGGAAAAGGTGTTTCTGTATGGTTGTGCATGGCGAAGACCTGCTATAGGTACTAATCACTTGATGGTGGGGAAAATACTATATCCATACATTTTGACTGACTAAAGTGAAAGGGAGAATATAGATCTTTTTATTTTTATTTTTTTATATGTACAAAGCAGAATAACGCAAAAGTTTCTTTAAATAAGACAAAAAAGAAGGGTGATATTAGAAATATACTTATTCTACAGAGACTGGAGACTATTTGGAAGATAGTAGGATTCTTCACTATACAGTTGGTGAGGATATGGAAGTTTCATTAAGTTGTAAATAGAAGCATGGATATCAATAGCCTTACCTATGAATGATTGGTAGCTGTTTTCTGATATGCCTTGTGTTTGCATGTTCCCTTGCCGTTTCAGGATTGGAAAGGAACAATACACTAAAATGATTGGAAAGGCTGTTAGCCTAGGCAGAGATATAAGTGCACTTTGGGTCTATGTTGAAGAATGCATTTTCATTTAGTTCTATATTAGCTCTTGGTGACTTCTAGTACTATTTCTGGATGTTGAATATTTCCGTTCGTATGTTTCCATCAAATGAAATTGCATTATCGCTACTTTGTTTCCAATCCTACCTGAACAGAAGTAGGTATCTGGTTCTTCAGTCCCTACTATGTTGCTCTCTTGCCACTACTTTTCTGATGCTTGTGATGCTAAAGGGTTGTTTTTCGCTTGACAGTGGTTGTGGGGGAAGTGGCTAATTTTGCAGCCTATGCATTTGCTCCAGCTATATTAGTTACCCCTCTTGGTGCGCTTAGCATTATTATCAGGTGGGATGCTACCATGGTTTGTCGTTGTTTAGTTGTCCATTGAGCTGACTATAATTTGATTTATTTGCTGATGGTTCTTTTTCTTGTTGCAGTGCCGTACTGGCGCATATTATTTTAAATGAGAAGCTGCACACTTTTGGAATTGTTGGGTGTTTGCTGTGTGTTGTTGGCTCGATAACAATAGTCCTCCATGCTCCTCCAGAGCGTGAGATCGAGTCTGTTATAGAAGTTTGGAATCTTGCTACTGATCCTGGTAATTGGATTTGAAGCCATACTCAATCCTAATCTCTTCATCACTTGTATTCTCTAATACTAAGAAAATATGTATGTACCCTGCAGGTTTTCTCTTCTATGCTGCTTTGGTGGTGACTACTGTGTTTGTGCTCATATTTCATTTTATCCCCTTGTACGGGCAGTCACATATAATGGTTTATATTGGAGTCTGTTCACTTGTGGGTTCTTTGTCGGTACGTTTTTCTTTTCTTTTCCAACATGCAAACCTTCAAATTACTGACTTTGGTTGTGCTAAGTTCTTTGCTGTTACAGGTTATGAGCGTGAAAGCGCTTGGAATTGCATTGAAGTTGACTCTATCTGGAATAAATCAGCTAATTTATCCCCAGACATGGGCTTTTACTATGATCGTAGTGACGTGCGTGGTCACTCAAATGAATTATTTGAACAAGGTAATCTGAAATCTGTTATGATTGGTTTAATTATGCACGTTTAGGATGTGCATTGATATGCCCCTGATTAAGCTTATAGAGTTGATACTTTCATTACAATGCAGGCTCTTGACACATTTAATACAGCCGTTGTATCTCCAATATACTATGTCATGTTCACATCCCTGACAATATTGGCTAGTGTTATCATGTTTAAGGTATGTTGGTAATGATGCAGTGTTTCCTATGTTTACTGTCAGATATAATTTTAAGTGTTATTTTTAGGCTTCTTTTTGGGTATTTTTGAACTTCAAAAAATGTTGGGTTGGTTCAGCTCTGCTGTGATTTGAGAATAATCTAGTTTCGTGTCAGACAACAATGCCATTACCAGTTCATTGAGACGACTTCATCTTTTTTGTTTTTCTTTGCACGTGTGAAAATTAATTATTTTTTTTCCGTGTTGATTCATTTTCAGGATTGGGATAGGCAGAATCCAACGCAGATTGTCACCGAAATGTGTGGTTTTGTTACGATCTTGTCTGGGACTTTTCTTTTGCACAAGACGAAAGACTTGGTTGATGGTACTCACTTTATGACTGACCCATATATTCTTTGTTGATATTTTCTTTTCCAACATTGAGAGAGATGCTGGTTCAGGAATTAGCCCTACTGTAATTGTGCCCACTCTTCTTCAGATGAGTCCCTAGCCCAATCTGTATCCATCGCTCTGGCCACCAGAGATCGGCCTAATTTTCTTGTCTTAATCTACTAGTATGCGATTTCTTTTGGATATAAGTGTGACCATATTTCATCAATTCAGGGATTCTCTCTGATTTATTGATCGGATAATCTGTGTTCCACCAGTGCGTTTTCTTGTGCAGTCTATCAACTGAATAGAGGTTGTAAAACTATATGCAGGTTTATCTAATTCATTGCCCATCAAGTTCTCTAAGCATGTTGAAGAGAATGGATTTGATGATCCTGAAGGCATACCTCTTAGACGCCAAGATGCAATGAGAATCCCTTGATTCATTGGTTTCCCTGCTGGCACAAACTTTGCTTGTTTTGATTCTCTGGGAAAGGTTCAAGAGACATACTACTTGGTATTGTTTTACTGGTGGAGCCTCGGCTATCCTTTTCCTTTGTTCTTATGCATGGTAAAGAGAATTCGATTGTTAATGGCACGGTTCTGTAGATTGCTGCCACTGCATCATACCCTTAGCTCTCACTTTGATCTTGCTGCCTCCTGTGAAGAGGAAAGCGATTATAAGTCCCTGTATAGTTTTCATGTAATGGTGATGTTCATTCATTGATGAAATTATTGAAACAGAAAGCTATGCTTGAAATTCTGAGAAACTCCCAAGGTTCTTGTTTGTCTGCTTTATTTTGCAGGCTAGCTTCTGAAAGTGAGCTGTGTTTTCTAATGCTCTTTGGAAGTGGATATGTTTTCTTGTCTACTATATGGAGCCTTGATCTAACACTTGTGGGAAGAGTTCTATTTGATCTTCACCTACTTATAAAATCTTGTTTGCGTAATGTGTTTGCACAGATGATAGTAACATACGTTTGATTTCATGCCCTTAATTGCCATAACCATGAATTTTTACCTGAACTAGTATCAGTTGTGCACTGGACCGTGGCGCTTAAAAATAAAATATCGTAATTTACTTGGGATTTCAGTTGGCATGCAGAAGCAGTTGTATGGGTGCGCGATGCAGGTGAATGACATCGGTGCGGTTGCAATTTTTTTTTTCAGATTATTTAGTAAGGTGTATTTTTGGTTGTTTGTTTTATCCTTATAAATTTATTATTTATAACTTATTTTACTTTATAACTAGGGCACACTACTTGTACCTAACTACTTAAAAAATTGTATATATATTTTTATTATAAAAATATCATTTATTAAGTAAAATTTACTGATCCTTTTCACATGTCTAAAATTGACATTTTATATAAATTGATTTCATTTCAATTAAGTTAACTAACATTATTATTACTTAAGTTACATTCATATGAGAATAATTTATATTTGTCAAACATTTAACATGTTATTATTTTATTTATATTAATACTTCATATCAAATTCAGACCATATATCACTTTATTCAAACAGTTGCTGTGTTGGTGTTGATGTTGTTGCAGGTAAATGATATGAATAGAATGCGTCATGCTCACGAAGTATGTGATCGTATGAGATCAAATTTCTCTAAAATTTTGTGGTTTTTCCGGCAAGGAAATCTATTGGGAACTTTATGATGATTTTCCGATAGTCTCTGTTAAAACAATGCTGCTATAAAAATTTCAAAAGATTATATGCTCTTTTGTAAATTATTTACTTTCTCTATTTTGTAATATAAGGCTTTGCATAATTTAAGGTAAATTTTGATTATTAATTTCCCCTAATATATAGTAAATAAAATACAATCATTATAAATGTATTTTTACAGCATTAACCTTTTTTTTTCATATAAGTTTTATTAATATATTAAAAAATATTGATAGTTAAAGTTTACATTGAAATTTGATAAGTTATTAAATATTAGAAGATATACATTTAAGAAAAATATTATAAATATCGTATTTATATATTGTAGATATACATTTTATGAATGTATATTATATTAAATCATACGTTTAATAACTACATAATTTTCATCAACGGTTACAATTTCTATTATTTCGACAATAACTGCTCAATTCTATATATCATTAATTTTTTTTAAATGTTTTCTAACTTTTTTTTCATAATTGAGGACTGCAAATGAACCGAGCCGAGCCGAATATCTCTAGGCTCAGGTTCCACTCATGTAACCAAACAAACGAGTCGAGCCAAGTTGTTAATGAGTCGAGCTGAACTCATGAGCCAAAACTATAAAATAAATTGAGCCTTAATTTTTCAAGTTCACATTCGACTCGTTTTATAAATAAGTTCAAAAGTAAAGTTTAGATTCGGCTTATATAACTAAACGAACGAGTTGAACCAAACATTTAACGAGATGAATATCGAACTGATTCAGCTCATTTACAGTCCTATGAGTATTATATATTGATATATAGGATATAATAAATTGTACATTGCAACATTATTTATTTATTTATTACAATGACCTTTTTTACGATGACCAAAGTCGTAGCAATAGGCACATTTGTTGCAACGACAAGTCGTCATTAAAGGAGCAATTTAACGACCGAAAAAATGAAGCTACAACAATGATACAATCCTCATTATACAATTATGATGATGACTAACAATTAAATTAATTTTATCCTTGTAATATTTGAAATTATTTTAAAAAAACATAATATATAGCAATAACAAGGTTGTCGTAGTATCCTGTAAAACATTTCCCTCCTCCACATTTTCTAGCAAAACAAAACAACTCTTTAATAGCGACAAATCATCATTGTATGGAGGTGCGTCGTTATTGTAGGGTGTGGTGGGGTTTTCACCTCTCCTGAAAATTGGTGTTAGAAAATTTTTGGGTAGGATATATTTTTGCAACTGCAACTAGTCGTTGTTATAGAACTTTGTCATTCATTTACATAGGGGTCTAATGCATCGACTCTGTCATTGCAATAGATGAGAAATTGTTACCGTAGTAAAGGTGAATTATATAAAATAAAAAACCTAACTATCGTTTTCACCGTTCATCTCTCTCAATTATCGCCCCCTATAACTTGAACTTCACTACCTCTCTCTCTCGCCCATTTGGTACATTTATTCTTGTATTTTTGTTAATTTTTTGTCGAAATCTTGTATATTATTGTTAGTTCTTACTCATAATTTCATTTTTTTGTGCTTTTATGGATTTCCATGGCAACCACCACCACTAACACCTTACACCACCTTGCACTGCCTCCTCTTTGTCATTAGTTTGGTTTAATCTTTGTTTTCATTTATTTTATTTTATTTTAATTATTAATTTATTAAAGTTAACATTTTTTTGCATAATTTTCAGTTTGATTGTATGTAGCCGGAGAAGTTTCTGCCTCCGCCAAAGCTGATGCTCTATGTTTTTTTTACATTGTTATATATATGTGTGTGTGTGTGTGTATATATGTTATTGTTAATTTTTTTTGTTAAATATTGTATGTGATTACCTTTAAATATTAAATGGACATTGGTGGTGGTAATTATATGTTGTTATATTTATTGTGATATGTGATTGTGATATGTAGACACACGTACACGGTTCACACATATTGTGATTGATAAAATATTATTAGGCTTAGCTAAAATATTATTAAAAATATAAAATAATAAGATTATAAAAATGAGAATTAATAAAATATTTTTAGACTTTAAAAATTCATGCTTAAATAATTAAGTGGAATGATAAGATAATAAAACTTTAAAATAATAAAATATTGTTGGCCATAAATAATTGATTAAAATTTTAAACAAAAAGAATATAAAATTATTAGATAATAAATTATTTTAACATTAGATAAAGTATTATTAATAGAGTGGAATAATAAGATAATTAAAATGAATATTAATAAAATACTATTAGACTTTGAAAATTTATGATTATATAATTAAGTGGAATAATAAGATAATAAAACTTTAAAAGTATAAAATATTTTTGGCCATAAATAATTGATTATTAAAATTTAAAACAATAAGAATATAAAATTATTAGATATTTATTTTTTTAAAACTTGGATAAAGTATTATTAATATAGTAGAATAATAAGATAATAAAAATGAGAATTGATAAAATATTTTTAAATATTAAAAAATTATGATTAAATAATTAACTGGAATAATGAGATAATCAAAATTTAAAATAATAAGATATTTTTGGCCTTAAATAATTGATGATTAAAATTTAAAACCATAAGAATATAAAATTATTAGATAATAAATTATTTTTAATCTTAGATAAAATATTATTAAAATAGTGGAATAATATGATAATAAAAATGAGAATTAGTAAAATATTATTAAAATTTGAAAATTTATGATTAAATAGTTACATATTACCCTAATTCATTAGATATTTTTCCATTTTATAGGTGATAAGATGTATCTTTTACTTGATACATGTTTTTTGGTCTACTTTTTGATGTATCCCGACAAAAATATTAGGTACCATGTGAGATGAATACCTGATGAGCTAAGCCACATGTTAAAGAGTGGTTTGTATGCGAGACTATATAATTTTAGGTTGTATTATATTTTGTATACCTTATCACAAATTCAATTATGGTTATGGACGATGGGTAGATATATAGATGAGTTTGACCACAATAATTTTTTTATAACCTAGGTTTATTGAAGACAAACATTTTATGAGAGATTATAATCACATTACAAGGGAGTTTACAACAAATTTGAGGAATAATATAATTGAAAATTATAGCTTTACAACAAATTTGAGAAATAATATAATTGACAATGATGAAAAATTGACTGCTCTAAAATCACACGATCATTATGTCATATTGCAACGGTTGTTGCTAATTGGTGTGCACCCGTTTCTGTTAAAACAGATTACTGATATCATTGTTGATTTGAGTAACTTCGTTACCATGATGTGTGCAAGGACACTTCAATTGTCCGATTTGGAAAAGGCTAAAAAGGAAGTGGTTATCATCATATGCAAGTTAGAACACATATTCCGCTTGCTTTTTTATTGTTATGGTTCATCTTATAATACACTTACCTAAAGAAGCATGACTAGGTGGCCTATTCATGGAAGATGGAAAATTGAAAGAATTGAAGGAGTACATTATAAATGGAGCTCACCCAAAATGTTCTATTGTTGAAGTTTATATCGTAGATGAAGCTATGACCTTTTGTTCTATGTATGTTGAAGGGGTTGAGACATGTTGCAACAAAACTGATAGGAATGAGGATGATGCTTAAAAAAATGTCAACTTTTGGTGTTTTAGTCTCAAGGTCATGGAATTGGTAAGTTGTTAATTGTTAGTATCTTAGATGAGGAGCTTAATTAGATAATTTGGTATGTTCTCAAAAATTGTCCATAGATACATAAAATTTTAAAGTGTACATGAATAATCACTAATAATGTTTTTGATAATTATATGTGTGTAGGAAATGAATTTTTTTGTTCAATGCTATAGTGAGCACATGAATGAGATACGTGAATATGGTGGTAATTTGAATGAAATTCAAAAGAAAGGGTTTTCTCGTTAGTTTTATTCTAAAGTAATTGAAATCTTCATTAAATTATCAATAATTATTCCTAATTAATAATTAGTTAAATAAAATTAATAATTATTTTTATTAGCTATATAGGTGTACAACTTACGTCGGTTGAGATGACTTGAATACACTGATGAGTTATTATCTCTTTCTAGTGGTCCATCAAGAGTGGTTATAACTTATACTAGTTGTATTACAAACGACGTTAGATTATTAACTCATGAAAGAGAAAAAAAAAATAAAAGAACACAAAATAATGGTGTATCTGTCCCCGGAGTCAATGATGAATTTTATTATAAATAGATACAACATATCATTGGGATATCTTATTTGCATGATCGTTCTATTTTGTTGTTCAAGTATAGATGGTTTGACACTAATGCAAGGAATAAAAATACAAAAGAACTATATTACAATTGTTTGTAAGAGGTATGAGTCATACAAGAAGGATCATTATATATTAGACATGTTTGGTATGTTGATGATCTATGGAATGATCCTCATCGGCAAGTTGTTTGAGAAGTCAACCATTACCATATCTAGGATCTCAATGACGATGAGTAGATTGGTGTTGTAGATGGGGTTAAATTTTCTACTATTGATTTGACAGTTGAAACAAACGATGTTGATAACTTTACTTTTCAGCTTCATAATGTTAGAAGTGATGAAGTCTAAATCAATGATGCTTCTGACTATGATTCCATACCTAGTACAATAGATAATATTTTTGATATGGATGATGGTGCTTCAAAATCCGATAGTGAAGATGCACATAGTGATAATAGTATTTATCGCGATGACTAATTTATCTTATTTAAAATTTTTATGTTGTGTATATTAGGATCTATTATATATATATATATATATATATATATATATATATATATATCTTTACTATATTATAATTTAGTATTCTATGACTATTATTAAATTTCTTTTAGTATTGTTTATCGATTTATTGTTAAAGATTAGTAGGTATGGCTGATGTCATAACGATGTACCATGGTGGGGATGGAGGTGATGACTCCATCGACGTCCTTCTGGTATTTTATCTCAGTGCGAGTCAGGTAATGATTTTTTCCTCTATATTAGATAACAAAGCAATATATATTATTTTTTACTTATTTGGTTAACTAATGCAATGCATGTTGCAAGGTTGCAGCTCCAACACTTCCAAAATGCTCCAAATCAAAATCCATCAATATTCATGAGAAAAAATAGTTACATAAAATTTTGTCTCTAATGGTCGTCTCAATTTGATAGGGCTTGGACACCCATTAGTCATATTGGTTTATTATTTATAAGGTATATAGGGAATAAGATTGGGAACATTATCCCTATGTATTATGATGATTGAGATCATGTTCCAAAGGAGGAGAGATAAGACTGTCCCTTGGATTGAGATAAATGTAAATCACAAGCATACTTTAATTTATGAT
Source organism: Tamarix chinensis (assembly GCA_030549775.1). NCBI lineage: Eukaryota > Viridiplantae > Streptophyta > Magnoliopsida > Caryophyllales > Tamaricaceae > Tamarix > Tamarix chinensis. The sequence continues at coordinate 135,312,435 of CM060171.1, forward strand.
GCTTTTGCTTTTTGGTTGACTAATTGGTAATTCTGCTTTGTTTGTAGAAATATTATAACTTTGATGAGTGGAAGAATACACCACACTGGTGACAAGTATGGGAGGCTATTTGTAGATTGTTCTGTGATATTTATCGGAACAGAAAAAGTCGTTTCAAGAATTGGTCCGAAAAAACATCGGGGAGAAACCGAATGACTTGGACAATGAGAATTGATACAAGTTTCAGGAGTTTTGGGATGCTCCTGAACAAAAGGCATTTGTATAATATTATATATAGATAAGTTTAATATGTATTAATATTAATTAAGTCCATTTCTTGATTTGCAAACAAATTCAGAAAGAAACGCAAAAAATAAAAGCAAGCAACAATATTCTACCCTTTATAGCTCATCGTCGATTTCTCAAATTCGCTACGTACCTACTTCATAATTTATTTATTATTTATAATTTTTTTTCATAAATTTCTATCTTTTTAATTTCTTTTATTATAACTATATACATACCCTAGCCCTAAGAAAATTCCAGGTGAGGTCGAGACTTTGTGAGAGATGCACTGTAGAGACGATAAAATGGGTGAGCAAGGATGTCGAGAGAAAATATATAAGCTTATAATTCTCTAAAGAAATTAATTTAATTAGATTTTATTTATAATCTATTTATTTTTAATTTTGACTTTTCTTAAAGTATAAAATAGTGGAGATGCTATAAAGAATGATGAAGGAGGCTTGAGTTCAATCACTTATGAGTGAATGTAGGTCTAATGAGCCGATACAAATTGATGAAATGGCCATTTTACGTGATGTTATTAGATAAAGTTGTGGCCATGAGAGATCTATTGGTACATATTAAATGACTCTTCGTTAACATTGTCATGAGCTTTACCAGCACCAATATCACCATCTTTTTCTATTACTAGCACCAACACTTTTGCTCTTGATGAAAAACTTGACAAGCTAACCAAGATTGTTCAAAAGCCCAACATAGTACTAAACCATGAAAAAAAAAATTGAAAACTATTGTAATACAAGATCTTAGACACAGACTTATGAAGCTAGGGGAGGAGAAAGATGAGGATGAATAGGATCTAATTGTTTATAGTAGATAACAAAATTGTAATTATAATTTTAAATTATGAATAATAGTTTTATTTCAAATGTTTTTTATTTAATATTATCAGTTAGATATTAATATTAATATGAAAATAAAATTATGCATTATTAATGGTTTTAGTTAACATAAATAATTCAAAAATTTAAAAAATATATATCTAAATTTTATAGGATCGTAATAAAAATTTAGAAAAAATATTAAATTTGGCTTTCAGTGACGTCTAGGGTCGCTATAGTAGAACTAGAGTCATCATAGTAGGCTGATAAGATTTTTTCAAATTAAACACTCAGAAACGATGGGGTCATTACAGTATTCCTATTAGTCGTTGCAATAGGTGGATAATTTTTTTTTATAAAAAAAATTGGGCATTTAATGATGATGGGGTCGCTATAATAGATCTAAAATGTTATCACAATAGACATAATATATTTTTTCATATATCGACTTTCACCGACGATAGAGTCACTACAGTAGGCCCAAAATATTATCACAATATATAATTTTAATTTTCTAATTTTTTTAATAATATTATCACAATAGTGTGATAGTAACGATATAGTCGTCGTACTAGGGGGTAGATTTTAATAACGACTTACGTCTTCGTAATCTTGAGTCTTTTACTGTGAAGTAGTTACGATAATAATTCAACGATGACCCATCATCACAATAGACTTTCTATGACAACTTTTTAGCCCTTTAGTCACAACAATAGTCATCGTAGAATAGTGCATTTATAGTAGTAGTATAAAGAGAGAACTCATATATATCAATAAGAATTAAAAGTCTCATTCTCTCTTCCTCTTTATATTTTTATATTAGCTTTCTTTGAGTTTTTTAATATTACAATATGTTATTACCACTATTAACCTCTAATTTATATTTTTCCCTTATATGTTACTTGCCATCTCCTTAGCACAATCTTTCAAATATTAATTTCATTTATTATTTGGATTTATCTCACATCTTTCTATCAAATATCTTAGACTAATCTATCCTTTTTTGTTTCTTATATGAGATGTTAGAATTTAAAGGCATATGAAAGGTCGCATATGTGTTATATCTTACAATCAATTAAATTTCAATAACATTGATCTCTGGCTTAATTTGAATTGATTAAGAATTTTAATGAGGATATAGTATTACATTTTTAGAATCAACTTAAAATAAGGGAATCTTATTTTTATCTTCACTTGTGCTTTATTCTTATGCTAATTGATATTTTTATCAGTTTTAAGTGTACATATTGACAACATGTAATTTAATTTAATTGTATGTATGATGACCTCCCTTCCATTTATGAGATGGAGGTTAGAGATCAATGACGGTAGAAGACTAAAAGTCTTCAGTTCAATAAGCTTAAATTAGATCTAATATGATCAATTGAAAGATCAAAAGTGATAGATTGGTGGCCACATCACCATATGTAGACCTCCATCACTTGAATATGATATAAATACATCAATTTAAAAGTGATTGATTGACGTTCTCATCACTTATCACCATGCGCATAAAAGTGATGGATAGATGATCTCATTACCCATCACTATATACATATCTCACCTAAAGTTTATTGGATAATATAGTGCTAAACTATATGACCAAAATTTAATGGAGAGTTACTAGAAGTAGTTAATTTTTTTTCCTACATAACCAACATATAGATGAGTGATTGGAAAAGTTTCAGTAGAAACATAGAGCTCACGAAAAACTATATTATTTACAAGTATGTACCTAAGGTACAAAAGGACATTGACATAATTGAGGTAGAATATGAAATATTCATCTAATGATTTAATGATCATAAAGACCATATGCATAATTAAATTTGGAAGATTGAATGATTAAAAGGTGATTAATACCATATGTTTAATTTGTCTAAGGAGATCAAATAGTCAAAACTCTTTCAAGACTTTTGTAGTATTGATCAAGAAATCAGAGGGTATTAAATACCTCAAGTGCATTTCAATCTATAAGATTGAACTAATTTTGTGGTCTATAGACCCCCACACTAATTTTATTTTTGCACTTTCTATTTATGCAATTTTAATTCTTATAATTTAATTTATGCAATTTTCATTTTCATAATGCTTAACGTATTTTTTTAATCATGAAGTAGTGATGATGGCTTTGTTTATAATTTGTCTGCTACTTATTCATGAGAATATGCATCTGCTTCATTATTGGTAGTGATTAAAGTCTACCAGAGTTAAATCTCCTCTACCACCGCAGTGGCTGGAATATTTACAATAGTCCTCTCCCCCATTGTATTATAGTTTTGGTAGGTCAAAATATTTTGATGGTTGAAGCCTAAAGCTTCCTATCCTATAAGTAGTTTGATGGTTGAATCTTGAAGGTTTCTATTTAATGATTAGTGTAATGGTTGAAACATGAAGTTTTTCATTTGGTCTAAGTAATTTAACGATAAAGGTTAAAGGCTTCCCATCTTATAGAATTGAATACGATCTAGAAGATCAATTTATCCAATTGAAATATTATTGTACATTCTATTTTAATGATGAACTATTTTATGAGCTTATAATTGACAAAAATGTATACAAGTATGTGGCATGATAAACTTATTAAAGGGTTTTATGAAGAAATAATTGGATAGAAAAATTATGTATGATATTGTAACTAATTTCTTTGAAAACTTACTATTGTAATATCTCCCAAAATTTAAAAACCTACAATTTAATAAATACCCCTTATTTGGGATAAATTAACTTTTAAATTTATTTAATTTAATTATTTTATGGATTTTTGAGTATATAAAAATGGATATGGATATTTAATAAAAAATAAATATTTTTTTTGTTTTATCATACTCATTTTATTTAAATAATTTTCCAAATCAATATTTATTAAAATTAACCTTTTTAAAATAATATATTAAATTATAATAAACTAAATTATTAAATTAATTTATCTATCAAAAATATTAAATTTTATTATTCAAAAAATTATTTTTATTTTCCATTTCCATTTTCCTTTTCTTTCTCCTTTTTCTTCCTTTTCCTATCTTTTTGCTTTTCTTCTTCCTCCTTCGGGCCGCTAGGCCTACTGCCCTTCTTTCCCTTTCCTCTTCCCTTCTCCTGAGTGACGACCCAGCCTTCCTCCTTCTATTCTTTCATTCCCCCCACCCCATCTAGGCTAGCCCAATCTCGCCCGGCCGGCTTTCCCCTCTTCTTCTTCTTCTTCTTCTTCTTCTTCTTCTTCCCCCCGACAAGCCATGGTTGTCTCCTGCAGCTCCTCCCTATCACCTGCCTCCCCCTACAACCTTAATCTCTCTCCCCTATCCATTTCCTTCCATTTTTGGACAAAACATGACCTGAAACTCCTCCCCCATGCCTTCCTTTTTCCCTTCCTTTCCTCTTCTTCTTGCCACCGCAGGCCACGTGCCTGCCTCCCCTACACCTCCACTTAACCCACCCACACATGTGTCCTCTCCCTCTTGAGCCACATTTCTCCCTACAAACCTCCCCCTTTTCTCTCTCCTCCTCCCCTATTTTCACTTCGCCATCGCCAACTGCTGCTGCCACCACCCAAACAACCACCTGCACCACCTCCTGCCACCCCTACTACCACCCTACAACACCAAGCCACCCCTTGAGCCCCTCCAGCCTCCCTTCTTCCTCTTCTTTTCCCCCCCCTTCTCGACCTCCACCCTGCACCTCCACTATCCGCCGCCTCCCAAGCCACCAACCTAATCCCTACAACCTCCTCTATCACCCCATGTCCTCCTTTAGTCGAAACCCAACCCAAAACCCCCTCATTTTCCTTCTTCTTTTCCTTCCTTCTTCTCCTTTGCCTAACCCTCGACCCACTTTTGCAGCCCTACAACCACCACCTCTACAGCCTTTGGCCGCCAATAACCCATCCTCAACCACCACCTACACCCCCACTCCACTTCTGCACCTAGCCTCTGCCCTAACTCTCTTCCACCTACCCTCCTCCTAGCCCCCAAAACCCCAACCTGAACCAACACCCCTCCCTTCTCCTATCCCCTCCTTGGACCCCTTCCTCCTTTATTTATGCATGCAGCTCACACTACATGAGAAACGTGAGCCTTGCCTCAATTTATAACCTAAACTTAATTAAATTTTAAGGTATAAAAATAGTTGGTGCATTATTATAACACACCAAAATTTACTACCAATTTTTTTTCAGCGGAAGTTTAAAACCAAAATACCGGGTGTTACCGCCGTAATTGGTGTAAGTCTGGCTTATTATACCATCCTCACACCAATCACAAGGCTAACCGTTACAAATAAAATAAGGTAAGTAGACATAAGATAACTTTATAATGTAAATAAGAGTTTGGAGGTTATCTCCGAGTACAATATCCAACAAATACAAACAAAAGGGATACCATGGACCGAAGAGTCCAAAAAGGGTATCCAGGTAACATAACCTCCGGATAACATGACTCTTCGCCCAACACCTAGTAAAGATAACGATCACTCTTCCCCATACAATAGATCAAAGGTAGCAAAATCATTAACTGGGTCCTCAAAGAGTTGCACAAAACCATCAGAGTCTTCTGCTCGTGGGAATGAGCAGCACCCGTAAAAAGGATGATCAGTACGCTACGTACTGAGTAAGGTAACAATACATTCAAACAAGAAACACATAAGTACATGCTTTCACAGTAGAAAATAGTATACATGTGAGGTACAAGATTCAATACAAAGCGATTATTAGTCTAGATTCGTATTATGAGAAAATAACATGGTCCAGTATTTTATTTACGTTGAGTTCAGGGACCCCACTATTCTTAAACTGGTGGAACGGTCTGAAGCACCTCTCGGGGACAACACACCCGAGCCACTATTATCATTCGGTGGAACGGATCCTACACCTCTCAGGGAAAAACGCTACTGAGCCACTATTCTTAACCGGTGGAACGGTTTAAATCACCTCTCAGGGACAACACACCTGAACCACTATTATCGTCTAGTGGAACGGACCCTACACCTGGTCCTGCCTCACGTAATCTTCCACTTTAAATTATTAGTATCTTATTCATTACTTATCTCATATCATATTCTTATTCACGTTGAGTATAGGGCCCCACTATTCTTAATCTGGTGGAACGGACTGAAGCACCTCTCAGGGACAAGACACCTGAGCCACTATTATCGTCCGGTGGAACAGACTCTACATCTCTCAGGGCAAAATGCTCTCGAGCCACTATTATAAACCGGTGGAACGACTTGAATCACCTCTCAGGGACAAGACACCTGAGCCACTATTATTGTCCGGTGGAACGGACCCTACACCTCGGCCCAACTCACGTGATCTTCCACTTTAAGTGATTAGTATCTTATTCATGATTTTTTTATGAGTACAACACATTCTTAAGGTAAAAAAGACATTAACATATAGATAATAATGCCTTTCCTCACAGGCTACAAGCTTATTTACCTTAAAAAATCCTAAGTTCACATTTTAGGCATAACTCGTCTTATACCAAATCATTTACCCACCATATTTAGTATATCCTCCTTAAATAATATTTTTATTAATATATCCGAAACCCAAAGTCTAAATGCCACATCTCGCTCATGCAATAATAGTTTGATATAAAAAGTTACTATATACAAGATTCCCAAAACCCTAAATTCACATGTCATTCATAACTTTTCCTAGGATGCTCAAATAATTATCAAATTTAATATAAAACCCCAAAATAGAAATATTAGCAACATATCCAAAATTCGTAGCCTAACTATAATATTTTACACATGTGATAATGACATTATCGCTTTAGGGTTACTAATTCCCAAATTAGACCATTCTCTCACTCGAAGAACTTATGACATTCACAATCATGCCCAAACACTTCACATGATATTTATTAGCATAATATAACCCTTCTAACCTATTTTAAAATACCAAAATTTTCATATTAATCCATATTGACCAAAATACCCCTTAGGATGGCCGATAGCCCTTATTTTCACAAATGATTATATTTTCTGTACCATCATTTCCCACTTGTCATGCTTATTAGGCCCATATTATTCTTCCACACACTATACTCTCCCACAAAAATTTTGGTATAGCGTAACAATAACATACCGACACTACTTTTATCGTTCAAACTCTCTTATAGCACATACTCCAAAATTACCACAATAGATCGTTAACAACATACAATTAACAATATAATAATTGTAACATAATAATACACATAGCCATTTAAAAAATTTAACACAAGTCCCTAAACATTGACTAGTATCCTTACAAAAAAAGCTTCGGTCTCTAAGCACGCTTAGCCTATTCCGGCTCTTCCGATACCTCTGGTAATTCACCTAAGAAAGTTAGCAACACTATAATTACCAACTTAATATTGATAGGTGACATAATAATAATATTACTACTAATAATAATAATAGTAGTAGTAGGAGTAGTAGTAGTAGTAGTAGTATTAATGATAATAATAATGATAATATAATTATCTTTGAATTTACCAAAACACCCTTATATATATATACACACACACACACACATACATATACGCATATATACATTACGGGACTTACGACTTAAACACACACACTAGCAGCGTCTCACATTGCGTGCATGCAACGTGAGTGCACGACAAGAGGGGAGGGCTGGCTAGGAACTGCAGAGAGAGGGGGTGGTCGAAGGTGTTGGTGCTGCGGGGGAAGGCTGGGCGACGGTGGAACAAAGGAAAACAGGGTTGCTGGCTGGTTTGGGCGACACGCAGGGCTACAGTGGAAGCTGTGTAACCAAACAAGCCGAGAAAGACCAGGAAAAAGGAGGGAGAAGGTAGAGGGCTGCAGCGGTGGAGTGGTGTAGGGGCAGCAACGCAGGCTGGTTGGCTTAGGCTGGGGGTCGAAGCTGCAGAAAACAGAGGCAGGGAAGGAGGAGGAAGGAAGGAAAGGGGGTCGAGGAGGAGAAGACGGTAGGGGCAGGTGGTGCAGGGGAGAGCTGCAGTTGGCGATGGCAGCGACAATCAGAGGTCGCGGTGGTGGCGACGGTTAGCAGCTGTGAAGGTTGGAACCGGCAGGAATGGTATGCAGAGAAGAGAGAAAATAAAGAAAACAAAGGGAGTGTAAATCACAGGGCATTTATTGCTACGGGAAAGAGAAAGAAAGAAACAAAATAACTGTAGCAAATGATAATGTAACCGGGCGAGGGAAAGAGGAACTAAAAAGATAGAAAGAAAGAAAAAAAAGTAAACATTGGGAATGATGGATACGGATAGTAGAGGAAAAAATATAAGGCGTGCACGCAAGTGTTTGAGAGAAAAAAATGTGCACGCAAGGATAAGGAACAGGAAGAATAGGAAAGAGAAAAAGAAGAAGAAGAAAAAAATAAAAATAAAAAGAAAATAAAATATGGATTTAGATTAAAATAATTTAGGTTAAAGTATTATGATATATAATAAATAATTATTCCGAAAAGGGAATAAATCGGATAAAGATAGGTTTAATAAAACAGAAAAATGCACAATAATTTGAGATAAATTTTAGGATTTTATTTCGGATTATGGATCAAGGTTGAAATAAAAAAAATAATTAACTAAGGTTTAAAACTAGAGAGTAAGGGTAAAATTGAAAGGATAAATTTGTTTTTTTTAGATTAGAATTGGGTTACAATACTAATTATTTGAAATTAAGGTTACCTAAAATTTTGGGGTATTACAATTATATATTAATTAAGCTTTTGATATAAAAATTATTCCTTTGATTTTTCCTATTCTATTATGCTAATATTTTATATTGTTTTAGGGATTGATTTTTTACTAATCAAAGCTTGTATCTTTAATCGGGGTATCGATAAGGTTTAATTTTTGTGGAAAATAAGGTAACTGTTAAACCTTACTTAAATGTATGGATATATGCATGCTAGCATAGTAGGGTTTTTAATATGTTTATATGCATAATATGTGTTGTTAAGTATAATGTTTTAGTTGCATGTGTTGATTGATAAAAAGGAAATCAAGTTAATTTATGTCTCATGTGTAGCAATAATGCATAAGGAAGGAGTTTTGTTGTTAACAGTGAGGTTAAAAGTATATGTATGGTATGGTATGTTAATATGGCCATTTGGTGCATAAGTAATGTTAATATGATCCCTAGGGGCATTTTGGTAATTTGTGCATGTGCAAAAGGTGTGGCCTAAAAATGTGTGTGGTAGGTGCTTATGAGTATTAAAGTTAAATAATAATAGTTGATGGAGTTGGATGATGGGTATGGAGTATGAATATTAATATTTTATGTACTGAGAGTATTTTGGGTAAAAGTAGTATAATAAGGGCAAAATGGTAAATTACAAGAGTAAATGGGGGTAAAATGGTAAATGGAAAAAGATGGAGGGCATTTTAGTAATTTTACATGGATAGGGGATAACTTGGTAATTTTTGGGTGTAAGAAAGTATTTTAGTGAATTAAATATAATGGAAAGGGCATTATGGTAATTTTGTAAGGGGTAAAATGGTAATTATATAATGTAGAAGGGTAAAATGGTAATTATAAAGGAAGGGTATTTTGGTAATTTTGTATAAAGGAAGGGTATTTTGGTAATTATGTAATGTGAAAGGGCAACATGATACTTTGGTATTATGGAAGGATATTTTGGTAATATGTAAAGTGAAAGGGTAAAATGGTAATTTAGTATAAAGGAATGGTAAATTGGTAATTATGTAATGTGAAAGGGAAAAATGGTAATTTGGTATAAATAAAGTGTATTTTGGTAATTTAATTAAAGTAGAAGGTAAAATGATAATTTAGTATAAGGGAAGGGTATTTTGGTAATTTAATTAAGTAGAAGGGTAAAATGGTAATTTGGTATAAAAGAAGGGTATTTTGGTAATTTAATAAAATAGGGTAAAATGGTAATTGGTATAAAAGAGATGGCATTTTGGCAATTTGTAGAAAGATGGGCAAAATAGTAATTATAATAACAAAGAAGGGCAATTTGGAAATTTACCCATTTAAAAGGGGTAAAATGGTAACTATAATAATGAAGAAGGGGTAATTTGGTAAATTAGCTAACTAAAGGGGCAAAATGGTAATTATAGTGATGAAGAAGGGCAATTTGGTAAATTAACCAAATAGAAGGGCAATTTGATAATTATAATAATGAAGAAGGGAAAAATGGTAATTATAATACTAAAGAATGGCAATTTGGTAATTTACCCATTTAAAAGGGGTAAAATGGTAATTATAATAATGACGAAGGGCAAAATGGTAACTATAATAATGAAGAAGGGGTAATTTGGTAAATTAACCAACTAAATAGATAAAATGGTAATTATAGTGATGAAGAGGGGTAATTTGATAATTTAACCAACTAGAAGGGTAATTTGGTAATTATAATAATTAAGAAGGACAATTTGGTAGATTAACCAACTAGAAGGGCAATTATAATAATGAAGAAGAGCAATTTGGCAACTTAATAAGCCTAAGGGGCAATTTGGTAATTTAGATAAGTATAAAGGGGTAATACGGTAATTTGACCCACATGAAGGGTAAATTGGTAACTTAATAAGTATGAAGGGTAATGTTGGTGATTTAATAAGTAAGGAAGATAATTTAACACACGTAAATGGCAATTTGATAGTTATGCAACATGGAGGGTAATATGGTAATTTGGAAATTAAAAAGGAATGACATGGTAATTATGTAGACAAAGGGTATTTCAGTAATTGTGTAAGGATGGTGGGGGTAAATCAGTAACTTGTATTTAACGTGTTAATGGATTGAATGATATAGTGTTATATCATAATTATGCAAGGGGTGCCTGGGTGCCTGGTAAGTAAGTGTGCATGGAAATGTGTGTTAGGTATGTTTGAAGTATGTGTTAGGGTATTGGTGTATGCCATGATCCTTGATATAGAATGCTTGATTATATGGCCAGTATATATTTGTATCTTTGGATTTGTGACAGTTTCCCTTCCCTCGAATTGAATAAACAGACCTTTGAATAAGACACGAATAAAGTACTAATTACGTAAAGTAAAAGAGTATTAAGTTGGGTCCAGACTGATCCACTGGCAATAATAGTGGTTAGGCGCAAGATGTCCTGGAGACCGGTCTACCGACGAATTATAGTGATCAGGTGCATTTTACACTGTATGTTTTTGGTCCACCGGTTATAATAGTGGGGGATCCCAAGCTCAATAAACCCTGTATTTTGGATATTATTAAAGTATGGGAATACACTAATCACTTATAGTGGAACACCATGTGAGTTGGGGCTAGATCGGTCCATCGACAAATAATAGTGGCTAGGTGTAGGGAGCCCTGGAGACCGGTCCACCGGCAAACAATAATGGTTAGGTGCATTCTATCCTGTATGTTTCCAGTCCACTGGCTATAATAGTGGGCTTTCCGCACTCACATGGATATCATTCGAAAGACAATGATTAAATAATAATTGATTAATGGCTTAAGACCAAAAGTATTAATTTCACATTATGATCTATTGATATGACCTGAGTTGGTTTTAATGCTTTCCCTATTTGGGTATATGATGGATTTGTTAAGTACATGGATCTTGTGTTATGCATGTGCCATTGTATGCGGTGTTGCCTTGTGTAGTAGCTCGGATGTTATCATCCTATATAGTCCATGTATTATGTGTTGCATGCGGGCCTGCCTTTCAGTTTGGTTTAAAGGGTTACTCGGTACCATAGTACTAAAATATTTCATTTGTGGGCCTCTACCTATTCAATGGATAGTGTCCCTTGTAGATCCATTACAGATGCTATTCAAGTGGGTAATGGAAATAGCATAATGATTTATTGGGGGAAACCTTTAAGGTTCTCTTCCACCCTTTTTAAAGTTCTTGGTAAATGATCTTGATTCTTCTAACCACTATTGATGGATTGTATTCATGTAAACTGATTATTGCGTTACTCTGATTTAACTAAAGTCTGATTTTGAGGAAATTGTATATAATCTTTTAGCCTTAGCACTTGGTATTAGAACGGTAGGAGAAAACCGGTCCGGTACTAAGTGTGGCGGTAATATTTCCAAAATTTACGGTTTTTGATTTTCGCTTCCACTATTTTATTTTAATAAAATAAAATATTTCATTAGTGAATTTTGGGGGTGTTACAACTATGGTCTATGAGTATTTGATGGTATTATTACCATAAAGATTGGCTAGAAGAGAGCCTAAAACAATTGTTTGAGCTTGACTAGTTAAATAATTTGATAAGCAAGTTGAATTATTTGATTATAAGAACACATATTAATTTGGCTTATTTATGCATATTTTTCAATTAGAATTACAAACATGGCGAAATGATATATATATATATATATATCATGATAACTAATCAAAACCAAACGTGATAGTTCAGTACATTAAAGAGTAGAGTTTGGGTATGTTTAACAATAAACATAGGTTCGACAAGCTTTTGTGTCAACTTGTGACAATTGAGGACACACACACACACACACAACCATTCTTTATTTAAATATTTTCTAAATACAAAAGAGTAGAAAAATTAGTCCCACCGCTGCCTCCGCCATCCCCCGTCTCTCTCTCTCTCTCTCTCACAAACACACACTATACCTATCAAATCAAGATTCGCATGAATTTTATGCTAGGGAATTGATTATTGTGTAACCTTCATCTCTCTCTCAATCTCCATCCTCCTTGGCCTATGTTTGGAATATATATATATATATGTGTGTGTGTGTAATTTTTGATTCCAAACAACTACTTTTCAACCGCTTTCTTTAAAAGTGTAATACTAATTTTGGTATGTTCACATATGAAATATAGTAAAATAGTAAATCTAAGAAGCAACCAACCAAAAATAATTATTTTTCCCAGCAAAGGCTTAGATATCATATAACTAACCTCATCTACACAATTTCAAACTTCTACCTCTTAATTGCCAATTTATCCCTCCCTTGATTTTTCTCTTTTTGCTAGTTGTTTCCATTGCGAACATGCAACAAATCTAAATTTGAATATATACATTTGATAAATATATTTTACTCCAGTCATCCACAATCTAAACCTTATGGTTTTTTCCTTTTGATCATATAAAGTTGTCAAGCTATGGTATTTATTTGGGGTAAATGTAGGTGTTATATTAGATTATGGTTAGGTTTTATTTTCATTAAGTGTATATTGGTTTATTCAAAAAGTTTTGATTTTAATGACTTGAGGATATATAGATGAAAGGAATTTAACCATTACACAAATTTCCTTTATTTTTTTAAATAAAATAAACAGGATTGAACTTATTTTACATAATATTTTTTGGTTACAATGTCAATTTAAACTGTTCCCAACAATCGAAAGACAAGAAAAAACAAAGAAAACACTTCCTAAAAAAATATAATAGTGCAATACTGGCATCTAATACGTATCAGTCATACGAAACTAATAAAATAAAGAAGAAATCACAAGGTTTATTGATACACTTAAGATCAATGATTACAAGCTACAATTAAGAACCACTCTTGACTTTCTTGATTTCTATTCTTCTCTCTTGATTGCATGTCTCAGTTTTTAGTCTTCTTCTTTATATCCTTTTCAACTCCTACCCTCTACTCTCTATCCATATATTTATATTCAAAAGGGAAAAATAACAGAGAAGTAACAAGACACAAAAACTACACACTCATACACCCCATAATCCCTAAACGATGTCACTCTAATTAAAATGTTATAAGTATATAACATCAACCGGATGATTGAAGGAATATTCCTGGTTTGTGGCTATGATGATGTGGACAACCTTCCATATACAACTTCACAATTCTCCACCTCATTTACATATCATAAACATGACATGAGTTTATAGCAAAATTCAAATATATATTTTGACATTGGTTTTGTTAAGATATCACCAAGGTTGTCTTCAATACCTATCATCTCAAGGATGAAACTACCACCTCCAGTCACCTCTTAAATGAAATGTAACTTTACTTGTAGAAGTTTTGTTCTCTCATGATAGACATGATTTTTACTCAAAAATAATACACTTTGATTATCACACCATACCATTAGTCTTGAGGATAAGTTGAAACTCTATCACCAACCCTTTCAACCACATTACCTATTTTATTGCCTCTGTATAACCAATATACTTAGCTTCCATGGTTGATAAAGCCAAAACTCTTTGCAATGAAGATTTCCAACTTATAGTGTAACCACTTAGCCAAAACACAACCAGATTGTGACCTTCTAGTGTCCAAGTCTCCTGCATAATCTGAGTCGATGTAACCTTACAGATCAATTTGGCTATTCGAGTTTCCACTAAACATTAGTTCAACCCTTCTTGATCCAGCCAAATACCTAAAAATCCATTTTATAGTCTTCTAGTGCTCTATTCAAGGTTCAAAAATAAGCCTACTTACCATACTAACAACATAAGCTAAGTCTGGTCTAGTATGAATCATCAAATACATCAAGCTTCCTACATTCCTTTGGCAAGGTACTCTCTCCATATACCTCCTTTCCTCCTCAATTTTAGGAACTTGATCTCTACTAAGCATGAAATGTACTGTCATGGGGGTTAATACATATTTTATTCCAGAAGAACCAAATATTTCAAGTATTTTATCAACATAAGAGCCTTGCGATAAGAATAACTTACTATATTTCCTTCGTCTCTAAATTTCCATACCCAAAATATTTTTAGATGCCCTCAAATTCTTCATATCAAAGTCCTTCTTCAGTAATATTTTAACCTTACTCATATGTTCTATACAATTACCGGATATGAGCATATAATCTAAATATAGCACTAAGAATACATCCTCAACACCTTCCATGTGTTTATAATAAACACATGAATCAAAATTAATTTGTTTGAACACAATACACTTTACATATACGTCAAACTGAAGATTCCATTGTCTAGGACTTTTTTTAAGTCCATACAACGATCTTCTCAAAAGACACACCCAATCCTCATTACCTTTCTCAACATATCTAATAGGTTGCTTCATGTATATCTTTTCATTCAATTCACCATGTGATGCAGGAGAATCTAATGATTCTCATGATTCTCAAGGTAAGGAAGAATTAGCTTTCTTAATATTAGAGCCAATCATTTTAAATATTCTTGATAATATGTCTATACTTGGTATTGAAAACAATTCAATATATTCTTGCAGGCATTACATATTTACAAGGAGAAGATGTTAATACACCAAAAGTGACTTAAAGTGTACAAGGATTCAAAGCATGAAAGGCTATAGCATACATGGGATAATACTACAACAAGATATAGTTGGTGATATCATTAGTTATATTAAGCTTGTTGTAAACCCTAAGTTTATTTTATGTAAATTAGGGTTTTATTGTAATTTCATATATGTACCATAGTTGATTGTGTGGCTTTGTAATGTTAGTCATTAGTATCATTTAGATGATGATATTATGGGTAAGTTTAGGTATTATATGGGCTTAATTCAAGTGAGTTAAATGGCTTGAATTAAGATGGGAAACTCGGCTGGTTTAAGGCCTTGTAGTCGTTCTTCCTCCCTTATAAATGCCTAACTTATACATGCATAATGCATATATGAAATATAGAATTTTTTAAACATAGAATTTACACAGCTAAGCCTGTGTTTATCCTCTCTTTTGAGTCTCTTTCGATCAAGGAAAACCTGGGGTTTTATCCTTCTTCATTCGAGCCTTTGAATGAATTGTATCATTCAAAGTATCCTACTGACACATTGCATACAACCGAGTTTAACCTGCATTAAACCACCCTTCTTTTCTTCAACTTCAAGTGTTGATCGACACAATCAAAGTAATAGTGGATCCTGTGTTTCCTCTCCACCTTGATCCATCTCACCATGAGTAAAAGTTGTCTTAACATCTAGTTGCTCGAGTTCCATATCATTTATTGTAGCCAATATTTTTTTGGTGCATATATTTTTTTGTAATCTACCCCTTCTTCTTCTTCTTCAGTGAACCCTTTAGCTACTAATCTAGCTTTAAAACTGGGTTTCTAACCAACTTCAAGAGGCTCTTTTAGCTTATGTATCCACTTACAACCAACTAGCTTCTTATTCTAAGGCTTGGAAGACAATATCCAAGTGTTATTTCTATGCAAATAATTCATTTCTTTATCCATAGCTTCAATACATTCCTTGCTACTTCTTCTTGCAATTGCTTCCTTGTAACATTTAGAATCCAGCTCCATCTCACTTGCTGCATTTAAAGCATAAGCAACAATGTTAGCATACGCAAATATACTTGGAGGTTTTATTTCCCTTATTTGCTTGTCTTGAGCTAGTTGATACTTGGATAAACTCTCTTGAGCATCAAAATTATATTCACCATCAGAATTAATAACAGATGGGATACTTTTTATCACAATATTGTGTTTAGCCTCTGCTAGGATCCACCTCAAGATTTAATTTCTCATTATTAAACCCATGCAACTAGTCATTTTTATAGAAATGGTTCATATAGAACTCAAATTATCTAAACTTAACATCCCTACTAAAATAATATTCTAGGGTGTTTTTCATCTAATCCTAATATTTTATATCCTTTAGTACCTTCAGGATATCCAAGAAGAACACACTTTCTTACCCTAGATCTCAACTTCCCTTTATTGATGTGAGAATTGGATATGCACCTAAACACCCTTAGGTATCCATAATCTCCAGGTTCACCACACCACCTTTCCATAGGAGTATCAAACTCAATGGAACTAGATGAGCACTTTTTTATATGATGACAAGTTGTCTTAGCTTCTTCGACCCAATATGATTAAGGTAAACCTGAAACAACCATCATGCATCTAACCCTTTCTATGATAGTTCGATTCATTCTTTTAGCTAATACATTCTGTTACAGAGTTCCTTTATCTGTAAGATGTCTTACAATCCTATTAGCTTTGTAGAGTTCATAAAATTCTGTATTATAGAATTCCAAACCATTATTTGTTCTTAACTTCTTAATTTTTCTCCCAGTTTGAGTCTCCACAAGTTCCTTCCATTCCTTGAAGTAATCCAAAGCTTCTCCTTTGGTCTTCAAAAAGTATATCCACACACGTCTAATATAGTCATGAATTAAGGATAGAAAATACCTTTCTCCACCATTAGATGACGCACTTGTAGGGCCCAAAAAATCTAAATGTACATAATCCAAAGCCTCTTTAGTTTTATGTGTGCCTTTTGAGAAATTCAATTTCCTGGCCCTTCCGTAGACATAATCCTCATAGAAATTAAGGTCTGATATGCTACTTTTGTCAAACATACTTTTTCTTTCAAGGAGTTTCAGACCCTTTTCACTAACATGTCCTAGCCTATGATGCCATATCATTGCATCATTGACTTCCCTTTCTTTGTCACTTGTAGATACATTCAAGTCCTATGCTGGATTTACTTTTAACAAATATAATCCATTTTCTTGAACTCTTTTCAACATCACCATTGAGCCTCTTGTTCCTCTCAACACCCCCTTCTCAACTTCAATGCAAAAACCTTCATTATCCAAGGTTTCTAAATAAATTAAATTTATTTTCAGCTCAGGTACATGTCTTAAATTATTAAGAACAAACTTGGATCCTAAGGATGTATTGATTATGATTTTTCCAACACCAAAGACTGTGTAGGACTTATTCCCTAACAAGACATGTCCTCCATTTTTTTCTCATATTTTGAAAATTTAGTCTTGTTAGGGCGCATATGGTAAGTGCAACCAATGTCCAACACCCATCTACTCGAACTCTGTGCAGTTGATATCATTAAAAACTC
Organism: Tamarix chinensis; assembly: GCA_030549775.1. Classification (NCBI taxonomy): domain Eukaryota; kingdom Viridiplantae; phylum Streptophyta; class Magnoliopsida; order Caryophyllales; family Tamaricaceae; genus Tamarix; species Tamarix chinensis. Next base: position 135,330,266 of record CM060171.1, read on the forward strand.
TACACTATCATACCCTTCACTCACCAAATCCACACCACCATAATCTCACTTCTTTATACCATCTGTCTTCATGGTTAAACTTCCCTTTTCTCTATTAGGACATACCTTTTATAGTCTCCCTTTTTATCGTAGTGAAAGCACTTTCTCTTAGCCTTACTTTGTGAATGAGACTTGCTTCAGACGTTTATCTTTTCCTTTTTCTCAAATCTCCCTCATGTAAATAGTCCTTCAGGTACTGATTCTTTCTTTTGAATATGTTTCTTCATTTCTTTTGATGTGAGTGCAGTGATTACATCTCCTAATGTGAGATCCTTTGATCGTCATAACATTGTGTCAAAAAAATGTGCATACCTATCTCGAGGAAGATAATTAAGCAAGATTATAGCCAAGTGTTCATCCTTGAGTTTTACATCAATGTTTTCAAGATGAATAATGATCTTATTAAACTCATCTAGATGATCTTCTAGTCTTCTATTAGGATGCATATTATAGGAGTAAAGGTGTTGTTTTAGGATATCCCTCTTAGTCAATGATCTTGTCATAAATAGAGTTTCCAATCTTTCCTATATTACCACAACATTAGTTTCTTTGGAGATATCCTTCACTACTCTATCACCTAGGATTAAGTTGCTATATGCCTTTTCCATTATTTCACTCCTGGTTTTCTTATCTGCCAACGCCAAGTGGAGACCCTGTTGCACTATTAGGGCTTTCATTTTTCCCCACCATACCGAGAAGTCATTTTTCCTAGTAAACTTATCAACATTGAATCTTGCAGACCCCATTGATCTCCTTTAACCTAGCTTTGATACCAATTGTTCGATTGAAAAGTCAATTTAAACTCTTTCCAGCAATTGAAAGACAAGAAGAAACAAAGAAGACACTTCCCAAAGAAAAATATGGCAATGCAATACTGATATCTAATACCTATCAGTTAATCGAAATTAAGAAAATGAAGAAGAAATCACAAGATTTATTGATACACTTAAGATCAATGATTATAAGCTACAATCAAGAACCACTCTTGAGTTTCTTGATTTCTATTATCTTCTCTCTTGATTGACTGTCTCAGTTTTTAGTCTTCTTCTTTCTATCCTTTTCAACTCCCTCCCTCTGCTCCATATCCATCTATTTATATCGTAGAAGGGAAAAAGAATAGAGAAATACCGAAATACAAAAACTACACACCTATACACCCCATAATTCCCAAACGACATCACTCCAATTAAAATGTTAAAAGTACATAACATCCAACTGGATGATAGAAAGAATTTTCTTGATTTGTGGCTGATGTGGATGACCTTCCATATACAACTTCACAATATTTTTGTTAAATATTTTTGTTATTCTAAATAATAAAATCATTTTTTTAATTCAATTTGAGGTATTTTAATTTTTTTTTCAGCGTGTTATTACTCTTTATGTTTAGTATTTTTTTTTACATGGATACTAGTATTTTATGAAAATTTTGGAAGGTTGCATTGGTTGTTATACTTTGGTCGATATGGGAAGAATGAAATGCAAGATTGCTTGAAGGAAAGAGTTATAGCTTAACAACGGTTCGGGACTTGATTCTCCTAAGGATGGGATGGTGGATAAATTTATGGATCTAGTCACCCAATTTCCCTTATGCAACAATTAATGAATGGAGTATTATTAGCAAAATGACAGGAACCAAAACAAAAATATAATGGCTTAGTGGAAAGCACCAAAAATGGAACACATATGCTTCCTCTTGCAAGGAAACGGGGAGAACTAAAATAGTGGTAGTACTACGTGATCGAAACCTAAGATTTCACCGTGTTTTCTTCATACCAATCGATTGCAGAAGTTGAGATTGCAGAGGTGTTGGTAGTGATTTAAGTAGCCTTTTTTTTAATCTCCCAAAAGGAGAGGACAACGTTGCCTTAAAATGATACATAGTGGAGTCTTGATTCTAAAACGGTAGTGTGATAGTGTAATTACCCCCAAGGAGGAGCACGGAAACGGAATTACCCACTTAGTCTTATTAGCAACATGAGCCTTTTTATAGGGGGAGGTGCAGGTATGCTTCGAAGGCAGAGAATCAAATTGCTTAGTAGGCACTTTGATAAAGGTCGGGCTACCACGACATGAGGCATTATTTGCCTAGATTTGAATTCCTGCATAGCTGTAATCTAAGGGACTAGGCAAAGAAATATGTAATAGGGGTTATATTAAGTTGTAAGGTGGAATCTTATCTATGGCTGGATGCATTGTTGCAGGGTTGCTCCATGCATGTAATGTACCTTGTTCTGGGAAATGCATGGTAAATTGTTAGGTGACCCAGGTTTAAGTGTGTGAAATAGATTTATTACTTCATGTAACATGAATCATGGTAATTTAGATTCTTTTAAAAAATTCTCCTCATCAAGAGCCTCCCTCTCTTTATGAATAAATTCTACTTATCTAAAAATAATATTGTGATAATTATATGCTCACTCACTAGATAAAATTGCATGGTGGTTAAAAATGAATTATTATCTACTGACAAAGAGAAACTTCTCTCATTGAATGAATACATAAAAAAAGTGATCACAAAATAATGCTAGTTTTCTCACTTAATATTGATAAATAAATAAAAAAGGTTTTTTTTTACAAAGGCAACTAGTAGTAGCTAGAGTTCGATAGTTTATGTCAGCTTAATCATTTTCTAAACTTATTGTTGCAATTCTTACTAATAAAATGAACAAAAGATGCCTCAAAGTGCCTTTAATTCCTTAGAAGCAAATTTCTTGAGTCAAGATCTCACTTTCATCTAAGAGTAGGGATGTAAATAGGATGGGTTCGGAGTGGGTACATTGATATCTTTATCCATACCCGATAAAAAAATCCATACCCAAATCTAAATTTGTATCTGTATTCGAATGGATATTTATTAATACATCCACATCTATATTTGTTGGATATCTATTACCTGAAAGATTATTTGTTTATCTATTGACAGATATTATCCAGTGGATAATTCTATTACCCAAAAAATAAACACATTTAGAGTTGAGTAAAATGATATATTTTACCTTAATTTATACTATATTTATTTTAAAATTAAGGGTAAATGGGTAATTATATACTTGGTAAATGGGTACAGATATGAATACGGATATGGATATCTCATATCCATATCCCTATCCGAATTCGACGGGTATTTTGTATTCATCATCCATATCCGTATCAAACGAGAAGTTCCTGCCCTCTTTTTCTGTTTAATCTCCTTGCACTGGTTTCTATGGCTAACACCACCATTCCCAACTCTGTTGAGCCAAACAACACACTTGTGGTTTTCTCCCTCACTAACATTATCAAACTCAACTCCTCAATTATTTATCCAACTTGAAGCCACACCGGTCAAGTATGGCCTATTCTAGTTTCTTGATGGCACCCATCCCCCTCCACCATCTACCGTCACCAATGATTCTACTATGAAAATCAACCCAACACACACAATCTAGCACCACCAAGATCGTCCGCTTTTTGGTACTCTTGTAGGCACTCTTGAATCAACTACAGTTCCCTTAGTATCTCGTGTCAACACTTCCAAGGATGCGTGGGATATCCTTGCTCACACCTGCACTCATCAATCATGTGGTTGTGTCAAACTCCTCAAAGCCAATTTCCAATATTTCACCAAAGTTTCCCAAACTATCACTGAATACATCAACTCCATTCGAGATTGTGTTGACTAATGGGTCAAGCCTAGTGATCCTATCTCATTGAAGGATTTGATTGACAAAGTCCTAAAAGGTCTCAAAAATCCAAATTTTCAACCAATCATTAATTCTATGGATGGTTGGGACACTCTCATCTCCTTTGATGAGCTGCATGAGAAGCTACTCATAAAAGAAGCAAATCCACATATTGATGACATCCAAACTTCCCTCCCTGCCACATCCCTTACTACTAGCACTCGATCCTTCATTCCATACCCTCATTATCAAAACCACAAACCTTCCCATACCAACCAAAAGAAGCACAATCCCAAAACTAGTGGCTAGCAAGTGCCGGTGGTGCCACGCTATTAGCCACTCTTTATATAGGTGTTGATATTTTCAAGAAAAATTCCCTAATTTTTATCCCTCCCCTCCACCTTCTACTACACACCAATATACTCCTCAAGCCCATGTTGATACCATGAGTAATACCAATGCCTCACCCTCGTGGCTACTTAACACGAGGGCAGCTCATCATGTCACTTAGGACCTCCTCAACTTGTCTCTTCACAACCCTTATGATGGAACGGAGAAAGTATTCATTGGTAATGGTATGGGTGTTCCTATTTCTTATATCGGTTCATTCTCCTTTTGCACTCCTTCTAAATCTTTGCATTTTTCAAATGTTCTCTGTGCTCCTACTATGTCCAAGAATATCATTTCTATTTCTCAGTTCTACAATGAAAATAATCTCCTACTGTGGGGTCCAACTAAACAAGGTGTCTATGAACTCCCTTTGTCATCATATATCTTAGCATTGTCTACTACTAAGGCTCCTGCAATTGATTGTCATCATAGGTTCGGCCATCCTTCTCTATCTATCCTCAAAACTTTAGTTTCCAATTTTGATTTGAATGTCACTATTTATTTTTCTTTCAATTGTAATCCTTATCAATGCAATAAGAGCCACAAACTTCCTTTCTATCATTATACTTTGTTTTCTTCTTCTCCTCTAGAGCTTGTTTACACTAACTTATGGACATCCCTGGTTTTATCTTATGACAGCTATAAATACTATATTATATTTGTGGACCATTTTTCAAAGTATATTTGGTTTTATCCTTTAAAACTAAAATCTGACACTAAACCAATCTTTATAAGGTTCAAATCTCTTGTTGAAAATTTTTTAATGCCAAGCCACTTAGAACTTTATATTCTGATAATGGGGGGAATATGTAGCCTTGAACACTTTTCTTACTATCAATAGTATCTCTCATCTCACCTCTCCTCCTCACACTTCCAAGAACAATGGCTATGCTGAGCGTCGGCATCGCCACATTGTTGAAACCAGGCTCTCCTTGCTATCCTATGCGTCTCTCCCTCAAGAGTTTTGGGCAAATGCATTTTCTACCGCTACCTATTTAATAAATTGACTTCCCATGCCCATATTAGTAGGAAAATCTCCTTACTTGTGCTTGTTTGTCGTGTCTCCAAATTACAATAAACTTGGCAGCTTTGGGTATCTATGCTATCTCTAGTTAAAACCATATACCTTGTACAAACTTGATCCAAAGTCTAAGCTATGCATTTTCATTAGCTATTCCAACACTCAGAGTTCATATCACTGTCTTGATCCCAATACTCATAAAATATATACCTCGCGTCATGTTTGATTTATTAAATCTATTTTTCCTTATCCCCAGCTCACATGTTCCCCATCGGCATCACCCCAACCCATACCAAATCATTAGTGTCCTAAAGTCATCTCCCTACCTATCATCTCTCATGCTTCTCCTTATCGGGAACCCCTTACTGCTTCTACATTTGTTACTCCTCCTTCCACTCCTTATGAGCTCCATATTATACCTTCCAACATCCCTTTCGTTGCATCTACCAGCTCCCCAGCCACTCCACAATCCTCTGCCTAGCAGCCAACTTCTATCCTTGACACAGTCACTGCCCAAGACCCAAACCAAAGCCAACCTCAACCCACTATTGACACACTAAGACTCAACTCCTCTCAACCTCCCTTTGGTATCATTACTCGCTCCAAGAACAACATTTTTAAGCCCAACACCAAGTACGCAAACCTTACTTTAGTCCAACAAAAATCTCTTACTCCTACTACTGCAATGCAAACTCTAAAAGACCCACTTTGGCGACAATCCATGGATGAAGAAATGTAATTTCTTTGGAATCTTGGTACATGGGACTTAGTTTCCTCAGATACTGCTCGTAATCTTGTCAAGTGCAAAAGGGTATTTCGTGTCAAATATGATAAACATGGAAACATTGTGTGTTATAAGGCTTGTTTAGTGGCTAAGGGTTTTCAACAATAGTCTGGCATAGACTATACCAAAACTTTCAGTCTAGTTGTCGAACTAGCCACTATTCAAATACTACTCACTCTAAGCGTGACTAATGATTGGTCTCTCCACCAACTTGATATTAATAATGCCTTCTTATGGTATTATTCATGAAGAATTTTACATGACTCAACCCCTGGCTATGTTGATATTACACATCCTACACATGTGTGCAAGTTAAAGAAGGCTCTTTATGGTTTCAAGCAGGCCCCTCAGGCTTGGTACAATAAACTCACTTCATTCCTTACATCTCACAGGTTCAAGCATGCTCTTTCAGACACATCTCTTTTTATACTTCATCATCCTTCATCACCCATTTATCTTGTTGTCTATATTGACGACCTTATTATCACACGTCCTCATGCATCTACCATTGATCTATTCATTCAGAAATTGTCTCACAGGTTTGCTCTTAAAGACCTTGGTTTGTTATCATATTTTTCGGGTGTTGACGTTGTGCCCACCAAGGATAGACTTTTCCTCAACCAATAGAAGTATATTGTTGAACTACTTGAAAAAATGGGTATGTTGGACTCAAAGTCCACCCTTACTACTATGTCTCCTTCCCAAACACTCTCAACAACTTATGGTGTTGCCCTTGCTGATCCTAAAGACTACCTAGTTATTGTGAGTGGTCTTCAATATCTCGCCTTTACTCTACTTGATTTTGCATACATTATGAATAAACTATCTCAATTTATGCATATTCCTACTACTTCTCATTGGTCAACATTGAAACGTCTCTTGTGTTACTTGTGTGGCACCCTTACCAAAGGCGGGATGATCTACAAATCATCTCCTCCTATCTTGCATGGTTTTTTGGATGCTGATTGGGATGGTGACAAAGATGAATTCACGTTAGCAATGGGTCATGCTATTTTCTTGGGATGAACACCGTTAATGTGGATGTCTAAGAAACAACGCACTCGAGCTTGGTCGTCCACATAATCCGAATACAATGTTGTGGCTGCCACAGCTGCTGAGATTATGTGTGTACAAAATTTATTTTACATGAACTTGGGGTTACAGTCGCAAATGTGCCGGTTATTTATTGTGATAATTTGGGCACCACTCATCTTAGTGCTAATCCTATGTTCCATTCATAGATGAAACACTTAGCTTTAGCTATTCATTTCATCCGAGAACAAGTTCAAGGGGGTAAGTTCAACGTTACACATGTTTCTAGTGATGAGTGGCTTGCTAACTTCCTCATGAAGCCTCTATCTAGACCACAACTCGATACTCTTCTAACCAAGATCGGTCTACTTGATCATTCGTTGACCGTCTTGCGAGGGCATGATAAGAATAATCTTGCCTATAACTAAAGATATGCATCAAAATCTTTATTTTGTCTCTGTAAATATATCTACTCCTAGATATACTCTTTATTTATGTTACTATCCTTATTGTTCGGTGCTAATGGTTATCATTAGCTTTAGTAACAACCTTGTATTATAAATACTTCTCTTCATAGTAAATACAATTAATAAAATTACTAAACTATTATATTTACATCCCTATTTAAGAAGGCAACAAATGAGGTTTAGATCGCCGATAGTCTGTTCATTATTCGAATCTATTAAGGATGTTCACGTTCATATCTATACTTGAATCCTAATGGGAATCACCAACTCAATCGTACTTGAATCCATTGGATACCTAATAACTAATATCCAACATATAATGTTATTTGACGAATCTTCGTTACTCGACTGATAATTCCTTACATGATACAACATGTGCTCCTTTTTCATATTTATCTTGGACAAATAATATATTTTCAAATTTTATCCTAAAAAACCATACATATAGTTTTTAATGTGGGCAAAAAAATTAATTTTGTAGGTGGGTAGAGGAATATAGAATGAATACATATACAAAATTTGATACCTTGTACCAATATCCATATCCACACCCAATATAAATTTCCATCTCTTAATCATATTCATATTCATATCAATCTATAAATATTGGTATTTGTAATCATCGGGTCCTCCTTTTGCCATCCCTTCTGTTTTGTCATTGTTAGTTGGGATTAGGGCTATTTATGTTATTTTATATCTGATGATGCGATCTGATATTTGAGTTAATTTGATCCAAAAAAATCAAATAACTGATTCGATATTGTTTTAAATCAAATATCCGATTCGATAAACAAAAAACCAAATAAATAGTATATTCGATTTGACAAATATAAATAATATTCGATCCGATAAATTATATACATATACACTCTAAATAATATTTATTTTTTTTATAAAATTTTAATTTATATAATTATGTATATGTGTGTGTGTGTAATTTGAAATGAGTGTTTATTGTAAGTAAGCTTTATACTTTTTAATTATTATTTTGATTAAATATTTAATTATCAGCCAAATTTTAGAATAACTAATTAAATATAATCTAATTTAATACTCAAATCAAATCATTAGATCATATTTGTTCAAATTGGATCAATTTTTTTTTATTTAATCGAATAATTTTTTATCCAATACTTCTCAATTTTAGCTAGCTTAAAAATTTCTAATATCTGACGGATTATTTGTCATTCAATCCTAAACTCCGGATATCTAAAGATTTTTTTTTCGGATATTTAAATTTTTTTTACCAAATATTTAATTAACGAATATTCGGTTTATGAACATCCCTACTTGAAATGTATACCAACCTAAAACCAAATTGAATGGATGAAAAATTCTTAAAAATTCTTGAACAAAAAAATGGAATGGTTTAAAATCTATCCGATAAAGAATTGGGTAGATCCTAATTTGAAATATCTATTTCTTTAATCTTAATTTCAACCATTATGGTCCTCAAATATTAAAGTTTTATGTGCTCAATTTATGGGAGAATACGTTCTCAAAGGTCATGAATCCAAATAATAAATTAAAATAGAACAACAAGAGAAAGAAACAATATGTAATTAAAGGAACACAACAACAGTAAACACTCATATCTAAAATACTACGTGTTGATTTGTCTAAGCTTTACTCATTAGAAGCTAATTTTAAGATTTTTCTTTATTTTTAAAAAAAGTAAAATAAAATTTTAAAATCCAACGTATATTCTTAAATGATAACATATAATGGTTACCCGAAATAATAATATGCTAATAACTATATGCAACAACTATTGATTTTCTAAACCATCCTAATATTTAATTCTTAGTATTTAGAGCCAAAACATTAAGATTTGAAACAAATCAGATAGGATGTTCTTAGAATTATAGAAATTTGACAATCCATATATGAATTTTGAGTATGCATCTATACACTTGCAAGTGTCTATTGTATAGTATTTAACTTACGCAAATTATTTTAAAAATAGTTATTTTACATCTTTGGAGTAAAAAAAAAAGTTTCAATGCAAAATACTAATATATTATACAAAAGTGTTAAATACGTAAACATCAGTAAGAAGAATTGAAGAACCACTGTCCTTTCCCGTCGCCTCGAAGAGATTTCGTACGCTCGCTCGAAAAGGTAAAAAGGAGATTTCGTATGGGTTTATATTTCGAAAACCAACAAAAGACGGCCTGACGATGAACCGGATGATCGCCCTCAGATAGCCCGTCGGACGACTGATAATTCTGAATTCTGATTGACCAGCCCCTGAACGCCACCACAGTCCGTTCGAGCGGTGAACAACGTCGATGGAAGGAGAAACAAGAGCGAAATTGAAGCGGGCATCAATTTTGTGCCTGGAAGGTTTCAAAGAGGCTTGCTGTCTTCATAGGGTATTCATCTTATGCTACAGGTTTCTCTCTTTCTTATCTCCTTTTCCACATCCTCCATCTACCCCTCTCTGGCTACCGATTCAATTTTGGATTGTTTTTTTCTTGTCATCTTCTTTTGGGGTTAAAACTTGATATTTCTCTCTTCAAGGTCGAGAAGTCTTCTGCTCAGAACCGTGCCATGTTTCCTCCTCAACGGCTTCATTTTCTTGGGCAGGTGACACGAAATTCATTCTGGGATTTCGAATGGTTTAATTGTTTTTCAAATTTGATGTTCTATATGATTCATTAGTTGACACTAAAGAAAATACTTGAACAGTGGGAGTTGCCAACTTTATACAAACCAGATAACGGCATCATTGAATTGCCTGATGATTTGGAGCTTCTAAGGGATAGGAGTCTCCTGAACTATTGCATGATGACTGTATGATCACAACACAACTTTGATAATAAGATAACTTTTCTTGATTACTGCTAAGATATAAGACAATAGATTTTGATAATATTATCTTATGCCCATCTCTAACTCCGGATCCTTGATCTTGCCTCTCTCTCTCTCTCTCTCTATATATATATATATATATATATGTGTGTGTGTGTGTGTGTGTGTGTGTGTGTGTGTGTATTGGAGTTCAGAGGCTAGTAAAAAATGCTTTGCTCTAGGACTACCTCTGCTGAATTGATTGGTTATTACTGTGCTTTTATTGTTTTCTCACGAAGCATGTTGCAGATCTGGCAAAAGATTTCATGTAAGGGCAGAAGATAATCTTTCCAATTAGAATTCTTTAGCTTTAGAATCCCACATTTCAGAATTTTTCGTTCCTTTCTCCCTGGGTAGCAGTTGCTGATGGCTGTAGGTATCTTTACTCTGACCAGCTCCTTGTCTTTGCCCCCTCTTTGAGAAGGCTTTCACAAATTAGAAATACCAGAGAGCTTGTACTTCCTGCTTCGTTTATTGCAACCATGATTTGTAGTTTGCTGGTGATCATAGTTGCTGATATAAAGCTGATTTATCATTTTTCCACGGGCTGCTGCAGATTTTATATTATTTGGTTTGATATCCTACAATTCTGGCTTCCTCTTGCAGTGTGCTGGCGCTAAACTCATTTGTCATCCCCATCTTGCAATGGATATTGCCAGATCACTGCCCACACATTGGTTATCAAGTATTATGTGCCTCTGGTACAGTTATGACGTTCTACTCCATATTGCGTGCTGGATTAATCCAACTCTTTTATGTGAGTATGTTATCTCTTGATCTGTGTAATGCGCCCCGAACTGTATGCTAATAATACTTTAGACATTTAGATGTTCAAGTCCTGATGTCTTCATGTGTTTATTCGATGCAGCTGTTTTGGTTTTATCCACTGTACATATTCAGCCTTATACTCAGCACCATCTGGTAAATATTTATGTCTTTTAAAATTTCACCCATCATTGAATTGCACTTATGTTTCATTTTTAGATGCGTTACAATTTATACCTCCTGACTTCTAAAACCTATACTTTATCCCTTGATGAATCTAGGCAACTTACTATACCTCTAATCCTGGAGTGATTAGCATCCCACTACATAATATTGCATTTATTGAAGGCACCATCACTGGGGATAAAGCAACTTTAAGATGCACTTATGAGAAACAGAGTAACAATTCACAACGAAGCAAAATTGATATCATGTTTAATATTTGAACTGAACTACAAATTACATAGAGGAATGCATCTAAATAAGGATATAAAAGATTATAAAATGAAGATATATACTAATAGAAAAATTGAAGTTCTGTCAGGTACTGAAATATGAACAAACTAAACTTATAAGACGATGTATAACTTACCATAATCTTCCAGATCAGTGGAAGAACTCCTAGCAATTCAACTTTTGGTGGCACCTTGGATCTGGGTCATGTTCCATCCTCAGACTTCACCTCAGTTTGTTTCTGCCTGCATTATCTGTTAACATTGCCACTCTCATGCAAGGAAACTGGGGATACAGATATTAGATTCAGAACTGATATGCAGGGCCTGAGAAAAGTTTGACTACGACAATTTTGCTTGATCTGGCCTGTCTAGATCTTTTAAGAGGAACTGCCTCTCAGCAGAATCATAGGAAAACAAAGAAAGAACTAAGGCTCAACAGCAGGTTCATTCTCAGAATGTTATTAATGCCTTCCCATGACTTAGTGTCAGTGTGTACATAATGAAAAATTTGAAGATTCAATTGCTAAAGTTCCATTCCTATTTAGCAAGAGCTTTCAACAAAGCATATATTGCGTTCAAACTGTAGATAGAACATTAAGGGATTTAATTTGGTAATCTTAATTATAGCATCCTAGAAATTTATCAGATTTATATTTCAGTGATGCAGATTTGTGGTATTTTCTATTGTAATGTGGATTCCCTAGCAAAATTCTTTCCTCTTTAAGTTCTCAAGACTCAAGCCTGTTGAAACACAGGTACAGTGATATAGCTAACCAAGGTTTCATTGCCAAGAGTGCGTCTACTTCAAACGTTGCTATGTCGGCCCCATCTTTGCAAAATGCTGTTCACCAGGATAGGCCTGTTGGTCTTGGGGGGTAAATTAGTAGCTGTATCAAGATTTTTCTATTTTACCCAATTCCCTAGATCTGTTGTTTAATGCTGGGATTTTTCGTGAGAGGTAGTGCATTCAACTAATTGTTCAGGTCTGATTAGATCTTATTTGCAGAGTTGTCATTGGAATAGGAGAACAACTCTACTCTATCCTCCTGCTGAGTTTCTTCTTCCTTGAGGTGAAGCTAACTCTCATAATATTTTGGTGTTCTATTCTTATTCATTTTGCTAGGTTTTATAAAGACTTCTGTATGGTATCCTCCATGTACTAAGCAAACATATCAACAACTGTCACTGCAAAATATAATAATATTGCTGGGATTAAATTCGACATCTGTAGAGGACTGAGTCACCTGCCCAGGGCATGATTGCAGGTTTATGCTGCTGGTTTGATACCATATGCTGGGAAGGCACTCAATTTCTTGCTTCTTTCCTGGATTTACGCCTATTACTGTTTTGAGTATGTGGCACTGGTAACATGTATTATCTAGTCCTTTCTTTGTGCAACAGTGATGTTTCGGATGGTGGCTCACCATTTTGCCATTTTCAGGTATAAATGGAGTCTCTCTGGAGTGCCTTTGGACAGGAGGTTGGACTTCTTTGAATCCAATTGGGCATTTTTTGCAGGCTTTGGTAATAATACATTAACTTCAGTTCCATTTCAGCTTTTCTGTCAATTCTCTCTTCAATTTTTTCCCCTTGTTCCTTCTTTTGTGTGTGGATGTATATGTATGTGTACGTGCCGTGGGAGTGGAGGCGGGTTGGAGGTCCCTCTTCCATCTCTCTCCTTATATCAGATCTCACCTGTTTCTTATGTCCTTACACCATTCCATGCTGACCATACAAGGATAAACTTTTATTGGGTAAAGCTTGCTAAAAAACTATAATCGCCCTCTATGGTATTGTAGTGATATGTATTTTGATTGGTTAGAACTATGGCATACGATTAGTGAGTAGGTATTTAGTTATAGTGAGAAAACTGAGAATAGGAGAGAGGGAGGGGAGAGAGAAGGTGAGAGAGACTATTTGACTTATTTTCTTGAGGGCTTCTAGTTCTGATTTGACTTGATCATACAGTGGGATCTACTCATACATGACATTGTTGGCATCTGAAAGTTTGCAGAGACAGCAAACTTGTATGACTTCAACAGTTTGTTGTGAGCTTCAACAGTGCTGACCAGTGCTGAGATCTTGGTTAGGAAAAATAATTGATAGAATTATTTACATTTCTTCATCTTACATACTTATAATAAGTTTTCTATGCTGAGTGAAAACATATTCCGCCATATTTTTAGTTTGATCTAGTGACATAAGTGGTGGATATTTGGTTATTCCCTTGATTTGGAATATTTTCTCTTCTGTTGCTTTATATTGCTGAGTGTTTAGTCTCTAGACATCCTTTTAAAGATCAAAGAGTCAGAGATGGACAAAAATCAACTGAGACGGTATTGTTTTAAGGGGATGAGTAGACCTCTTGCATATGTATATCTTTATACCGCCGAGTGTTGAGTCTCTAGACATCCTTTTAAAGATCAAAGAGTAAGAGGTGGAGAAAAATCAACTGACATGGTATTGTTTTAAGGTGGTGAGTAGACATCTCGCATATGTATATTTTTATATTGCTGATGGTGGAGATTCAGAGATTAAAAATACAAGTGTAAAAAAAAAAAAAAAAAAAAAAAAACAGCATGTGAGCCAGTGGTGTCCGCTGAATACAAAATACACATAAGCAAAAACAAAGTATGAGAACACTTTAATGACATGTCAGATGTGAAGTGTGCTTGCATCAATTCATATATATCAGTCACCCTGCAGTCATTCTTGTGGTTTTGTCAATGGTTTTAAGGCAATAGTGAGTGTTAATAATTGTTGATTATTGTGTTTCACATGATGAAGTCTCGGTGATGTGATGAAATTTCAGGGTGTCCTTGTGTTTTGGCTATATTCCTTTTCCCGCCCCTTCAAAGCTACGCAGTTATGGCTACGCTATTTCCTCTGGTATGTATCACCATAGTTTGTTGCTAGCCCTCCATATTAGTCTCTTGGATTTATCTGCTCTTGCATTTTTGGTCCTATTCAGGCATTGTTGTTCAAAACTTAAAATCTGCTCCTTGCCCATTGCGTGCTACTTATCCCATTTCACATTATATGTCCCTTGTTACATCCTGGGAAGTCACTGATTTTTTCCTCAATATGATGCTGACACTGTGTTACTCTTGCCAATTTCTGTTGTCTTGGAACTTGACAAAATATTCAAACTAGTGCCGGGGACACCTGCTTGATTATGATGTCGTATATAGTTTCTTATGACCTACAAATAGTGAACCGTGATGATCTCAAAGGATAATATGGAGAGTGATACCATAAAATACAGATGATAATTGTATTCTATGGTCCTTTATATATATTTGTTTCTTTGGGGGCATAATTTCAGGCAAATGGAGTATCTTCTAAACCCAACATCTAGGCCTTACTGCAGGAACCCTTGAACACTTCTCTACTACGCATAAAACACCCACGATGATGATAATTACTCTCATTAAAACACCAATTGCAGTTTGTTTTGGCAGCGACAAGCTCAGAGGCTGATATTCAAATGGAATCTCAAAGAAACAAGTGGAAGTGTTCAGGACTGGGAAGGCTTCCTGTATTTTGTGTTGCTGATACTCTTTCGTACGCTCACCACCACTGTTAAACTCCTCAGGCTAATTTTATTTTATGCTTCATCCTGGACAACTAGTTGCTGTCAGACGCTGCATCTATGTTGCATTCTTGTTCACCTTAATTCCTTGTAAATTATTCTAATTGTGCTCCATCTTATCATCGATTTCGTTCCGTAGGATGAAGGTCTTGTCTTTTCTTCCATTCCAATCACGAGAGCATATGCCGAAAAAGTCACTTTGAAGTCTGTGGACTTTGGGTCTTATTTTGCCAGAAAGGACAAGTGTCTTGGTTCCAGAAATCTAGGGAGAACAGTCTTCTTTGGTAATCAATTCTCCATATTTAATGCTCTTGCTTTATTTACATGTTGAAATGTGATTTCACTCATTCCCGCCTGATCCATTATTTTTATCATTTGTTGTTATGCAGCCTTGTTATGACGTCCTGAACATAATGCCAACGGAAATTGCGCTAACAAGGTTACTTGAAACAACTTCAAGTCATTTGTACATGTGACGGAAGCGTTTGCGTGAGTTCGAATGTACATAGGGCCAGGATATGAAAATCTCCGGGCTTATTTATCTTTGCTTTCATCCATCGATTGTTTATAAGCTTCTGCGATGGTTATCATTGTGAAAAGAAAAATGAAACATTTTAACGTAAGTTACCTTTCATTCTAGCAAATGATTAAGGGAATCTTGAATCATGTAATGTAGGTTTCCGAATGATTGTTGGATTTAGTAGATGATGATCGCGATAATAATAATAATAATAATAATAATAATAATAATAATAATAATAATAATATATATATATGTATATATATACCGACTGTTATAATCCTCTATCATATGTTTTAAATATAAAACTATGGATCTAACTCGACAACATAGTTTGCAAAAGCGTCTATAAATTTATTGCTGTCGAATCCAAGCACCATTTGCAACATAAGAAAATGTAAGTAATTGCAACAAAAACTGGTTTGAGAGTATAATTTTTAGGGAAAAAAAATTACTTTCACTAAAGAATAACAATAATAAGGCACTTATATTGGGTGATGCTTAGATATATACAAACATTAAAACTATTCTTGACAATTGGATTAAAAACTAATCAATATTACCCACACAACGCTTCCTCACTTCACTGCTGCCACCATTTGTGCCACCTCACACAACTCTCATATAACCATAGCTACACCAGACCTCATTGCTACCACTGCCTCCGTCTCTATGACCATAAGCACTCCATCACTAACACTCAACTATTATAAAATCTTATACTACTCTAAATCCTAAACTTTTAATTCCTAAACTAGATAAATATATTAGTGTAAATATAGAAACTTAGTTAACCCATAATCGTAGATGCTAAATATTAAAGCATAAACTTAAATCATCCACCTACACCCTAGACAAAACCCCTTAAATTCTAAATCCATACCTTTATTTTCCAAACTAGTACACCATAAACCTTAAACCCTAGCCACAAATATAAAACTTAGAGTTTGTTTCCTTTATCTTATTTTTAATAATGTGATATGGGCTGAATAAGAATAATTTAATATTTTATTAGTGGTGTTGTTGTTGGTGCCGTCATAATTAATATTTTTCTTATTTCTACCATCACTATATTACCATTGTTATGATTGCTATAGTTATTAATTATATGTCATCATCATCATCATCATCATCATCATTATTAAATTTTATTGAACTCATTTTAACTAATTTGATTTGAAAGTAAGGTGAGAAGAACTCTAAGTCCTAAACCTTAAAACAAAAATCTTAATTATAATCATAAATTGTAACCTTGGATCAAAAGTTATAAGCATAAAAAAATAGCCTTATATCGTAACCATAAAAATGATTTATGAATACCAACCCTTAAAATATAAACTCTAACTGTGATTATAAATGATAGATTATAGGATTATTCCCCCAAAATCATGTAACAGTTTGTTTCCTTAAATATAGGATATTCTAGTTGTAAATCCCTGACTTGTAGCCTAAATTCTTGAAAGGTACTTTGTATATAATTGGAGCCATAATGAATGGAAAGGGCACAGGATTAAAATCTTTCATGGTATCAGAGCCCTAGGGCATTCTTTCTCCTTCTTCCGTAGCCCTCTTCCTCTTCTTTTTCCAGCCCTTGTCTCCTTCAAGCCATGGGTGAGCCGAAACCCAAATCCTCATCTACTTCCAAGGGTTCTTTGTTTCATCCGGCCCTCACTGTGTCGAACATCAAAACACATGTACCCCTCACCCTTGCCATGGAAAACGTCCAGTATGCTAATTGGGGGGAACTCTTTAAGGTCCATTGTCGATCTCATAAGGTTCTTCATCATATTATTCCTCCACCTTCCACAACTACGGAACTGACTCCTTTAACTGATGAAGAACGTGACTTGTGGGACACGTTAGATGCTATTGTGGTTCAATGGATATATTCCACCATATCTATAGACTTGTTAAACACCATTATTGAGGAGAATGCCTTGGCTCTAACGTTATGGACTGGAATCCGAGACTTATTTCAAGACAATGAGAATTCTAGTGGCATTGCTCTTGATCAGGAATTCAACTCCACGTACTTGAAGGATTTCCCCTCGGTCTCAGCATATTGTCAACGCCTTAAAACTACGTTGGATCAACTCCAAAATGTTGGTGCCCCAGTTTCTAACAATTGACTTGTTCTTCGTATGGTCGTAGGCTTAACCCCGGCGTTCAAGGTGTTGCTTTGGTCATTCACCATCGCAAAGTGCTTCCTCCCTTCTATGAGGCTTGTTCCATGCTTGCTTTGGAGGAAGCTGGCATGAAAGAAGCCACAGACATGGGTGAGGAAGCTTTGGTAATGGCGACTTGGGACTCGGATGACTCTTTGGATGACAAAAATTCCTCTCCTATTGGAAGGCATAGATCCAAAAACCGACACAAAAATAAATGCCGAAATAAATCTCAGGGTGGTAACAACGGTGGTGGATAGCCAAATTCCGGCAATGGTAGTAATAGGGGTTAGGGGCAGTCAAGCCGCGGTGGACAGGTGACCCAGCAGCAGCAGACATGGCCCCAACTTCCTCCTTGGTGGGCTTGGATGCAACCCCCCTTGGGTCGTCCCTCCCTACCCATACCCAACACGATAGGTGGGTATTTTGGGCCCTTGACCTCCAGCACAACAACCTTGGCCTCGATTGCAGCAAGTATATGCGACCCAGTGGACCCCGATAGACCTAGAATCGGTTATGCACACCATGTCCCTCTCACAACCTAATCCACATTGGTATATGGACACCGGGGCCACTTCTCATATGACTCCATCGCAAGGTAATCTCTCGTCTTATTTTAATTTGAGCAAAGAAAATGGTATTACTGTTGGTAATGGTCAATCTATTCCAATTTGTGGTTACGACCACACTTCTTTACCCAAAACCACCTCTCCTTTATCTCTCAAAAATTTCTTGCATGCTCCTAATCTTGTTAAGAACTTAGTTTCAGTACGTAAGTTCACAATTGATAACCATGTGTCTGTGGTATTTGACCCTTTTGGGTTTTCTGTGCATGACTTACAGACAAGGATGCAGCTAATGAGATGTGATAGCACGAGTGACCTTTATCCTATCACCCACAACACTCCTTCTACCATCTCCTCTCCATCGGCCTTTGTAGCATCTTCAGTTTGGCATGAGTGTTTGGGTCATCCGGGAGCTTTAGTTTTAGATTCACTTAGGCGTAATAAGTTGATTGACTGTACTAGTACTTTTAAGTCTAATGTTTTTCAATCTTGTGTGCTTGGAAAACATATTAAGTTGACATTTGTTGCTTCCTCTTCTACTACTTATATGCCATTTGATATTATTCATAGTGATCTTTGGACTTCTCCTGTTTTGAGTACTTCGGGCCACTGTTATTATGTGTTGTTTTAGGATAATTATTCAAAATATTTGTGGACATTTCTCCTTGCAATGAAATCACAAGTAATGTCTATCTTCACCAAATTCCAAACACATATTCGTACTCATTTTGAGCATACTATTGAAAATGTTCAATGTGATAATGGGAGAGAGTTTGACAATACGCATTTTAGGCAATTCTGTGAGTATACTGGTATCTCCTTCCGTCTATCATGTCCACATACCTCCTCACAAAATGGCAAAGTAGAGAGAAATATTCGATCTATTAATAATATCATAAGGACTCCTCTACATCATGCTTCAATACCCCCATCTTTTTGGCATCATGCTTTAGCAATGGCAACATACCTTCTTAATATCCTTCCAAGTAAATTAATAGCCCATGAATCTCCTCTTCAAGTTTTATATCAACGCCATCCTTCCTATTCTCATCTTAGGGTCTTTGGGTATTTATGCTTCCCTCTTTTCTCTTCTACTCAAATTAATAAACTCCAAGCCCACTCTACTCCTTGTGTATTCTTGGGTTATCCGTCTAATCATCGGGGTTTTAAATGTTTTGATATGCCTTCTAATAAGATTATTATTTGTAGACATGTGCTATTTGATGAGACTGTTTTCCTTTTCTCTAAGGTTAATCACCCACAACAGAGTGACTATGATTTTTTGGATGATGGCCTCTCTCCTTACACCATACACTACCTCCGAAAATCAGCTGAAGACACGCCTCAGAAATAGCCTCCTATCACCCTAGCCCATGGCACTCAGGCCCAGAGGCCCTTGGCCCACAGAAGTTTGGCTCTGCTAGCCCAGACGACCACGAGCCCAGTCCAGCAGCCTGTCCTTCCTCAGCTAATTGACCCGGTCCCTCGACATCCCTCTCCTCCTATCTCTCCTACCTCGGCCCAGCGCTCCACATCAGACCCATGACCCATGTTTCTCCATCCCACAAATTCTTCACCACGGGAGCCACAAATTCAGCCCAGCTAACCCATTACTAGTAACCAGCACGGTATTCGTAAGCCCAATCCCAAATATCAGGCACATCTTATCACGGTTACTAAATCACCTCTCCCTCATAACCCTCTAGCTGCTCTTCATGACCCGAATTGGAAATGGCCATGGCTGACAAATTCAATGCTCTTATTAAAAATAAGACGTGGGATTTAGTGTCTCATCCACCAAATTTTAATGTCATTCGCTCTATGTGGATTTTTTCTCATAAAGAAAAATCTGATGGTTCTTTTGAGAGGCATAAATCCCGTCTTGTAGGTGATGGAAAAATTCAACAGGTGGGCATTGATTGTGGTGAGACTTTCAGTCCAGAGGTCAAGCCGGCTACCATCCGGACTGTTTTGAGTTTGGCTCTGTCTAAAAACTAGCATATTCATCAGTTGGATGTGAAAAATGCATTCTTGCATGGGGACTTAAAGGAGACAGTGTATATGCATCAACCTATGGAGTTTCGAGACTCCAAACATCCCGATTATGTGTGCCTACTGCGTAAGTCATTATATGGGCTTAAGCAAGCTCCTTGTACCTGGTACAAGAGGTTTGCAAATTTTGTCTCTATCATTGGTTTCACCAATAGTAAATATGATAATTCTCTATTTATTTATCAGAAAGGCTTGGAGATGGCTTATCTCTTACTATATGTGGATGACATCATCCTCACTACTTCCTCTAATTCCCTCCTTCAATCTATTATGGCTCGTCTCAGTTCAAAGTTCACAATGAAAGATTTGGGCTTCCTCAATTATTTTCTGGGTATTCGTGTGACTAGGCACAAAGGTGGCTTGTTCCTTTCACAACGTAAATATGCCGATGAGATTATTGATAGAGCAGACATAGTTTCGTGTAAGCCCTCTCAAACTCCAGCTGATACTAAGCCCAAGATGAGTACCACGGATGGCTCCCTATATGTAAATCCATCACTCTACCGTAGCTTTACGGGTGCCCTCCAATACCTCACTTTTACCTGCCCTGATATATCTTATGCAGTTCAACAGGTATGCTTACATATGCATGCCCCAAGCAATGAGTATATGAAGGCTCTCAAGTGTATCATACGCTATGTGCAAGGCACCTTCCATCTCGATCTACATCTTGCTCCTTCCTCTATTTCTAACATTATCTCTTATACGGATGCTGATTGGGGTGGATGTCCGGATGCTCAGAGTTCTACATCTAGGTATTGTGTGTTTTTGGGTGACAATTTGATCTCATGGTCATCAAAACATCAACCCACACTATCCCGATCTAGTGCAGAAGCTGAATACAAGGGGTAGCTAATGTTATGTGTGAGTCTTGTTGGATTCAGAATCTTCTATTAGAACTTTGTTGTCCTATAGGGAAAGCTACTTTGGTCTACTGTGATAATGTGAGTTCCATTTATCTCTTTGGTAACCCGGTTCAACATCAACACACGAAAAAAATTGAAATGGACATTCATTTTGTTTGTGAAAAGGTGGCTCGCGGTGAGGTCTGGGTTCATCATGTGCCTTCTCGTTATCAGATATTTAAAAATCCGATCCAACATTTTGGATATCCGAACCGGTTTTATTCTAAAAGGATATCCGACATTCGGATATCCGATTTTTTTTTGGATTATCCGATCCGAAAAAATATCTGATATTTTGTTGATTATTTCAATAATACACCATATTATTGTGTTTTTATAGTTTTAAGTTTTAAAATTTTATTTATTTTTATATTTTAAATATTTATAATAATATTTTAATACTTCTTTTAGATAAAATAAGATATTTATATGAATATAGATATAAATATTAATTGATATATGATCCTTATTTTTAAAAATATTATAGTAAAAGTTATTAAAATTGATAAAATAGTATTTTCATACGGATATTGGATATATCCGAATCCGGTCTATATCCGGTCTATATCCGGTCTATATTTTTCGTATATCCGAAATGCGGATATCCAGCCTAAAAAATACGGAGCGGATATCCGAAAAAATATCCGAATGGATACGGATATCCGGTTTTGCACACCCCTAGGTGTGATAGATTATATGATTGTTCCCCAAAAATCATGTAACAGTTTGTTTCCTTAAATATAGGATATTCTAATTGTAAATCCCTGACTTGTAGCCTTAATTCTTGAAAGGTAATTTGTATATAATTGGAGACATAATGAATGGAAAGGGCACATGATTAACTTCTTTCAATAAACTCTAAAACTGTAATTCAAAAGCCTTACCAATAAACTATAAATCCCAATCTCAACGCCCCAAGCTATAACCCTCCTTGACAAGTTAAATATATCATAACACATTTAGGGGGTGAGGGAACTCCCGTTCATAATCATCACCACATTCACCTTCCGTAATCACTTCCATTTCTATTACTATATTGGCCACACTAGCGCCAACGTGAATTTTCTTCTTTATCACTCCACATTGTTGTCTCCTTGACCACCCTCTTTTCTTGCCAACTATCACCATATCTTTGCCATCACAAGACACCAAGCTCAACACTATCACCGTGTTTTTGTTGTTATTTTTTATATTATTTTTACTTTTGACGGTCGGTAATTTTTACAATCATCTCAAATGACAAAATACAACAAAAATCATCATTGACATCAAAGAAACAATTTGAGCGTAGAAAAGCACTTTAAAGCATCAATCCAACCCAAAATGCCAAAATAATTTGTAATTCAAAAGTAATGTTGTTAGATCTTTCATGAACAAAGATCATTGATGATGCCATATTTGGCCTTTACGGATTATGTAATACCATGTTTTTCTAACCCTAATTACCCTATGTAATTATAAATTGGTAACCACTCTTTAATATTTTAAACTTATGTGTTCAATCATTTTGCTCAAAATTATTTCATTCCTTTTAAATCATTAGATTGCGGAAAAATTTGTTTAGACGATTTGATATTTTAACCGTTTTTCCATTTTCATATGTTTTTCATCAAACTAATTTTGAGGCATAATGTTTGTATATATTTTTTTTATAAAATTATTTCACACATTTTCATAAAATTTAATTATTTTTAATATTTGTTTATTATATTTCCTAATAAATAATTATTATTGGACTTTCTTTATAATTTAATAATCTAAAATTATATGTAATCAATCTCCTGACTACTATTTATCATCCAAATAGCTCTCTAAATAAAAGAAATCATATTCTAACTAGTTACCTTTTTCCTAACCAAAAATTTGATTAAAGTATCATACATATGTTATAATATTTTTCTTACACACTTAACATTAACCTTAAGTTTACCTATACTTAGCACTCAAGAGAGATTAAAGTCAAGCAAAAATTACATTGTACACTCTTCACCCTTCACCCATCAAGTGATGATCGTGCCTATACTTATGCTCACATAACAACCATTTTCTTTTCAAATGCAACACACAACAAACATGACCAATCCTTTTCCTTATCTCCCTTTATTTGATTTCTTTCCAACTTATTCTTGTCTAGTCTTTGATCCATTTTAAAGCTCGCAATGCATAATTTATTTAGCTACATATTATCCCTTTTAAATTGAGCCTCTTCATCATTTTTTTATGCTAATCTTAACTCTTTAACCTTATTTTTTGGAAGGTGTCCAAGTGGGTTAGAAGATGAATGCTAGGCTCTTTATTTTAGCTTTTGCTTGGAGCTTAAGAATTTTGGTAATTAAACTAACCTTTATAATTAGGTTTATGAGCTATTTATTTGATATGTTATTATATGCATGATTTTATTTTATTATGAAATCATGAAATATGTTAATTACTAAGAATGGAAATTAAAATTTTTTATAATATGCATATAAACATTTTATAATTATATGGTTGGATGAAACATGGTTGGGAGGTCTTGTATGGCTTTCAACCACCTGGGTTAAGGCATGATCATGGCTATTTAAATTTTTGCTAAATCATAATTTCATGTGCATAAGAGAATGCTTAGGAATTTCCTTGAATTTTTTTAGTTGATAAATGAATGTGTTAGTGTTAGTGTTAGTGTTATTGTGTGTGTGTGCATATCTCATCTCCTGTTATTTTATGTGATTTTTTTTTTAATTTTATCTAATTATATCATCACATAAATAATAAGTAGAGAAGCTATGGTATGATTTTTGGACCTTATGGAGTTGTTTAGAATAAGCTATGAATTTTAGGAGTTCTAAGGTAATTTATTGTGAAAAAGGGCATTTTGGTTATTATAATTTAAATATAGAAATTTTGGGATCTAAGGGCATATTAGGTTTAAAAAATTAAGTTAAAATGGATAAGTGTTATGTTTGAGTAATAATTGAGGAGTAAACTTAGAGAACTTAATTAAAATGGATAATTAAGTTAATAAAAGACATTTTGGTTAAATTAAGTAATATTAGTATTTTAATCCTGGTATCCATATTTAATGGTTCATCCTAGTAAAATAGTTTGTTTATTGAATGCCTTTTAACATGAAATATACCTCTATTAATCCCAATATATTTTAGGGTATAACATTAGGTAATTTTAGTCATTTTATGTGTTTTAGATTATTTTGATTGATTGTGGCCTTATATGTGAACTCCTAAATGATCTTTGACCTTTTTTCCACTAGTGGTTAAATGTTGAACCATGATCGACTAATTATTTCTATTTATTGTTGACTTCTATTAACCTTTGACTTAACATTAACCACCTAAATTTGTCTTAAATAATTGGAATTGATGAATGTTGATATCTAAATTAAAAATGGGTTTTCATGGCATGAAACTTAGGCTTTAAGGCCTTGTATATTTAATTGGGCCTTCATAACGTGTTAATTGGTATTTTTGCTATAAATGGAATAAGCTTTGATTCTTCTATTAATCAAGTTTATGGATAATATCATAATTCAACAAAAGAAAGGATTTGTGATGATAGAAGTGATTAAGTGCGTGAATAATATTATATAACACCCCTATTTTTCACTACTAAAAAAATTTATTTTGAAAACCTTGTGGAAATGAAAAACTAAGAATCACTTAGGAAAAACGGGGTGCTACCGTTACACCTAACATAGAATAGGTGTTAATCGCCTGTCCCATACTAGATATAAGGCTGAGAAACCAAACCAACCAAACCTAGATCGCCAAAAAATGTTGTATAAATATTGAAATGAAACCTTCTAGGTACAAGACCTCAATGGTCCGCAATATTCAAATACGTGAGGAAAAATTAAATCAAAGTACAAGGTTCAAATTACATAAAACCAAAGTACAATGTAACTCTAAGCTCTAGTCCATCAAGGACCGCATAGAGTCTTCAAGAATCCACGCTTTGAGAATCCATGCCCCACACTAGGTTTGACAACTACTGACCATCCCCTTGATAAATTGAATATTTTCTATGACTTTTCCTCCCTTTGCCTTCACTTTGAGACTTCATTTAATCTCTTTCACATATTTTTCTATGGTTATAGTCTATTATTTGCGCTATTGCTTTCTTGAGCTTTGTGTTGCAGGAATTTCCATAAGAACGCCAAATTCGAGAAAAAATTACATATTTTTAGAATAAAGGACCTAGCATGGAAGGCTTTGGAGAAGAGTAAATCAACCCAACATGTTTATGGAAGACTTTTGAAGCTAAGAGAGTTGGAGATGTGCCAAGAAACCTTGAAGAAATAAGAAAAAAGAGTTGTACGGCTAGTTGCACACCCAATTGCAGCACCTCCCTATTATATTCAAAGAAAAGAAGAACTACATGACTAGGAAGTGCGTAGATCGCACAACCATATGGAATTTTATGCTAAAAATTTGAGGCTCAAAATCTTGCACGGGCAGGCAATGCGCATCTCGCACGGCCGTGAAAGATCTTAAATCGTATCAGCTCGAGAGCTAAGAAGCTGCACGGCCAATTTCCCCCATGATCAACGTGTGCGACATGGATGGTGTGATGGGGATTAATTAAGGCAAACTTTGGGGATTTCTTAGGGGTAGAGAGGAGAGATTATAGAGCATTTTTACTCCTCATTACCGAGCTATATCTTCATGTAATTTGTTTGTTTCTATTGTTTTTTATTTTTTTGAAGATTTAATTGTATGTTCATGTATGATCGACTTGGAATCAACTTTGTTTTCCTCCAGATTATGGTTAACTCTATCTAATTCTTATTCTTCGTATCTTTGCGTTGTTGCTGTGTTTATCATGCTATTTATTTCATTGAATTTCTTTAAAGATATAAGTGAGTAATCTTCTTTGCTAGGATTGAACTAGGTCTGTTTATCATGTTTGATTCATTCGTATTGTTGCATATGCTAGGTTTAATTGTTGTAAAGTGGATTTGACAAAATGTGACCTCTTTAGATATAATCTACAAATGAAAGGTTGAGATTATTTTCAGAAAGTAGCATGTGTACGGGAATTTAAGCAATCACGAAAGTAGATGTTTAATTCTTAGGGACTATAAAACTGGTGATTTAATGAATTTATTTTAATTTGTGATTCACAAAAATAGTTGGAAAATTAGATTAAATGTGTTCTTAGACCTTGAAAGAGGCTAATAGATATAATTAGACCAATTGTTAATGGTTAATGGATTAAACTATGACATATTCATTATTTCATCATTGATTACTAATTTGGAGACCGAAGTTCGATCCTAGGTTTCACTCCTATTATATAGCATTTATAATTAGAAATCTTTTCAAAATTATCCTCGTTATCTGCTTGCATATCTATAATTTATATAGATTTAGATAGTTAAGATATTAAAGAAATATACTCAATGACGAAGTCCTTATAGAATACGACCTTGAAATGCTATAACGAATCCATGCGATTGTGGAAATAACACAACACCCCTAAAACCTGCACATGACCCTTTACTCGTGGGAATGAGTAAGTGATCTAGCAAACGGGTACATCAGTACGCTTTGCACTAAGTAATTCAAGTTACCTCTTCAATGGAGTTACCAACACACAAGATTCTAGTATAATATAAAATTCATACTAACATTTTCATGCATACTTCATATAAACAAGGTATATGCTTTATCATGGTCACATTAGGTATAGGAAGTTCATACCATACATGACTTATCATGTTTGACACCATAGTAATACATCATAGATGATAGTATGCAAGCTACAAGTAAAATGTTCAACTAATAGTAAGGCTTCCCTCATCTAGGCACACAATTTCTTCGTAGGTCATTTTCTTCATCCCTGATTTTGTATTAGGTCATTTATAACTAAGTCATTATCTCTATTACTGATCTTTTTCTTTTACTCTATTTTTCTCTGTAACCATATTTTTATTTTCAAATTATCATTCAAAATACTTATCCAAATTATTATCTAAATACTTTTCCAATTCATTATCCAAATATTCGTTCCAATTATTATTATTACCCATTCCAATTATTATACAGATATGTAATTGTAATACCCCAAAATTTACAACTAAAAAATTTTGTTTAATGAAAAGGTTTAGCTAAAGCGAAATCACAAAAACATAAATTATGGGGATATTACTGCCACACTTAGTACTAGACCGGTTCACTTCTACCATTCCAATACCAAGTGCTAAGGCTAATTGGGATAGACATCAAACACGAGACGGTAATTAAAACGAGCATTCATAAAAGAAATGAATCGTTCACCATACAGGAAGTCAGAGTGCGGTAATCAAAAGGTAATGCCTAAAAGTATAGTTTTAAAGTACCAAATAACAGAAAACATCACACAATAGAATAAAACAAAATATAATGATACAAGAAAACATAACAGATGAAAGACTCCGGCCATGTCACTCTCGACCCCTAAGCTAGGTTCAAGATCAACTCTCATCCCCGCTCGATGCCTCATAAGTGTCGTAGGCATCGAATATAGAATCACTGACCTGCACCAAGTCAGAAGGGCCTTCTGCTCATGGGAATGAGCAGCACCCATGAAACGGATGGTTAGTACGCTACGTACTGAGTAAGGTAACCGTGTAACTAAGGCCAAACATATAAAGCACATAACACATGCATGATCATATAGGAAACATATAGTAATATAGATAATAAGGCCAGCTATGTTCCAGATAAACTTGTTATTTAGATCTCTTAACGATGTACTCATTTCACACATATTCTTTATTAATCCATGCAAGTGCAAGAACCCCACTATTATAGCCGGTGGATAGGAAATACATATAGGGCAGAACACTCCTGACCACTATTATTAGCCGATGGATCGGTCTCCAGGGCAAAACGCTCCTGGCCACTATTATTTGCCGGTGGACTGGTATGGCCCCGACTCATATGGTGTTTCACTATAAGTACTTAGTGTATTTCTCATGTCTTAGCTTCATTACGTTTGGTTTGTTGAGCATGGAACCACTATTATAGATGGTGGACCAGAAATCATACAAGGAAAAATGCTCCTGGCCACTATTATTCGCTGGTGGACCAGTCTGGGCCCAGCTCAACAATCTTCCTCTTTAAATGATTAGTGTCTTATTTGTTTCTTATTCGATTATTTTATTTACCCTTGACATGCATGCCACCAATATTCTACTTCTATTCTCCCAATAGGGGCTCGTCCCATATCTTGAGACTTCAACACCTCTTAACTACTCCGACATCCCTTCCTTATTCCATTACCCAGACTAGAAGCCCAAATTTTGATGCTGATGGGTCAAGGCCCACTACATCATATCACCAAGCCCATTTATAGTCCTCCCTAGGGTTTTCTCTAAAAAAAACCCTAATTTGGGCCTATGTGGTCCATCCTTCTCTGCCTCACACGACCCGAACTATTTTAACACCTCACATTTCATGACCCTTAAATTCAACTCTCCCCTCATACCTCACTTACCCTCATTTATTATTTTATTATTTTCTTTTTCTTTTTCCACCTTCTCAAATTAGGGTTTCCTCCCAAATCTTAGCCCGGTCTCCTATGTACCCTTATACCATCCTACGTACTATTTTTCACCCAGAGCCTCCAGTCACCCAAACAACCCTTCCATTGCCTTCCTCACGTCCCAAAGCAATTTTCCATACGTAAAGTTCGTCCCCATGCGGACCTTAACCATCCCATGCAAATCCCTCGATATCTATCGTGCCAAACCATAATATTTCCATGCAAACCCTAGTTCCTCCCATGTAAACCCTAGTTCCTCCCACTCTTTTATTTTATTTAAACCCCCCCTTTTATTCACCACTCATGGGTCATGAGTTATTTAGGTCATCCTTACCTATATTAGCCAACTTACTGCCCTTTGGTTATCTTACTTTCCCATTTTTCTCTTTCATGCTCCATCCCACATCACCCCATCAAATACTCTAGCATGCATATCCTAAGGGCCACATTATATCACGTCACAACTTTCAACATATCCATATTAGCACATACCAGAAGAGGTCACATGAATATACCTCTATTCCAAGCCGCGCTACACATGAAATAAGTAAGATAATAGCATATTAAACACGACATATAATTATATAAGAAATCCAAGGCATGTAAGACACATAGCACACATTCCGCCTTAACTACACCCTTACCTAAAACATCACCGGACTTGGAGCACACTCCTACGCCTCCTGAGGGTTTTGACTTGATTTACCTATGAGAGGAAAATACTATGGGTTAATCTCCCTCTACTAGAATTACCATAATTTCCTATCTTACCCCCATCATGGCCTACCACTAAGGCTAATAATGATAATAGTAGTTTTATAATTAAAAGTAGGGTTATTATTCTCAAAATAATCAATCATGCCACTACTAACCAAAGTAAGTCTTAGTAATATTCCTAGTATTAAAGTAATGGTTTCAATATTACTGATAATAATATTATTGTTATTTTTATAACAATACTAATATCAACCTCAAATTCTAGTAATAATAATAGTAATAATAGTGACGAAAATAATATAAAAGTAATGGCCATAATGATACTTATATTAATAACGCTAGTAGTAGTAGCAATAGTAGTAATGCTGGAAATGATAATAATAATAGCGGTAATGATAATGTTAATAATAATAACAATAATAATAATAATAATAATAATAATAATAATAATAATAATAATAATAATAATAATAATAATAATAATAATAATAATAATAAGCATGAAAAGGGGTGATAGTGCTATAATGGCCACAGTTAGTATTAATATTATTAGTAACAAAACAATGATAATAATAATGATAATAGTAATAGTAATAATAATAACAATAATAATAATAAGGATAATAATAGTAATAATAATAACAACAAAGTTGTAGTCTTTTAAATAATAATACCATTAATTAGAAATCTCTCCGGAATAAGATTTAGAACATAATAATAATAATAATAGTAATAGTAATAATACTAATACTAATAATAATAGTTAATAATAACACTATTAATATAAAAAATTATTAACACTTTTATACAAAAGGTTTAAGGGTTAAGAAATTGGGATACCACCTAGGCTTGGTAGTGGAGCCAGCAGCGGGGCGGCACAGCGGCGGCAGTGGAGGAGGGAGAGAGGTGGAGAGATAGGTGTAGAGGCTAGGGGAGAGGGAAGTAGGGGGAGATGGAGGTGTGGGGAGGTGGAGTAAGGTCCCCTGGTTGTTTTGGGGGGCTAAAGGTAGTGTTATAGGTGGTGGAATCGGTGTCAGACCGTGGCACAAGGGGCGGCGCACGGTCGAAGTGGGCTGTTCGGGAGGGGGATTTTACACGGCTGGGGTGGCTCGTGCAGGGAAAAGCAAGGAAGGAGGGTGGCTTAGTTGCTTAGAGGGCGGTGCAGGGAAGGTTTTGGTGGCTGGAGTGGGCGGTGGTGACGGCCGACGACAGAGAAGGGGCTATCTGTTTGGGTTGTGGCACTCAGGTCAAATTTCTGGGCTGCCAAAATCAAAACCTAATTATGGCGGCCTTCAGAGCTATATATAGATCGATTGGAAGGGAAAACGAAAAATGGGGAGCAGGAAAGTAGGGGGAAAGGGTTATGGTGCTTCGGCCGGCGAGGGTAGGCCGACCCAGGTCTACCTTCGTAGGTCATTTTTGAAGGAAAGAAAGGGATGGCACGAGTAGGAGAGGCGATGGCCGGCCATGATGACATGATAGGGAAGACAACGGGGAAGTGAGGAGGAGAATAGCGGGTAAAACGGCATGATCGGTGGCAGAAATTCCAACGCCGATTAAGGAAGTTGAAGGCGATGCGAGGAAGAAGACGATGCAGGGGAGAGGGGAGGGGCTGGACTGGCGGTCTAGGAGAAAAGAAAGGAAGAAATAAAAAGCCAGACTGGCTGGGAGAAGAAGAAAAAGAGTCGGCGATGCGGGCTTGGGCCGCGTAAGGGGAAGGGGAAGGGGAGGAATTGGGCCGAAGGCGAGCCCGCCCAGGTCGAGGAAAAGAGGGAAAAAGGAAGAGAAGGAAAGGAAAGAAAAGGAAAAAGAGAGGGAACAAGAAAAAAAAAAGAAAAAGAAAGGAAAAAGGTGTGTTGGGCTTAATTAAGATATTTTGGGTATATTGGGATATTAAAAAAATATTAATATTAAAATAATAATTAAATTCTCTTTTTTTGGTTAATTTAGGGATTTTGAAAGATTTTTCCTCAATTCCATTTTAATTAGCAAAATACTCAAATTTTCCTATTTAAATTATTTATTAATATCTCCTATATTTTCCTTAATTAATTTCCTCTTATTTTAATAAAAATAGTTTATTTAATTAATTTTCCTAATAAATTCTTATTTTACCATAATTTCCTAAATTAGGGTTTTGGGGTATTTCAGTAATACTCCCATTTTTAGCACTTAAAAATTTCTTTAAAAAGAGTTGATTACGGAAGCTAAACCAATAAAAACTTAGAGTGTTATCACCATACTTAGTATAAGTCTAGTTCATCTACCTTTCTTACACTAAGTGTTAAGGATAAAATGTTTATCTACTTAAATTAAGAATAACAATGGATAAGAAGAAGATAAATGTTTCATTACAATATTAAACTGTTCTGATAATACAAGATTAAACAAAAGAGTTACAATTGACAAAGGAAAGAAATATATAAGGGGACATAAGAGTCCAAAAGATATCCAGATCAAAAGATACCGAAATGGACACCAAATAGTCTTAAATCTCAACCCCTACCAAAAGCCATCAAGTTGTACCCTCAAAGTACTCCTGCAAGGTAAAGACTACCCATTGAATAGGCAAGGGACCATAAAATGGAACACATCAGTACAACGGTACTAAGTAAACCAATATACAATACTAAGCATGTAAATATCACATGGAGTACATACAAAGTAACAAAGTATCATGTCATAACACATTAAATAGTACATACCATAGCTAAGTGCCACATTCATACCATAACTCATATCATACTATATGCCACATGTCCATCACATCAAACTTAACCATATTACAACTATTTCATTAATCCAATTATACCGATAGTGTTCCATGAAAAGAAAAACACCAAGCCATAATTAAGGCCTTTCACAATAACCATAACTATTCCACTTATAACATGATAAAGAAATCACTGAGACAATTACCAACCAATACACCAAATTTAAATAGTGTACGAATGTAACTATCAAACCAACATACCAAAACCAAGTAGTGCGCGGAGGCAACTACCAAATCAACAAATCACAAAAATCCATTTAAATCCTTATATAAAAATTATTTATATTTTAATTACTTGAGGGGATACAATAATAATCCGAAAACATATAAGTACACTAGTCATACTGGCAAACTAAAGCAACACAATATCCTCCCAACTTGTAACCCAAAGATATACAAGTAATTTGGTCATACAGGTGCAAAAAAGCAACGCAATATCATCCCATCCTAGGACACCTAATCCTTAATTATCGATACCCCTATAGGGCCCATAGGTCACCTATAGAGCAGACTAGGACCTTAGCCGAAATGCCGACACATCCGACAAAACCACCAAACCAAATCGAGGGCTCCTACCTCTACTCTAGGGTAGCTAACCCTAAAGAGAAACCATTCCAAAATCTCAAGGTCTTCCACTTTAAATATTAATATCTTAATAAGGTGATTATAAAATATCACATAATACAAAATGATTCCAATTTCATACTTAACCATTTTTATTTTCTTTCCAATTATTTAAGTCGACTATAAGGTCAACAATCCAAACCAAAATCAAAGTTAACACTAAGGTCAACGTAGGAATTCATTAAGGTCATCTTATTCTGATTATTCACACTTTTACGCATAATAAGTCATAAATGAACAAAATGCCCTTATATGTTATTAACTCAATAATTTCTCACTTTAATACCAATTGTTATTAGAATTAAGATAAATTCATGGTATGAATAAATAACATTAAAATAGGTACATTTATATGAAATTTAAATTCTATAAATTTTTAGGAGTGAAAAATACCATTTTGCCCCTAAAACACAATTAAGCTGATTTAGCACATAAAACCATAATCATGCATAATTATTTTAACACAAACAACCTTATTTTAATATGCTATCATACATATATTTAAAATAAATAAATTTAACATACCCTTGCATAAAAATACATGGTCACATACTTAGAGAGATTAATAACAATATATGGTGCATGCATACCTTTTTATGAGATTACAAGAAAGCGTAAATTACACTTAAGTATAACATATGAAACTCCAAACATGCTATCACATGATTTTTATATATTTAGTAGGAGCATATAAGTTACCTATTTCCAAGCACAAATAGAAAAATAACACAAACAACCTCTAAAAGAATATCAACGCCTTCGAAAGATGGAGACACAAGAGGAGAAGATAAAAGATGATAACTTCACAATTTAACTAGAAATCTAACCTTCTTTACTTATTTAAAAATAAATAAAGGTTAGATAGAAGGAAATGTAGAAGTGAAAAGAAGAGAATAAGGATAAAGAGAGGATGATGGGTCTTGGTTATAAGCTCAACAAAGCTTAATAACACTTAGCAAAAATAAGCAAAATGAAGAGAAAGGTGGGAGCAACCAAGAGGATAAAATGAGAGAAATGCTGAATGAAAACAAAGTAAGACAAATGGGGTATAAATAGGGGTTGGAGGAACCAAAAATCTGCAGCCACAAGAGGAGGGAGAGGTAGCTTGTTCAACACTTGAATGATAAAGGACAAGGTGGTTGAGTGTATAAGGTGGTGGATTGTATTTAGGTTTAATGAAGTTATGAAAACCAATCAATCAACCAAGGGATGGGGGAGGTGATTGTGTGCAAGTCCAGGGTCATATTTAAGCATGAGGAATGCAAGTGAAGAAGGTTGAGTACAAGAAAAGCTGAAGTGTCACAACTAGCATAGGTAGAAAGTGTATGAAAGTAACTTTGGCTCAAATTGTGGTTGAATGAATAAGAAAATGGTCAAATTGATACAAAATCTGATCATGTAAGTGTAGGGAAGCAATTTTGTGCATGAACAGTAATTTTAGGATTTATATATTATTTTTAGTGGTGGAAAGATCAATAAAGAGGATAAAATTAATAAAAATAGAAAACAAGCTGATAAAATTATGAAAATTTATGAAAACCCTTAAAATAATATTTTAAACTCACATGTAATTTATAAAAAGATTTGATATATAAAATATTGAAATGACCGTTAACTAACAAGCTTACAAGGTAATTACTAACATAAATACCAAAACTATTCCTAAAATTACAAAACTTTCCGGATCATCTTATTTACTCATTTCAAACCTAAATATAATTTTTCATAATTTTTAACACATGTATGGTATGATATTTGGCTATCATACCTTAATTATATATTTTGCATATAAAATTCAAAAGGGATAATAAATACAAACAAAATTAAACCAAATTTCTACATTTACATTTAAACACATTTAGTACCTATATTAAAGTTTATAAGAATAGTTTACAAATTTTAACTTAAAAGTTCACATATATAAATAGTATTTTATAAGTAAAGTGTGTCTAGCTGCAAAATTACAATTACTACATAATCACCAAAAACAATCTTGAGGCTATAAAATATTCTGCAATAATTTAAGTAGTTAAGTACACATAATTAGAACTAGTTAAAAATGGGGTATTATAATAGACTCCTTCCAACTATTATTATCAAGTGATAGATTGTGCACCTCCCCATAGTCTCACATTCCATGAAAGTCTATCCAAACCAATAGACATAAAATATAGACTGAAGCTAAGTGACTACTAATGGATGTGAGTTCAGGCCAAAGCTAAGTAATCACCAATGGACATAAGTCCAGGCTGAAGCCAAAACCATCTAGGTAACTAGGCCCTTTAGTATTGATACCCCCAGTTGATCATCAGTGTGTAGAGTAGGTAAGGCACTAGAATCTACTAGGATCTCGTCCGAAGGTAAAGCCCAAAGACACTAATAAATGCCAGAAGGAAGACTAACCCCGGGTAGCTAATCGAGTATCCGATAACCAGATCCCATACACAACTCGATTGTATTTTGCTTTAAGTGATTAGTACATTATTTTTTATGTTACGTGATCACACAAGGCCCACACAATATGCAAGCAAGGTATTCACATACTTATTATATATTAACCATTACCATCTCCAACCATGCGTGGAATTTCCATTAATGATTAATCAATATTAATCAAATTCACTAGATTAATCCATCCAAGAAAATTTTCGGATTTCACTACCCCTTTCAAAGACATCAAATACTTATTCGGATTTACCCATCAATCTTTTACATTTCCCATTGAGTATGTCATGAATTATGATCTATTTAATCCATCCATTAGGTTATTAATCCATGTCAACAGATGTGTTTCACTTATTAAATAGTCATATAATAGTGTTAGGCATAGTCTCAATGTATATCCAAGCTAAAAGATAAAAATCACACAATCTATTAGAACTAATTGATCAATTTTACCTAACTAGTCGATCAGTTGTACCAACTAGTTGATCGGTCAAGCTAACTAGTAGATTGGTTTGGCTGGGGCAAACATAGGGTTCCCTCAAGCTGGTCAATCAGTTTGGTCAAACTAGTCAACTATTAAGAGACCAATTGATCCGTTTTTGCCAAACCAATCGATAGTTTTAAGCAAAGAGCAAGGCCAAGGTCACCACAGGCCTATCGATCGATGGATTGGGTTTACCAGTCAACTGTTCTAAGGAACAATCAACCATTTTGCCCTCAAAAAACACCAAGCAGGCATTCATGCAAATCATTCTCAAAATTCCTACCATGTAATGGCATTATACTAACACTTTTTAGCACATAAATGGTTACATGCTCCACAATTTAATCAAATTGACCTAATTCCTAAAATCATGCATTTTTCTTAGATTTCATAAGTTAACGAACATGCATAAATATAAAACAAAATTCTTTTGCCAACTTATAAAATTGGGACTTTAAAGATTACACACCACATCACAAGATTAGCTAGGTCACATTTCAGAAGTTAGAATGACTTACTTAGTGCTTTAGCAAAATTTCCCACTTATGAGAAAAACTAAACCTAGAAAATTATCAACTTTCAAAACTTTAAAAATAGAAGTTAAAGCTTCATAAATTCAATAAATAATTTTTTTAACCAGATTTTGAATTAGGAGAAAAATGGCTTACCAACCTAAGAGAAAATAGAGAGAATTTGTGTTCAAAAAGTGACTTAACTCCCTCCTAAATCTAACCCTCCCTTGATTAAAGATAAAGAAGAATGAGCCAGAGAAAGGATCAGGAAAGTGGAAAGAAAATATTAACCAAGTTTGAATTTAAGAGAAATAACACAAGGTTAGAGAGAGTTAGAATATTTTGGTGGCTGAAAGAAAAGTGAATGGAAGAGGTGATTAGGATTATTTATAGCCAATAAATCGGTACAAGAATGAGTGTGGTTAGGAACAGATTAAAAAAACCTAGTTTCTACTATTCAAATTTGAGTTGAAAAGGTAGATTTTGTCAAAGATAGGTTGACCTCCCTACCAAAGTTGAAATGGTAATTTCTAGATAAATGTAGGTTGAATTTGCCCAAAAATTCCAAAAACAAATAGAGGAAATGAACAATCGGCGTGAAAGGAATCTCCCAACTAAGCAAAGACATGTCTGGAAATTGAGACAACGATTTCCAAAGCGTGTAGAGGATTAGAGGTGAAAGAAGCCAAAGTTGAGATCATCCTCCCCCTCAATTGTCCAAATCAAACCCTTGAATCAGTTTGAGATAGAAGATCAGGTCAAATTCATGATAAGAAAGGTTAAGAATATTTAAAAAACAACTTAGAATGGGATTATCAAGGTTTCATTTTGGTATAAGAAGCTCTCCCAGAAAAATCAAGTTTTAAAAATATACTCGACTTGAGAAACCAATAAGTCGATTTGCCCTACCGGTCGACTTTTTTATCAACTAGTCGATTGGTTCCTCAAACCAATCGATCGGTTCGGTAAATAAGGTCATTTAGCTAAAATGACAAACTAGTTGATCGGTCCACCTGAAAACTCATTTTATTTCATTTCTAAAACTTATTAAATCCAAATTTTCCTCAAACTCAATTATAGATTCAAATCAAAATGAAACATTATCAAATCTTAATAAACACCATAACTTCTCATTTAACAACCTTCATATAAAGATTGGGTATCACATATTCTATGGATCTTGGTTCCTGTTTGACCTAAATCAATAGTAAAACATTAATCACTTAAAATGAAAGATTTTGAGTCAGAGTTCTTATCACTTTAGGTTTGGTATTCACTTGATATCATTTCGTTGTTTTCTATTATGTTATCCTAGGAGTCTTACAAGGTCCAAAGAGACCCTCATCTATTTTATAGGTGTCTTGAGATAGTTCAATCCTATAGAGAGTAAGCATACTTAAGTGATTAGGCATCCTATTATTTAGTGGTCTTGTTATGTTGTTGGTTAGACCAGCTAGGGATAGCATCATTCGTGTACTAGATTAGTTGGTATTGTTTCTTTGAGCTTCAATTCTCAAATTAATATAATCAGTTGGTTGTGATCTTGATAATGGACTATTATTATGAAATATTATAGCTTAGTAGTGATTTTTAGTATTTTATTATCTTATGCATGTTTTTTAGTTTCCTTCTTCACAATGGTCATATGAAGCATGTTATTATCCTATTATCACATGTTCTATCGCTTTCCTAGCTTGAGCCTTGCGTATAAAGTTATCTATTTAGGATAGTTATGTTAGTCAACACAAGTTGTGTATTTATACCACACTTTTGTAGACACATATTTGATGATGATCTTGTTGACTTTGAATATGTACCTTAGACAGAGTGATTTAGACTTATAACCAAGGATTGGGTGTAAATTATAGCTACCCAAGGTAGCACATGTGTGTCCTAGATTTCAAATATATCTTTTGAACTCTTTGTCCCTTTTTCTTATGTTTTTCTCTATTTATTTATATTGTATTATGTAGAGCATATGCTCCATACTTTATTTTTAAGTGTAATGTATTAACTTCTTCCGTTATTTCTATCTATCTCCATAAGATTTAATTTTATTGTCACAAATGTGTTAGCCTTACATTAAATACAAAAAATTATGGATTGAAATTATATTAAATTTTATTAAGATAGTAACACTAATTAAATTAAGTTAGTGCTTCTGCTGATTTTTTTTTTAAAAAATGATAGTTATTTTGCGGTGTCAGAGACCCTTGCAAGACAAATTGGTTAGAAAATGGAGATAGAATAGGAACTAAAAGATAGGAGAGTGAGATGAGAAGATCAATCCTTCGGAGAATTCTAGTTCAACATCTTCCCCATCGAGGCCTCGTTCTGTGTCAACGGATGGGACTTTTTTTCTATCTTCGATACCAATAAAGATTGCCATCATTGTTAAAATCTCTTCCAACACTTTCAATTTTATGATTATCAATAAATAAGTAAATAAAAACTAAGCAATCTAGACCTTAAGTAAAATCATTTCATAGAATTATAGTTAAATCTTATGATTTTATGTAGAATCATTAATCAAGATTATGGAAGACAAAAACAAACTTTTGTTTTTCTTACAATAATGCCTTTTCCATCTATTATTTGGTTTTTTGCCATATTTTGAACACAAACCAATGTAAAAGTGTGAGTAAAATAGCACAAATACAACAACACCACTCATTGTTAAGTATTGAAATAAAATACTATATAAGAGTTCAAACCCAGTCCTCTATAATCCAATTCTACAAACCTCCTATAAATCTCCATGCATTGCTATCTTGGAGATGAGGAGACTCAGTTGGCAAAAGTTGACCCGACCCACCCTATCCGACCTGACTCGAGCAAAACCTGACCTGACATTGACCCGACCCGGCATAGATACGATAGCAATTAATCACACCTGAACCCAACCAGATCCGATCCCAACTCATGACCCATTATACACTCGACTCGACATTGACCTGACCCAATATTGACCTGACCCGATGTTGACCCGACCTGACCTTGACCTAACCCAACCTTGATCCGACCAAACATCAAAATCTATTATATTAATAATATATTACACATATTTTATTATTCATTTAAAGCTTTTAAAAATATTGCTTTTTAAATTATACTTATTTTTCATACTTTTACCCTAGACATCCTTATTTATTAATGATATCCTAATAAAGTTTTCCACACAAAAATATAACATTAAGAAGTCATAATAATAATTTTATAAGCAAGTAATCAAATAAATGATAAATATCTTTGTTAGATTGAATCATACAATGTTTTTTATTATTAAATTTTATAAATATCTTTATTATGTACTTACGAAAATAAAGCGCATATAATATTCATGTTTCATTTATGTGTACTAGTAATCTTACGATTATCTCTAATATTTACAATATAATAAATGATATTTATACATTATATAATCAAATTATGATCACCTTTATTTTATAAAATTATCTTTTTTAAAGTAATCAAATAAATGATAATAAATTATAAATATCTTTGTTAGATTAAATCATGCAATGTTTTTTATTGTTAAAATTTATAAATATCTTTATTATTTATTCGTGAAAATAAAGCGCATCTAGTATTCTTATTTTATTTATGTGTATTAGTAATCTTATGATTGTATCTAATATTTAAAATGTAATAAATGATAATTATACATTGTATAGTCATATTATGATCACCTTTATTTTATAAAATTGTATTTTTCTTAAGTAATCAAATAAATGATAATAAATGATAAATATCTTTGTTAGATTGAATCATGCAATGTTTTTTATTGTTAAAATTTATAAATACCTTTATTATTTTCTTGTGAAAATAAAGTGCATCCAATATTATTATTTCATTTATCTATACTAGTAATTATATAATTATCTCTAATATTTACAATGTAATAAATGATAATTATATATTGTATAGTCATATTATAATTACCTTTTTTTATAAAATTATCTCTTTTTTAAGTAATCAAATAAATGATAATAATTGATAAATATATTTGTTAGATTGAATCATGTAATATTTTTTATTATTAAAATTTATAAATATCTTTATTATTTACTTGTGAAAATAAAGCGCATCTAATATTCTTATTTCATTTATATGTACTAGTAATATTATGATTGTTTCTAATATTTATAATGTAATAAATGA
Source organism: Tamarix chinensis (assembly GCA_030549775.1). Classification (NCBI taxonomy): domain Eukaryota; kingdom Viridiplantae; phylum Streptophyta; class Magnoliopsida; order Caryophyllales; family Tamaricaceae; genus Tamarix; species Tamarix chinensis. Next base: position 135,370,777 of record CM060171.1, read on the forward strand.
TAATTATACATTATATAGTCATATTATGATCACCTTTATTTTATAAAATTATAATTTTTTTAAGTAATTAAATAAATGATAAATATATTTGTTAGATTAAATCATACAATATTTTTTATTGTTAAAATTTATAAATATCTTTATTATTTACTTGTGAAAATAAAGCGAATCTAATATTCTTATTTCATTTATTTGTACTAGTAATCTTATGATTATCTCTAATATTTACAATATAATAAATGATAATTACCCGGATCTGAATTTGAATCAACCCATCAAAACTCGACTCGACCCGATCCATCAAGTTAACCTGTAACTACTCAAACCCAACTCATCAAATTGCACAAAATGACCCGACCTATTAAGTTAACTCGAAACAACTCAAATCCAACGGGATCATTCAGTCAAATTGTACGAAATGACCCAAATAGGCTGAACCTACCTAATCATGTTAACGAGAAAATAACCTAAAGTTAACCCGACCCTACCAATCAAGGTAACCCGAAATGACCCAAACCCGAGTTTGGTTAACTTGAACCCAACCCACCTGGCAAAGTAACTCAAAATGATCCGGAAATGCAATGACCCGACTTGACCCAAATAAGGTAATGACTCGAAACGACCCGACTCGACCCGCAAACGACAAATGACCTGACCTGCTATGACGTAATCCAAACCCAACCCACCCGACCCGCTTGCCACCTCTACTCAAAATAGAAGGGAAGAAGGTGAACCACACAAGTGCATTTAATCTTTTTGGTGTTTTTCATTTTACTCTCTAATTTCAAAAGCGTGCCTTTTTATTGATATATTTTTTTAGAAACTAATAGATTTATCTTTAACATTTTAACCATAACATCTATTGAAAAATGATATAACAACAACTTTAGAGAAGAAAAGAGTTGGTATAAAAAAATTTAACTTAAATTTATCCAAAAATAAATCTTTTTGAAACAACTAAAATAACATCTAAAAGAACTTTTTCCTAAAAACAGATGAAATGTTAAATATTACAACATTTATTCTTATGTTTGAATTTACATATATGGTCTCCCCTTCAATTTTTATTTTGTTTTTTACTTTTTATTTTTTAGAAAATCTCCCCTTCGATTTTATAGTGAACCAATAGGACTACAAAACGAATGCCGTTTATTTCTCTCTACGATGCTCTCTCAAATTCTCCATCCTACATTTTCATTAATTCAGCATAACAGTAATAGTGCAGTAAACCATTAAACATACTTAGAAAACTACTCACCTGATACCAGCAATCTAATAACTATCACTAACTCCTAAATAATAATAATAATATTAGCCTAAATTATACAAACTCCCAAGTACATGTAAACATCACACAAGCACAGATAATATAGCAATGTGGGATTGAATTATACAGGTTTACGCATATCACAAAAATACCATCCTCGGATAGCATGGGATGCACAGCATGGGTCGACGAGCTAATATGAAGTCACAGAACGCAAAAGTGCACATATATTATAAAACCCAATGCAAATTACGAGAATATACTAGTGGATAGTAATAAGAAAATACAGTTAGTGCTCGTTTGGTACGGGGTAATAAGGGTGAAAAAATTATCCCCATATTTTATATATCTTATATAATTTATTTAAAATTAAATATTTTTATTCTAATAAATATCCATTTTAGATCTTAATTTGATCTAAAATGGGTATTTCATTAAAAATATATCTATTATTATTAAATACTTAATATAAAAGATATAAAATAGAAGAAAAATTTTTCCACCCCTATTACCCCCATACCAAACAAGCTCTTAGGCTAAAAAATTTACACAGGAATTCACGGTGAAAGCGCGAAACTTTGGGCAAGGACGTTGCAGAGTACAAATAATTTGGCCTTTCAGAGTGACAAAAGAATATGCGCAGCGGGTCGCACTGCTTGAGAAAGGAGGGTTGAGTTGAAAGGAGTTCTAGATTTAAAAATTGGAACGATAATTAAATTAATATAATAATTAATTTATTAATTTAAAATTTAGATTAATAATTTAATTTAGTCAGACTAATAATATATATTAAATAAAAAGTGTAAAATATAAACAAATTATATTATATACAAATTTAATTGACTTCAAATTATTTTTTTAACTACTTTAACCAATCTATTTTTTAATCAGTTCACCGGTTTTTATGAATCCAGCCAATTTTGGCCAACTTTCACTGACTTTAAAATCCTAAAAACCAAGACATACAATTTAATTAGTAACCTCATCAGTTCACCGGTCAGTCCAATTTAATTTTTAAAACTATGCTCGGATGGCTTCTTCGGGACCCTCATTAGAAGTTGGAAATAGTATATACAATTTCGCTTCTCAAGATACGTCCCTAACTAAAACTGGAAACAAACTATCCAATTTCACAGCTTCAAGGGCAAAGCATCTAATAAATGGTTAGCGGATGCAAATATAGCATTCAAAATAACAGCCAAATGAAGCAAAATATGAATCGTTGAAATTCCACTTCTGGAGAGATGTTCTAACTACATTTCCTAGCAGCCCCGTCAATTCCCTCCCCACCCCAAAGAAAATAAAATAAAAAAGTCACAGCGCTTTCGTGATGCAGCTTGATCTGCATGCTTTTCACAAAGGAGATCGATTCCTCAGCTATGCATTACGATCAAATTGAAATCCACAGGAACCTCCACAATTGACTACTTAAATAGGGATCACGCTAAAACTAAGCTGACAATTCCAGTGGCCAAACAATGACAAGTGGATTCCTGAGTTGTTCTCTCTTTTATCGTACAGAGGAGGTGCCGACCTGATTCCATTAACCACCTCCGGTAAGTCAATTGCCATGAAAGAAGGGCTTTCCAGCAATTACTTCCAGGTGCACAACGATGATACAATTGAAAAGGGAAAATGTAGGTTGCAAGAGAGGCCAAAACACAGTGGCACAAATCCTGGAAACAGCAGTTCATTTTATACCTGCATGGCAATGCAAGTTCAGGCTCCCCAGGAAAAACACCACCTTTTATCAACACAATCACATGCTATATACGAACAGGACCATTGATGGAGTCGGTACCGGAACCAGTTTCCTTGTGTTTGAAACTCAAATCAGCAAACTGCACGTCAAGGTCCCTGCTATTCACTCTCCTATGACTAGATATAGGTTGCTGCCTTTGCTGCGGCTGCTGTTGCTGATACAAGGTCCGTAGTCGGTCACACTCCCTCTCCAATACCTGATGCTCCACTGGAATCAAACAGATTGTCAGCATGATCATATAGCTAAGAAAAAAAATGCCAGGCTGCCAGCTGCTACTTAGAACTGCATTTATGTAAGACATCATAATAACAATTAGCCTTCATACTTAACTATGAGCTCATGGAATAGGATAGGTGCAAAGTAAGTGAGAGGGCAGGCTTCTTCCATCCTTAATCTCCACCCCCGAAAGATAAATGAAAATTAATATTTCATCAATAATACCAAAGGGATCTGAACAGCGTAATTGCAAAATGGATTTCGCATTATGACATGGAACTGGTATCATCATTTCCACGAGCACCAGGAGGAAGTCCATCCAAAATCATACAAGGATTATAAACATTTCCATCTGCATAGATGCATCAGCATGACTTGAAGACTACATATGACATGATCTTGGTCAAAACGATGGAAAGCCAGACCCCTTTAAATCACTTGCCCATACTAACATATTCTTTTTAGGCTCAGTGATCTCTGATACAGGTTCCATATGTGGAATAATATGATGAGGAAAAACCATTCCATAATTAACTATACATGTTCACATCTGCTTTGTCAAGGACGGTGGTAAGCAATAAGCATGCATGAAATCTCAAACCCAGCCTCTTTGAGGCAACCCCTAGACCATGATCATAATCAAAGCAAATTTCCAAACCAAGATTATTGAAGTAATCCACATGAAAACAGTTCCACAGAAGAAAAAATATACCAAGAGAAAACGGAATGTTAAGAATCATGCCTCCATGGCAACAATTTCACTCAGCTTACAGCAATTATTAGAGATGACCAAACAGATTTGATAACAAGTTGTATAGGATGCCTTGGATTGGCGACCAGGATATACAAGACAAGCAGGTTCATAATTAGCATTGCTAAATGCACCATGCAGATTGCATTACCTAATGCTACTTCGGGAGAACAAAATCTACCTAGCATATCAAAGTATGCAATATCTATGAAAGAAAATCTACCTGAAAATTTTCACAAGTCAAAGCATTCAATGGAGTATGAATGGTTGTATTCACTGAGACAGAAACTGTATTATAAAGACAAAAGTATCATCAAGTCAACATGTAGGATTCAAGTGCATTGCTAAATGCTGTGGAACTCAGGACCTTTTGCACACCCCAGTAGTATTATTTATTTGAATGTAGTCGCCTGTATTTGAATACTACTAGAATCTTAGAGATGTTGGAGAAGGGATTACACATGATATGGGAAAGCTCGTTCATGTATCAATGTACACAGTATACAGACATTCCTAGTATAAAATTGAGAATTAATGTGTTTTTCCTGCATCCAACAGTTATTGCCGTTCATAAGTCATACATTCAAAGCTTATGAAAGTTCCATTTCCGTCTACCTTGAGAAGTTTATATTATTGTAATGAACAGAAAACTCGTCATTTCCATTTCTATGTTTACTTTGCACTGATACGTCAATCCATCAAGGGCTACACTATCTTTATTGAAAGGGAAATACTACTCGTCCATAATAAAAACAGTAAAAAACCATAGGCCGTGAGAAAACAAGTGTTGAATAAATGGCACAAAAATAAGCATTGGAAATTACAGGTTCACTATATTTTATCAAACTGATCGATTGATTGCTTCTTCCACAAAAAAAAATTGAAGTCTTTTTCCCTCAAATTCACACTTAATCCATCTCATATAAATATCATTTCTCGTTGTCTTTGTTTTGAGTATCAAGTCCTCAAGAATTAAAATTAATGTTAGCATATAGAACAAATATTTTTATTACTCTCAATTTTTCTTTTTATTAATTGTGCATGCATGCAGGGAGAGTCCTTAGTATCTAAATAAAGGAAGGAAAAAGAAGTATAGAAATAATGGCAGAGTAAAAATGGGGTTTTACTTTAGTCATTCTACAACTACTCATCGGGGAAATCAGCATGTGCAAAAGGAACCTAGACCTTGTGAAAAAGAAGTATAGAAAAATGAAACCACTAGGTCATTAGCTACAATCATGTAAGCCTACCTTTGGGTCTTTATTGCAAAAATGAAAAGAAAACAAAGATTACTCATATTATGAACCCATTTTCCCTCATTGATACATTTAGAAGCAAGCCGATGCAAAGTAACAGTGTCAATCCGGAGAGCATCTGACAAACTCAGAAACATATAAGTGATATCTGCATTATTATATTTTTAAAGTTAGGGACAGTGAATCCTTACTTTTGAAAACTCATGTTCCTGAAAATTTTTCTTTACAGAAACTTCTCTTTTATGTCCCTTTTCTTTTTGATGGAGATATCAAATAACTTTTTTCTAGTTGGAGATAGATGGAAACTCACTGAATTATAAGTGAGACCAAACTTCAAAATCTATAATTATTCAGCAGATCAAATGGGCTGGAAAACAAATAACATAGGATAAACTCATGCATAATCAGTTGAATCCTGTAGCACAGAATATCTTACAAAATCATATACCGATGCTCAGTTGTGCTAAAACAGGAGGGAGAGAGGGTCTGTGTGTGTTAGGGCCCATCAACTTGGGGCCTTTGCCATTGCCAAATCTATTGAGTGATTTCCTTTCATGACGGTTTAAATATTTAGCGAATATTGAGCATTTATTTATTTGGTCACATCTTTAAGATATTAGGAGGGGATCTAGCTAGATATATTTAGTGCATGTTTGCCGCGACTTGTTCTTGCTCATTTGATCTGATCTAAATTAAAATTTTCAAAGAGTTATTTTCACTACTTTACTTTTATTAATGTCATGATTAATATTTTTACAATTAGTATTCTTACTATTGTTATCAGTAATGTCCTTATTAAAATTATTGTTATTAATTTTATATGTTTTTTGTTATTATCAAAATTTTGCTAATGGATGAGGTAAGTCTTGAAGTTGAGGAGAATAGACCCTTAATTGTACAATTTGGTAGTAGTATTTCTTCTAGATATTTGGAGAATATTGCCTATGTTTCAATAAAATTTGCGCAAGACCTCAAAAATAAACAAGTTGGGGACATCCCCCCCCCCAAACCTTTCCGACCCTCCCTCTCTCTCTTAGTTGGCCGCCTGGGCAACCATAACAACCGCCACCAATTCTCCAGTTCCACCATCACCACCAATCAAAATCAATCTAACAATCCTAAACTATTAAGATTTAAAAGAAATATCCAAGAAAAGAAATCTAAGGACAATAAGAGACTTGGGACCAAAGGACAGGTTATAAGATAAAAGGAGGTCCAAAGAACCATATAAACTAGTAAGATATGTGGCTCGGTCCTTGAATCATAATGCAGACAAATTGGTGTCGTAATTTTGCAAGCCCTCAAAGAGCTCACTACCTCCTTATAGCTTATATGAAATAGCATATTAGAAAGAGCAATAAAGCAACTTAAAGAAAATGAGAAAGAATAAATTCTGCAAATATTTGGCACGAAGATAGAGATGACACTTGGATAGATTTTACCCAAAATTTGATGGGTCTTGTGTGATGGATGTGTAAACATAAATGGATATGAAGAAAAAAAAATATTCACCAAATCTGGATACTGATAAGGATAAGAAATCCCCAAATCCGTATCCACTTCCACATTTGTACCTTTTCCCGCATATCCATTTACCCAGTATAAAATCACTTTTTTTTCCTTTTCAATTAAACAATCTATCCTTATATTTTCTAAGGTTAAAGGTAAAAATATAATTAAAATCTAATTCTAACATTGGATAATTTTTACCTTAAACCCAATGGGTCTACCCGACAATTAATAAACAGATATCGATATGGATGAGGGGAGAAAATACCTGCCAAATTTGGATATGGATTTTCTTATTGAGTTTGAGTAACAAGGAGTACCTAATCCACCGCCAACCCTATGAGCAACAACAGCCCTTGCCACCACCGATGCCACCCCTATCTAGGATGGAAATGGGTTGGATCTTATCAAACACGGATGTAGACCCTTTTATGGTACTTGGACCTAAACCTATCAAATCTCAAAAGTTTACATCTAGACCCACCCATCGAATCTTACAAGTAATCATATGGGTCTCATACGAGTCCAACTCAAGCAATAAAACTATGGTTGCGGTTGCGGTTGCGGTATCGCGAATGATATTTTATATGTCACGGTTGTCACGGCGTAATTTTTTAATTCTTTAATACAACAAATATTGGCAAATATTGACCAATATTGGTAAAATATCAGCCGATATCTGAAATTTCACCGATATCACGGCGATAAATATGTAATTTTCTAAAAGGTTTGCATTTTGGGAATTTCGAGCTGTGGCTGACCCAAAACCGCAAAATTGGTACCAATACACAATTGCGGTGCCGATATTTCATTGTATGGTCCAACTATTTCTTTGGGAAAAAAGAATAATTTATCTAAATATTGGTATATTTTTTATTTCTTACGCAAGTTAATATGTGATTTAGTGTTCAAAGAATTCCTCCCAAGGGTATTTTTATCCCTGAAGACTTTGAAATAAAATTGGTTAGTTTATAATTAGAAAGACATTACACTTTACTTATACGTATAAGATAAATAGACAAAAATAATAAATAAAAAAGAGTTACAAGCCTGAAGATCATAGAAAAAGATGAAGAAATAATATAACGTAATTTAACAATAATATAGCAAGTTAGTGTGCATGTGTGTATCTATATAACCTACTGGGTCCAAAAGTCTCAAAGGTCTAGTCTAGGTCAGGTGCAAAACCATTGTTATCCCTAAACCCTACCCCTATCGCACCGAACACACTCACTGACCCTCCTTCTCGCTGCTACCATGTAGGTCACGGGAACCAACAAAGGCTTTGAATGATTTGTCCCCCCTTTGCCTCCTCTTGTTGACTCCTTACCACCACCTCCAAACCCTAGCCCACCCTCCATCACCACTCCAACCCCTCCACAAAGCCCTAACACCCCACTGCCACACAAAACAACCCTAATCTACCCCTGGCCTCGCCTCCTCTCATCAACCATAGTGGACCCCTTGCTAACCTCTAACAAGCCACCCACACAGTCATTGAAGCTGCTAGCAATAACCCTAATTGCTAACTTCTTTGGACTTAGGCACACAACAATATCAAATTATCCTATTTGTTACAATTTTTGATAGCTAGCCACATAGGGACTTTCAAACTTGTCCAGCTAGACAACCAAAACCAACCCACTTTGTCATCGTGACTTCTTCACAGAGCCTAAATTGTCACCTGCCCATCTAAAGGTTGTTAAGGTTCCAAGACAAGCATCCTAGACCACCACCACCACATAGACATCCTGAATTGTCACCTGCCCATCAAAAAGTTGTCGAGGTTCCGAGACAATAGAAGGGTTCCGAGACAGTTACCACCACACAGCGTCGAGGCTACAACGTGAGCTAAGGCTCACACCAAACCCTTCTACTACTCCAATATGCAAAACTTGCTAATTAAGGGTGTTCACAAATAGAATATCTAAAACAGTAAATAGGAATAATCGATGATCGGATATCTAGTAAAAAGTTTGAAATATCCGAAATATGGAATAAAATGATCTGATTTAATGATTTGATTCGAGTTTTACATTACATTGTATTCAATTAATAATTATAAATTTTGGATAATATTTAAATATTTAATAAATAATAATTATAAAGTATAAAATTTATTTACAATAAAATATATATATAAATATATATACAATCTCCAAAGATATACAACAATATTTTCAAATAGTTCATCCTCATCAATAAAATGTTATAAAAAAAATAAATACTTATATATGTATATAATTTATCATATCGAATATTATTTGTATTTATCAGATCGAATCAATTCAGATATCGGATTGGTTTATCATATATCGCATAACACAAACAGCCTTACTACCGATAGTATAGCCATACAAGCTTCTCTCAACTACTACATTAGCATGAGAATGTCAAGTCGTCCCAACCTCAAGAAGTAGCTTTTTCCATGTTTAGTCTTATAACATATCAAGAATGGGAGCTACTCCAGCAAAGAGACTCACTCCTCCAAGCCACACATCAATTTTAGATGCAACAATGTGGTGCAACATTTTTCATTAGCTCTTTTGTTCGGGCCATCCTTTTCCCAATTGCCTCTACCAATAGACTAACTTTGAGACACCCATTAACAAGGGCAATCAAACTCATTTCTCAGACCCACCCATTGGTTTAGATGCAACAATGTGGTGCAACCATGAGCTCTTTTAATTAGGGCATCCTTGTCCTAGCCATCCCTATAGATTGACTAGCTCCAAGGCTCCCACTAAAAAGGGAAATCCAAGCTACTCCGTTCATGTGATTAGTACTTTTGCAAAGGGGAGCCTTCTCTGGCCCAATCTAAGCATGTCAACATTGTTAGTATCTGAGTCAAATACACATCAATCATCCCACCAGTAGGCCAATGAGAATCACTTACTGCATTATGAGCCTTCTAGATAGTGGATCATAAAAGCCTAAGGGTACAAATGACGACGCTAAGTTAGAACCTTCGGGGCACCTAGGTGCACATACAGACAACCCATGGGACTCCACTCCTAAGCCAGAATCATATTGGCCCCTAGTAGTGGTAGGATGGGTCATTCTTGCCCAAGCCCAGTTGATATATGATTAGCTACCTCAACCCATCAATACTACTACATTTGGATCGGTCACCATTCTCAGGCATTTGTGTGCAAGTTGGCATCAACATTGATAGGATCAGATAAGTTGTAGCATTGTGCATGGTACCTTGGCCGAAAAAATGAATGACCCTAAGCAAATATTGGCTCAACTCCAAGGAGCACCTGTAGAACTTAAGGAGCAATTAATAGGCCTATAATTAAATATACCTATGTTAGATGTAAGGTTCGGTGAAGGATCTGGCTAGGAAGGGGTATTTCTACTACTTGTCTTTATTTCTTATTCTCTCTTGTTAGAGTGGGATCAAGGAAGTGGGTAAGGAAAGTTCATTATTTGATATTACCTTTTGTTATTTGGCTTTTTCTTGGAATGGTATCTTTTCTATTAGTGACAGGGGCTTGGGTAGTAGATAAATAGACTAAGGGCTTGAGAAGTGAAAGGGTTGAAGAATGGGAGCCTATTAGAGGGAGCTTGCGCTAGGGCCTTGAATGCCAAGATGTACCTTAAAACCCTTGAAAGTCTATGTAATCCTCTTCATTGCTCAAATTATTTTTCCATCAGAGTAAATTTGTTTGATGAGAATTACTATCACCACTATAGGTTCGATCAAGGTGGTATCAAAGAGATGAACTAGGCAAATGTTTTCTAAGAAGGTGGAGGAATTAGAAGCAAAAATGGAGGAACAATTGGTGCTCATGCAAGAAGATTGGCAAAAGGAAATGGACGTTGTTAAGGAAGGATTTCAGAGAGTACTAGCGATCGAGCAGCGACCGGGCTCAATTGAGAAGACAATGGAATCCATATTGGCCAAGTTATATTGATCAACAGGGAAATGGTAGCTCCTTGTTGATCAACCTTGGAAAGCAATAATTAGACGAGGGTTGTGATTTAGCTCCTCCAGCAGCAAAGGATGGTGATAAACAACATAGTGATGGTCAACCATGAGGAACACTTGAGTTTTCAACTTGCAACAACATAGATCTTGATGGGTGGTTGTTCCGAATACAGAGTTACTTCAACTTGAACCGGAAGGAGAAAATAGAAGCAATGGTTGTGGCTATGGAGGGCAAGGCCTTAGCTTGGTTCCAGTATGTTTAAATTCTCCAACTAGCGGAATTTCCCGGAGGTGTTCTTAACACAATTTCAACCCAAACATGAGGATTCCTTGTGCAAAAAATTTATGTCAATCTGACGGCTATCAACGATAGAAGAGTATCTAGAGACGTTTGAATTGTTGGCATCGCCACAAGGATACTTGTCGGAGGGAGTGCTAGAGAGCATGTTTATAAATGGTCAGAAGCCAACAATTAGGGCCGAGGTAAGGCTAATGAAATTATGGACAACCCAATTAGTAGAGGAAAAGAACCGCATTATCCAAACAGGGTGTTATGGTCAAACACCCTTGGAAACACGGTTGGATCTGGGTCCAAGATAAACACCTCTACTTATTTGCATTACAGCCGAAGATATCAAACGCAATATTTGTTATCCTCTTTCCTCGCAGTACAAAACAACTCACCTTCACTCTCAGAAAAATCAACCCCAACCTAGACCACCTCCAACTCCCTGATGAAAGAATCTCATGGCAATCGACGATTGATGGGGTTTCAACATTTAGCAAATACTGAGATGCAGTGGCAATGGGACGTGGGCTTGTGTTTCTAGTGTGGCAAAAAGTATGCACTTGGACATCAGTGTTGACATCGGCTACTGCAGGTGTTAATGGTGGAAGATAAGGAGGACGAGGACAAGGAGACTATGAACGAGAAGGCAAACAAGCTGACTACGAACGATAAGAAATGCACGTTTGGACAGGTTGAGTTGTAATATTAAGGACACAATGTCTGGGAAAGGGTTGGTGGCAGACCCGTCCATACTGCAATGTCTAAAGGAGTGGCCATTCTCCGCTTTAGTTCAACCTACCATCCTCAAACAGACAAACAACTAAAGTCTAGAGACATATTTGCGTTGATTTGATAGGGATAAACCAAGACAATGAGTGTAGTGGATTCCATGGGCTGAATAATGATATAACACATCATATCAATCAGCAATTCAGACCAACCCGTTTAAGGCTCTCTATGGTCGTGATCCTGCCCTTGCTAAGGCATGAGAGGGACGGTACCCCTTTATAAGGAGTCACAGGACAAAGATGCAATATTGTCAAAGACTTAGAGCTCAAGTAGCATCTCCAACAAGCTCAAACAAGGATGAAGATCCAAGTTGACCATCGAAGACGTGAGCAAGAATTGGAGGTAGATAGCTAGGTGTACGTGATACTAAAGCCATACAGACATCAATCATTAGCCAAGCACCTTAATGAAAAGCTTGCACCAAGATAATTTTGGCCTTATCAAGTTGAAGCAAAGATTGATCAAGTAGCTTACAGGTTGAGCTTATCAGGATCTATTTCCATCCACCCCTTCTTTCACATTTCTACGTTGAAACCCGCCTTAGGAGAAGGACAGCAAGCTCAACCCTTTATAGCCATGCTTACTAAGGATTTGGAGTGGAGGGTGGAACTACAAGAAGTGCTCAATCTTCGGGTATAAAGCTTAGGGTGCACCAAAAGTGTGGATTAAGTGGATGGGATTGCTAGTCTTTGAAGCTTCACGGGAAGAACTCGAGAAACTTAACCAACAATTTCCAGCTTTTCACCTTGAGGACAAGGTGAAAGTCCATGGGGAGGATAATGATAGGCTTGTGGTTAAATATACCTATGTTAAACATAAGGTTTAGTGAAACATCTGGCTAGGAAGGGATTTATTTCTTATTCTATTATTAGAGTGGGGTTAGGAAAGTGGGGTAGGAGAGTATTTTATTTGATATTACCTTTGGTTATTTGGCTTGCTCTTGGAGTGGAACTATTTCTATTATTGACAGGGGGCTTGGGTAGTAGTTGAATAGAGTAAGGGCATGAGTAAGGGGGATGAAGAATGGGAATTTGTTAGAGGGAGGCGTCATGGCCTCAAATGTTTGGATGTACCTTTACACACCCTTGAAAGTCAATGTAATCCTCTTCATTGCTCAAATTATTTTTCCATTGGAGTGAATGTGTTTGGTGAGGTGAGAATTACTGGCACCACCGCAGGTGCTATCATAATGACTCCCTCCTATGCCTCATTACATGTGTGACTGAAAATAAACACTAGTCAATACAAATGAACTCATCGAATGGGTAAGAGAGAGCTAAAGGTTAAATCACATCGTTTTCCGTACTTCCATTCTTGGGAGCCCAAGGACACTTTTTGAAAGTATCTTGTCTTCAAGTTTGAGAACAAGCTTGATGTCTAGGCGGGAGTCATGTTAGGGCTTGTTGACTTGGTCAAATCTAGTTAAATATTTAGGGAAAGCTGAGTATTTATTTTAATTGGTCATATCTTTAGATATTATGAGGGGTTCTAGCTAAATCTAATGAGTAGAATAGTTAGGGCACCCTCTGGCTCATTATCTAATAATATATACTTCAAATTGTTTATGTTACATTATTATAGTCTCGGTATCTAGAACTTATTTACAATTTATTATTACTTCATAGATCTCACTAGTTTCAACTATACACCAAAAAACCTTATACTATTTACTTCTCTTACAAAAATATCTTTATCAATTGACATCACCAACCTCACCGACATGTCTAAATTTGTCATTGTTCAACAAATCATAAATACTATTATTAATTCAAATGCACTCATATACAAATAATATATCTATCAAACACTCGACCCTATTATTACTTCATGTATTATTACTTCATATCATATTCAATCATATATTAAGTTACCTAAACAGTATCTAAGTGGAAGTATTTCCTTCTACATATTAGGATTTTATTGCCTACACTTAAACCATTTGATGTAGTCAGATAAAAATAAGAGGCTAAGACCTCAAAAATAAGTTGGAAATTATCCCAACCTTCCCTCTCGTGTCTCTTTCTCTTCTCCCACCACTCCCCTTCCCCCCACGTCTCTAGCAATCAGCCACCTAGACCACCAAAACAACCCCCACCAATCCTCCACTTCCATCGCCACCAACCACCACTCAAAATCCTCCACTTCTATCTTACAGGGTATTTTATGTCTTTAGATAAATATTTGTTCCTCTTTCCAAAGTTGTGGTACACAGAATACTATTTGCAGGAAGTTTCTTTGGCAATCAAAAAGGCCTTTAGTCTCTTCGAAGGTCCTTTGCTTGCCCAAGAAAGGAGAGGTTGGACTGAAAGATATTGATGCTCGGAATACAACCCTCTTATGTAAATATCTGTGGTTTTGCAAGATGCAAAAGGAGACATTATGGACTAAGTCCCTGGAATCCTTCACTATGATCCAGGAGACATCTCCTTTCAGAAGAAGTTAAATCAGATTAAAATACAGTTGATCAATGCCACATGGTCTTATCAACACGTGTTCTCTGCTGCAGTATTGGTCTTCTCAGCAGGTTTTCTCTTCTGGGAATGCTTATCACTTCTTCAGACCAAGAGGTGCTATTGGAAGGAACACTCAGTTGTTTGAAAGAGTTGCAATACGCATAGATACTCCTCTTTTTTTTTGGCTGGCTGTTTTGCACAAGCTCAACACTAAGGACCATCTCGCATTTCTCAATATTAGTTATGTCATCTGTGTAAAGCATAGAATGAGAACCACAATCACCAATTCTTTGACTGTCCATCATTTGCTGAAGTGTGGAAAGAGATCAAAGGTTGACTTGGTATTTCTTGAGGAATGACCACTCTTTATAGTGCTATTTGAAGCATAAGGAGAAGGAAGAGAAATTATAAGATGTTTGTGCAAGCTCAGTGTTTGGCTCTAGTTAATTCCACTTACCTTGCATGGAAAGCTAGGAATGAAGCTGTTTTTTACTCAAAATTGACTGTCAAGGCCTCATTGTACAGATTAGGAAGTATTTTTATACACTCATTTTTATGCTTTTCTCAAAGTTAACATTTTGTTTTGATACTAGACTACGTATTGAAAGCCTTTGGCCGCAGCTTCTCCTATGTTTTCCCTTTTGATATTGGTAGAACTACCTGACTGTGGCACACCGACCTCATTTTGGTCTCTCAGAGTATGCCCAGCCCAGTGTATTTTGCACAGCTCTCACATATTTTTACTTATTTACCTGGAATCAATCTAAGAATCCTACACTACAGGGATTTAAAAGAAGAATCGAGGGTCCTCACAGAGAGAGAGGAAACAACAGAAGCGATCAAAGTGCAATAAGAAACTCAGGACCAATAATCAGGTAAAAGTCATGAAACTCAGATGAAAAAGCAAGATATTGCCACGGCTAGATCCTCTGATCAGGATCCTACCAGAGAGGAAGGAAACAACAGCGCAGGACAATTAATATCAGATAATAAAACCAATCTGCTTCAACTTTATGCAGCATTCCTGCCCAGCTATGCTAAGACAATCCCTTGCACTACTGTTGTGGCAAAAGAAGAAAAATGAAATGCCAGCTTGGATAGTCCTTGATCTAGTTATAGCCATACTAGACTTCCTCAAAGTAAACCCCAAACCAAGCCAGCATTCTCTAATTTCTTCTCAAAGAAACGCATAAGAATCTGCTTCAATATGTTTACTTCCAAATGCATGTGTTTTTTCTTTCCTTCTCGCAAAGAGAAAGTATAAAGAATGTAGATCTATTCTGCTACTGCATCACAACATGTAAGTTGTAATACAGTTGTCAGCAATTTTATGAAGCCCTATTAAGAGTAAGCTCAAGCTTTAAGCTAAAACACAACCTTGTAAACTAGCAGAGGAACAGGGAAATAGAATAAAGTACTTACAGTATTTAATAAGCTTCTCTTGAGCCAAGTTCTCCAATCGTTGCTTCAGTGCTTTGTTCTCCATGCTTAGAATTAGATTCTGCTGGTTGAGAAATTCAAGCTCTGCTGAAACTTCAGAACCTTCAGCCTATAAAATTAGATATAGATGTATCTCAATACGAATGTAAAGCTTGCTCTTTTGTCACATAGCAAGAGCATCGACTCTGGCACTTGCCTGTAGTACTTGCACATTCCTTTCCAGCTCAGCAATATACTGAAGCTTTCGGACACGCGATCGCTGCGCAAACTGTCTGCATTCATGAAGAACAAACAAGTCATTACTTTATCAACATAAAAAGAAGCAACCAAAAAGACTACAATGCCATTAGACCATGGAGTAAAGAACATCCACATAATTCAAGAAAAAGAAGCTTCTATCCTGAAAGAATTCTCGAACTACACAATTAATAAAGTAACAAGTGTATGTTGGTACTCAACCAGCTGAAACCCTAGCTAGGTGATTTGTCTTCACAAAAGGCTGACGGCTTCACCTAGGGTGCTTTAACATAAGCATGGGACATGTGTAAGCATAATACTTGACACCAATGACACACTCGCAGCCCAGAATGTCTGAAAGGTGCAGCTTCCAGAAATTCTCTCTTAGTATTTCTCAAATTTGATATGCAACTACAGTCAGAGGTAAGCATTTGCATCTCTTTGCATATCTCAGTGATGATGGAAAGCTTGGGGAAGGGTTTTCCCCCACTAACTGCATGAATTGAATAATTTTTGCTTCTGAGGGCATGGATAAAAAAAAAATAAAAAAAAAATAAAAAACATGTTCAGATCAGTTACCTGCTTACGTGAACAGGCAGCTACTAAAACATCACACAAAAGTCTCCAAACCCAACCATTTTGGGATCATCAGAAAGAGTAAGCTGAGCGGTGACTTTTCTTTTTCTCATTTTATTATTCCCTCTTTTTGTCTACTATCTACTGTCTCCAACTAGAGCCAATCACTATACTTTCCAGCAAAGAAAACTTCCACCTGATCTTTTTGACTTAATATTTAAATTTGGATCATGCTTTGGCTTCTGTTGGGGTAGTCATTGCCATTTTTCACATATCTTGTTAGTAAGTGTGCCCCATCATTAATATTGCGCCCTTTCTTCTTATCAGTAGCAATATCTCCCTTTCCAACATAGGAAGGAAAAAGGAGGAATATGCGTGTGTGTGTGTATGTGTGTGGTGTTCATTACCCAAATAAACAATGCAAGCAAAAACGAACCAAGACTTACGAAAGTAAGTTCACGCTTTATAATAAATATCAATTAAGCATAATTATTTCATACTGTGAAAGTTTAAATACAAATTTCAATTTTTCCACACTATCCATTTACCATCAAGTGCATTCATCTTAGGTCTATTTATCCTCATACATCTATTGGTGACTACTAGAGCTGCTAACGAACCAAGCCGGCTCGCAAGCTTTTTGGGCTTGACTCGCTAAAGGCTCGACTTGACTAGCTTATTTAGCTAAACAAGCTTAAAAATTAGACTTAAGCTTGGCTCGATTATTAAATGATCCAAGCTTGAACATAATAAATTTGGGCTCAAGCTCGTTTACAGTGCAAAAGCTCATCGCGAGGTGGCTCATTTACCATTAAAGTTCGTGAGTCGGCTCGTTAAAAGCTCGGCTGGGCTTGTTTATAAATAAGCCAAGCACGAGCTTCATTTTTAGGTTCGTTTATTAAACAAGCCGAGCCTAAGCCTATCCGAACTCGGCTTGGCTCGGCTCGTTAACAACCCTAATGACTACCAATTTAAGTCTTCATAGAACTTCAGGCTCATGCTTGAAGTGAAGCATCAAACAACTCAACAGAAATAGAACAATCGTTGGCATGAATTAGATAAGCAAGTACAACGATCTCTTTCGGTAAGGAAAAAAATGAATAGATTGACATGAGATTAGCTTCATTTTTTGTCTGATAAAACAACAGATTTTGTGGCAAAGGGCAGTTCGGTACATTTTTCATTCTAGTGTTTTCCGGACATCCGTGTGAGTTAATGGATGAAGTAAATTAGCTAATGTAATAATTCCTTAATACCAAAGCCCCATATACATAAGCATTGTGATACATTAGGAAAACAAAATGAAAGGGCATGGAAGGAGA
Source organism: Tamarix chinensis (assembly GCA_030549775.1). Classification (NCBI taxonomy): domain Eukaryota; kingdom Viridiplantae; phylum Streptophyta; class Magnoliopsida; order Caryophyllales; family Tamaricaceae; genus Tamarix; species Tamarix chinensis. The sequence goes on from CM060171.1 coordinate 135,388,578, forward strand.
AAAAATGTAGCAGATTAAACATGCAATGAAATAAATAGAAACAAAAGGATGGGGGGAGTATTTCCAATCAATTGAAATGATGACATAGTAGATCTAGGAATTGAAAATTTTAAACTTAAACAGTAGCTCAATCCATCACAACATAAACTCTAAGGATTCTGATTGTCAATAAATGCATTGTAAAATAGATATTAGGAAGTACAAAGGTAATATATCATCTCTAGATATTCGACAATAATACCTCTCCCATAGAGTTGGGTTTAATCTCTCAACTCTATAGTGCAGATTTTGATGCACTTTTTGGAAGGAACAACACATATGGGGCATTACAATATCGCATTGATGGTTTTGATATTAATACGAGATATAGAGTATAATGTTGTAAGCTAACAAACTATTGATGATGAGAACAAGGAATAGGATGCATTGATGGTCGTAGAGGGAAACATCTTAGAGATCGAGAGACGACTTGCTAAAAATGATGGTGACACAATAAAAGAATTTTTCTTTCACCCTCCTCCCCCTACCTGGTTCAACAATAATGAATAGCAACAGAAAGCAAAAAAAAAAAAAGGGAGAGAGAGAGAGAGAATTGACCAAAATAGAGGAAAAAGACAGATAGAGATTAGGGCCTACTGCTTTGCTCGTTTTGTATCATTCTCGGAGGAACCTGCCTTCACATGGGAGACATCCTTCTTTTCTGCATAAAATTTTGGATCATTTGAACCAAAATCAGTTTTATCCTGCCTTTCAGCCATTTTTGGTTGAATCTGGTCAGCTGCATGTGGATTAATTGACAGTCCTAAAGTTTGAGAAATGCTGCAACCAGCTAAAGAAGGGATGCTTCCAGGACAAGCTATAGAAGATATCGACTGCTCCAGCGCAATATTCTTAAGTTTTCCATAATTTATAGGATTAGTATAATAAGGCCGAGTCTGGGCATCTTTGTGGTGACTGAAATAATGAGATCCCCACATCGGACCTGAGGCTTTAATCTTAAATTTGTTATCATCATGTGATGCTGGTACATAATCAATGTTTGACAGACTAGCTGCATCAACATAGGCAAAAGAGTCACTCGACGACCGGCGATGACCTCTCCTCATTGGTGTCTCAGGCTCATTTAGAAGTTCATCTAGCCAAGAAGGCTGCTCTTCTAAAAGAACACTTTCTGAGGAAGTACGCTGGTGGCAACTACTTCCATCTCTAGGTTTCAAGGGCACCTTCGATCCCACAGCTGTATTATTTTCATAATCATTGTATAGTGGCGAAATACTGGGAAATGGACTTCTAGGAGGAAGTAAAGAACTTTTCCCAGTCTGCGTCAAGTTTCTCATGTTAGCTGGCCCTTTGAAGTTTTCCATGATATGCTACACAACAAATCCCTGCAGCAAAGGAGAGATTACAAGCTTTCAAGGTCAATCAGGTAAAGACATTTTTTCATGCATACAGGCAGACGAAAAGATCCAATAGGGGTGAGCTAAAATTTACAAGTAACGAAAGAGACAAACATATAACAGAATCAGATAACTTTTAGTAGTAAAACTGTTTAACAGGGCAAAAATCAGATAATTGATACATAAATAACGTATGTGGAATAATGCAGATATGAAGGATCTTCCTGTTTGAACAAGATCTATAATAACCTTCTCAAGCTTCAATACACAGTCTGTCATTAGATAGCTTGCATGGGCATACCTATAACCATACCTCATTGGTAAAGCAGACTAGAAATGTCTATTCTCTCAACCATGAAGCACGGATTATATTCCTCCACACATGTTGAGGAAGCTAGAGTGATCTTGCCAAATTAAATTATGAGAACTTGACAAACATGGATGGTATTATCACACAAGTTGTAGTGCTTAACAAGTTAATTTAAGTTAATGGCTTCAATATTAGTGGATTGGTGCATTTAAATTAGAAAAGCCAATAGACAAACTGGTCGTTCCAACTTCATCCAAATCTTTAATTCTTTTGCCAAATGGACCAATCCATTCCAGACTAGGATAGAAATTGTCAGTGAACTAACTGCTACAATATTAATTCACCATCACTTGATATCCACTAACCCTATAACGGGAAATTAACCACAATTGTTGGGTCATCACCAATTTCTTCTCACACCAGACAAAACATCTAACTGCCAAGACATAAAAGGTTTACAGCACAACACGAGCATAGAACCCAATCATGTTAATTTCCATTCCATTCAGATATTGCAAAAATCTATTTTCCTTTTTCATAACACTAATGTTACTAAGTCCTTCAGCCTGTGCTAGGTTCAAGTGACAGCGAGATAGTCTACAAACGATCAGCAGCCTACAAATCTAAGCTGCCAACCTAACTACTGCATATCAGATATATAATCGGCCAAGATGTATGTATCAGGGAGCGTAGAGTAGATTTTACGCAATCATATATAGTATATAATAAGAAATTAAGTAAATGTCGATATGAGACCAGCTGAGACTTTAACTCACCAATCTGATGATAAGAGCAAAATCCAAGGACGTAAAAATAAAATTCTCAGCTCACTAATGAAGAATTTCAATCGAATTGAACTAATTTCAAAAGCAAGGGATTGGCTATGACAACTTGAAAGTAGCTACACCACTGTGTCATTGCCATGAACAGCAGCTTACCGTTTCGGTTACCGAGAATCAAAGATCCTCAGACACAATGTAGGGTTGAAGTAGTGAGAACTAAATCGGAGCCTCGGCCCTCTCTCTCTTAGGGTTTCCTCCGGAGAACCTTCTCCGATCTTTATGCCCTGGCGTTGGGTCTTTCTCTCTCTTCTCGGTTCTGACGGTGTTGATCAAGCGCAAAATCAAAATAAATTATTATATATGAACTGTAAAGTATGGATCTCATAAAAAATGAAAAAAAAAAGTATAAAGTATAAACCCATGAGGAGGGTACAAAAACAACAAACAGATCCGGTAATTAGGTCCAGGTATTTTTCCCAACCTATTTTGGTGTATTTATCGATGTTTTTTTTCATACAATATGTGTCCATCCATAGAAAGCTATCAATCACTACAAATTATACTATGGACCCGATGTACCTTATAACAAGCATCCAAGATATAAGTTTAGATAATAAAGTGATAAAACTTAATAAATGAAATTATTGTTTGCAGCATGTATTTATTATATTGAAGATCATAACATCAAATTCCACTAGAGTCATGTGTCCGGGGAAAACAAATCACAAGCATGAGCAAAGTTAGTATAGACATATTATTATAAGAAAACAAAGATATCATAGTATATTATAATTCAACCAGCAAGTCATTAGAAGCCTTAATTAGTTATGTTACATTGTCCTTTTTTAAAGTTTGATATTCGTCCAGATATACCTTATAAGACAAATCCAAATTATGGCATAAATATGGAATATGTCACTAATAACATCCACAATAGAGAAGAGAAATTGATAATTAAACCATCGACAACATATAAAATACTGTGCTGCTGAAACTGTATAATTTATGAACAACATCAAGTAAGGTATTTCTTATCCTACATTGTCTCGTAGTAGCAGTATATGATCTATGTCTCTATTTCAAAGTTAATATGCATGTCATAATTGTTACTTACCATCAAGTGGAATCTTTTTACTCAAATAATCAATTATACTTATTTTTATTTCGTTTAAAGTGTTAGAATGCCGCCAACTAGCCTGGTCCCATTGGCATGTAGATTGCTACAACACTCAATGTCGTGCAATGATGAAGAATTACAATCGACCAGAAGTGGTTTAAACACCCACTCTTGGATCCTGAGAAGGTTTAAGCAATCGTAGTCTTGTAAAACAATAGTCATGCAACCCTAAAAAGGGAGGCTCCATTCCTTTGAACAGGGTGGGCACCTATGTGCATCAAACCACTACAATGGAAGTTGTACTCTTTTCTTTAGCTAGAATTTTTCCCTAGCAGGTTTATCGGCAAGGTTTTTAATGATGTAGTGTGAGCTAGACACCTTGCACTATTGATGCAGAACTCAACCCTTCATCCCAACTAAGCATCTTGGAGTAACAAGAAGTAGGTTTCAAGCAAGGCTCCAAAAAATACCCATTCCTCTTGCGCAATCATAGTGTAATGGTATATCTCATTGTGTAAATTCTATAATACTACACCTTATGCAGGACGCATCAAATCGTATTAATAAAATTACTTTTTTATATATTACTCGCACCTTGTGACAAAATTTGCTTAACTAAACGAGTACAACAGTGCTAGAAGCACCTCAATGCTTAGGATGGCTTTACACAAAGAAAGAAAGGAAGGAAGGAATATGTAGTGATAAGGGAACAAACCCCTCAAACCTACTTGGGTGATTCCACTCCCACATCCTTCTTAACTTGACGAATAACCCCCCATGAGACTCAACCACTCAAACACCTCCTAGTTGGATTGGGACTCCCAAATCCTCACTAAGAGCTCATAATAGTCACAACATTCTTTTGACAGACGTTAAAATTGCTCCAGACTTTGCTTGTTCTCTAAACACAAATTCTAGCCCCAATAGGCCTTGATTTCAAAGCATTGTTCATAGGCTTTGTGATGCTTATCTATCACGTGAGTGGACCTCTCCCCTTGGTATAGACCTTGGTCCTCGTTTCCATGAGCGCCCTCCTTTTTCTTGAAAAGCGAGCCTCTTCATTTACCAACAAGTGTCTCTGGTAGTTTGTTAACTCTTCCTACATGTTATCCACTTATGATGCTGAGGTGGCCCTCTAAGCCCTCATCGCCTACACCTCTACCCTCAACAACACTCTTGTCAAGCACTTCAGTGGGCCACGAGAACTTTCAATCCCATCCCAAGTGACAAGTAGCTTGTATTCCAAAAATCCATCTCACTCACTACTAGGCATTAACATCTTCTTTGGTTTTCAAAAAGGAGAGGAGAATTTGTTGCTTGAAACACTTAGTCAATTGGCCATGGCTTCTGGTAAGGAAACAAGAAAAGGCTAGAAAGAATTTAGGCGATATGTCTCTTGTAATGAATAAAGAAATTTGAAATGCGGGGAGTCTCTAAGTAAAAGAGCATCACTATTTATAAAGCCTTACGGGGTAAGTGTAACAACCGCAAGACAATTGTTCGCTCAATCATAACCCCTTACATATGCACTAAAACTACACAGGGAAAATTAGTTAACCCTTGTGTTACAAAACAACTAAGGCATGCCATATAATCACCAAATCTACAAATTCACAATACCTAACGCTTTTGGGAAATCAAACAATTTCCCAACTTCATGTGAGAAACATGTTGCAAAATACTTTAACTAATGCTACTTTAATCCGGTGATTGTCATCCTTATAATATAGGGGTGTGCATGCTTGAATCAAGAACAAATTAGAGTCCTTCACGAGGACTTGGGAAATGTAAGTGTTAAAATCAAAAGAATGACAACAAAAAAAAAATATTATGATTAACAAGGTGGGTTGGCTTACAATCATCCGAACAATAATCAAGTATACAGTTCAATGAAGCCAAGAATAAAAGATAAAAAAAGTAAGACAAATTATCATCCAAATTTTTTTTTAATTTGAAGGAAATTTTACAACAAGGAATCGTTGATAGAGGTTACACTAAAAATTATCTACTTATGCCATCATGGCTTACAAAATTTGAGTTTTGGAGACTAAGCCTATGAGAGCTAATCAAGGCACATTTATACAAAAGCGCAAAGTAAACTTGACGATATATCAAAACACAATAAGTTGCCACACTCAACTTCTAGGGTTGTAGGCTCTATGAGTAGTGGGACGCTCTATGCAAATACTGCACATGTTTTCTTCCCTTTATTTGAAGGAATGTAATATAGGAGTCGGATAATTGGAGTAGGGGAATCTAGGTGTCGTGACTCTCCTACCATTGCCCCTTAAAAGACTCTACATTACTACTCAAAGGTCTTGGGGTTGGGGAAGGGAGACCCTTTTGGTACATCCCCACACCACTAGACCCATGGGGAGAGGTAGTTAAAATATGGTGGTCATGCACACCTGTAGTGGACTCCCGAAACAATTATGTGCACTTTAACTCTAGCAAAGAAACTTTCTCCCCTAACTCTATATGTAACACCCCAAAATTTACTATTTTTTTTAAAAAAATGGAAGCGCTTAAATTAAAACCAGTGAATGTTGGGAATGTTACCGCCACATTTAGTACTAGACTAATTTACTCCTACCATTCCAGCACCAAGTGCTAAGGCTAAAAGAATTGTTATCAAACTTAAATTAACACTTAAACCAAAAGTTCATAGCTCAGAAATCAGAGTACACACAAAAAGTTACATATCTCAAGGTACAAAATCAAAACTCCTCAAATGGGAATAACATCTACAAACATTAATGTTTAAGTCTGGAAAATCTAATACAGAAGAGAAAGATTATAAAGATATAGAATGAAATAAGAGAGAATCTGGCCACGTCGCTCCGATCATCGAACCAAGCTCATGATCAACACTCAGCCCTACCTGATGCCTCATAGACATCGAAAGCATTAAAATAGGCATCACCCACCTACACAAAGTTAGAAGGGCATCCTACTCATGGGAATGAGCATCATCCATAAAAAGAGTGATAAGTACATTACGTATTGAGTAAGGTAACCGTGCACTAAGGCCAACGCATAAAAGTGCATAAAACCATGCAGGATAATAAACAGAATACAAACACATGAGGTGAATAAATAAATAAATACGTAAATGCCATCCATAATCCAGATTAATTAATTAATTAATCTCTTATCATAACTTATTTCACGCCATACCTTTTTATCAATCTATGCAAGTACAGGAACCTTCTACTATTTTAGCTGATGGCTTGGTCACATATAGGGCATCATGCCCTAACCACTATTATAACCGGTGGACCCGTCACATATAGGATGAAACACCCTAACCACTATTCCTTACCGGTGGATTGGTTTAGTTCCTACTCGCATGGTGTTCTACTGTAAGTACTTAGTGTCTTTTATGTGTCTTAGCAAACTCAAGTTTGTTTTATTGAGCTCAGGATTCCCCACTGTTATAGTCGGTGGATCAGAAACACATAGGGCATAAAGCTCCTGACCACTGTTATAGCCGGTGGGCCGGAAACACATAGGACATAAATCTCTTGACCACTATTATAGCCAGTGGATTGGACACTTATAGGGTGGGATACCATAACTACTAATCCTAACTTGTGGATCGGCTTGGACCCGGCTCAATAATCTTTTACTTTACATGATTAATGTCTTAAGTGTCTTGTTTAAAGTTTTAACCCTAGACATGCATGATTAACTCCCTCTATGTTTATCCTCCAAAGGTCTGTCTTACATCATGACACTCATACACCTCCTAATTCGACCTTACCTCTTTTCCTCATTACCCTGACTCGCATAAGAGTCCATCTCCCATATAAGTGGGTCAAGGCCCACTACTATGTACCTTAAGTCCATTCATTACCTTACTATAGTGTTCCCTCTAGAAACCCTGCTTTGGACCTACATGGTCCATTCTACTCCATCTTATATGACCCAAACTATTTTAATACTCCTCGCTTCATAGTCCATAGATTCCACCCCCATTATTTCAGTTTACTCACTAGGTACACGTATGCCTACGAAACTCTAAGTAGCCACACCAAACCCTAGCTGGCTACACTAAACCCTAGCTCGGTCTCCTATGTACCCTTATCTTCTTCCATGTAATATTTTTCATCTAAAGTGTTTAAACATCCAAACAACACTTCCATTACCTTTCTCACACCCTAAATCAACTTTCCATACGTAAATTTCACCCCCCATGCAGACTAAACACACCCCATGCAACCTTTCAAACTTTTTCATGCAAACCCTAAAACTCCCAAGTGAAATCGTAGATTCACCCATGCAAACCCTAGATTCTTCCCTACGTACTTAGATTTTCCCATACAAACCCTAGATCCATACATACAAAGCCCTAGATTCCTCCATGCAAAACCCTAGATTCCTCTATACAAACCCTAGATTCCTCCGCTCATAGTCATGCAACAGTTAGGTCAACTCCACATCATTTCACTCCATATCATCATATTACATAACCTAGCATGCATGTCTTAAAGGGTCACATCGTATCACATCATAATCACAACTTATACATATTATACGTATGCCATAAAATAACACATGCACATACATCAACTCTAAGTCATACTGCACATGTATTAGTTATAACAATACACATAAAATACATCACATATCATGGCACATGGCATATAAGGCATGTAAAACACATTGCATACAAATGGCCTTAGCTATACCCTTACCTAAAACGACATCGGTCTTAGAGCACTCTCCTACGCCTTCTTAGGGCTTTGACTAGTCTCACCTATAAGAGGGAAAAACTAAAGATTAGGTTCCCTCTTACTAAAAATACTATCATTTCCTAATTTATTCAAAAATTAGGGTTTTTGATAAAATAATAATATATTAATAATCATGACATTAACTAATTACTAGTTTTGCTAATGATATAAGAAACAATAGTAATATTATAAAAGTTAATAATATAAGGCTTGAAGACTTTACCCTAATAATAATAATGATAATGATGATGATGATGATGATGATGATGATAATAATAATAATAATAGTAAAATAATAATAAGAATAAGAATAATAATAACAATGATAGTACTAATATTAATAATAATAATAGTATGGTTCGAAATAGATGGTGGAATAAGGGCTTTGACCCTTCACCAAAATAACACTAATAATAATAATAATAATTGTATAAATTAAAGATAATGTAAAGTAGGGTTTCGACCCTACTTTAAAATAATACTAATACTAATACTAATACTAATAATAATATTCGAAATAAAAATAGAATAGGGCTTCATCCCTCAATATAAATAATAATAATAATAACATTAGTAATAATAATAACAACAACAACAATAATAATAATATATTCAAATAATTGAAATAAAATAAAATAAAGCTTCTATGAATAGTGAAAAAGGGTTAAGAGGGTTCAAGGTTCCACCTTGGATTGGTAGTGACAGGCGGCACCAACGGTGGTGTACAATGGCGGCGGCGGTGGCCAAGAAAAAGAGAAGAAAAAAGGAAAATTCGAGGGTTGGGAAAAGGAGAGGGAGAATGAGGGTGGAAGTAGGGGTGTGTTTGTGACTGCCTAGATGGAGAGGAATATAATGAGGGTGGCGGCACATGGTGGTGGTAGTGGTGGCCGAAAGTGGAAGAAGAAGAGAAAGAGAGGAGGAGAGGGAGGAAGAGGAAAAGAAGAGTAGGGAGAGATAGAGGAGGGTCTACAGGTGTCTTTGGGAGGTGTAAGGGGTAGTGGGGGCGGAGGAAATGGTAGCTAGCGGTGGTGCGAAGGGTGATGGATGTGGAAGAAGGGTTGGTCGAGGAGGCTACTTTGTACGGTCGAGGTGGCTTGTGCAGGGAAAATCGAGGGAAAAGGGTAGTGTAGTTAATTAGAGGGCAATGCAGAGAGTACTTAGGTGGGTAAAGAGGGCGGCAGTGTTAGCCGCCGATGGTGAAAATAACGTCTGATTGGGCAGTGGCGCACAAGAGTAAGATTTTAGGGTTTTGGGAAAAAGGTCCGACCAAAGCTAGTTGTGGGGGTATTTATAGAACTAAAGGATGGCTAAGGTCATAGGGAAGAACAGGAGGATCGGGCAAGTCAGTTAGGGTTCACCGGCGGTGTCATTTGGCCGGCGAAATTTAAATCGTGGTAGGGCATTTGCGCAGGAAAAGGAGGGTCGTGCGCGATAAGGAAGGGAGGTGGGTTGGGTCAAGGTAGCTAGCGAGTTAGGGGAAGATAAAGGAAGGAAAACGGCCGGTCAACAAGAGCATAACCGGCGGTGAAACTCTAGGGAGCAGGGCGGAGTTGCAGGTCGACAAAGGGAAGGGAGGAAGGAAGAAGAAGAAAGAAGGGGCAGCGTGCTCGTGGACCATTGGTCCATGAAAGGAAAGGAGAAAAAAGAAGAACCGGGCCGGGCGACAGCTAAAAAAAATGACAAAACGCTGTGTTTTGGATCCTGGGCCGCCGAAGAAGAAAAGGAAAGAAGAGAGACGGGCCACGGACAGGCCCAAATTAGGGGAAGGGTAAGAAAAAGAAAAGAAGAAGAAGGAAACAGAAAGAAAAAAGAAGGAAAAGGAAGAAAGAGAAGGAAAAAGAAAAAATAAAAGATAGGTGGGTTGGAATATTTGGGGTATTTGAATTATTTTGGTAAATTGGGATATCTAAAAATAATAATATTTAAATAAAATAATATTAAATTTCCTTTTTAGGTTAATTTAGGGTTTTTGAAAGATTTTTCCTAAATTTCATTTTAACTAGCAAAATACCCAAAGTTTCCTTAATTAAAATATTTATTATTTTCTTCTTGATTTGTCCTAATTAATTTCCTTTTTATTTTAATAAAATAATTTATTTAATTAATTTTTCTAATAAATCTTTATTTAACTAAAATTCTTAAAAATTAGGTTTTTGGGCATTTCACTGTAAGCCCAATGGGCACTTCCTCCTCCAACTTTATGATATGTCGATAATCATTGTCCAGATCTAGGTCCCTCTTTCCTAGAAAACCTTTAAGGAAGTTAGGTTCCTCATCAAACCTATAGAGGTTGATCTTCTTGTCCATCAACTCACACAAGAGGCGTTATACTTTGATAACCAAAATTATGATGCTGTATAGAGCTTTCAAAACTAAAATCACAAGAAATTGGCTGAAAATTAGTATTTCTTAGATAGAAATTAGAAAGGAAAAATGTGTAGAGAGTTTTTTACCTCAATAGTTTCAAGAATGATAAGGCCTCACATGTAAATGTTTTTAATATGTTCTAACAAGATGTTTAGAACATTTGCAACCTCAAGAGCAACATACTCCCAATTACTCTTAGCCTTAGGAATGTTGGTTAGAGTTTCTCTACCCATGCTCCCTAATGACTACTGCCCCAGAGTGCCACCAACTAGGGATTGAGGGGGATCCCCTTTATCAAAACTTAGTAACATGGAAGTTCCCAAGCTAAGAATAGTTTGTATGCTCTTCCTGGTGATCCTAGTTGATTGTTGAACCATATTTGCAAATGTAGGTTTTTATAGTTTTGTAAGTGAAGGTCAATTTAGCATCGTTATCTTATGCACCACAACAACCATCTTTTTATAGGCATACTAGCCTCACCAAGATGGAAATGGAATGACAAATGTACAATAATTTTAAATATACTACACCGACATGGTGCACCACCGATCACAAACCACCACACCCTCTACTACTATAATCCCCCTTTTTGGGAGATATGGTCACCCTTAACATCATCAGCATGATTTCTTAGATGACCTTTATTAGTTAAAATGTTTAGGCTAAACTCACACACATGCTAACCCAAGTGCTTTATTTTTAAATCGAGTGTCGATACAAGTGTTTCATTTTCAAAATTTTCAAAACTTTGGGCAGCCAACTCAGCCACCAATTGAGCCTAATTTTTTTTCTTAACTACCTTATAAGCTCGATAGGGCCACAGAGCAAGGAAACATCTTAACCTCCCAATTTCAAGCTCCAAACTACGTAAAACAATCTAGTCCCAATAAATAAGGGATAGAAGTGCCTGCAATTAAAAATACTATAACTTATTACCTCTTCCTAAAAAGAAAAGTGGAGTAGAATCCCTATAGTTACGAAACATTGCACACTTCACTTGACAACCTCCTTCCCCAAATTTGGAAAGGAAGTAAATGACTACTCTTACACGACATTCAAATACCAATTTGAAACATTTTCAACCTTCTTCCTTGATTTTTGAAGGGAGGTAAAGAATCAATCTCATATGACTTTCAAATACCAATTTGAAACAATTTAAACCCCTTACTTGATTTTGAAGTAAAGTAGAGGACTACTCACATACAACTTTCAAATGCCAATTTAAAATATTTTCAAACTCATTCCCTTATTTTTGAAGGAAAGTAGATTGTTATTATTACATGACTTTCAAATATCAATTTGAAGCATTTTTAACCACATTATTGATTTTCAAGGGGTAATAGATGATTTCTCTTACACAACTATCAAATACCTATTTGAAACTTTCCGTGCATTAAGAATGAGTGAGCAATGAAATCCCAAACTACTAAACAATCATAATTTTTGAATACGCAAGTACTCAAGCACCAATAAGCAGCACATATATAAAGGGCCAAAGGCATCTATATTTACAAATAAATAATATTACATCACTGATGGGACATACCCAAGAATGAACAAAATCTACACATCATCGGTACCGCCACTTGTAGCTTTATGTCAAGGCATGGTCTATCCACTATCCTACTACGAAGGACTTTGTATGGTAGAGTTGTTTGTAACACCCTATTCCTCTAAAACCATACTTATTAAAAAAAATATTTTTATTAGGGCTAAATATTTATTACTTCGAGTTGTTTGATTAAAATCCTTAAGAATTTCTAATCATTTGTTGTAATTTTAGGCCCCGTCAAGCTATTTAAACTCTTTTTTCCCAGTTATAAAACTTTAACAATTTTCTCTAAAAAAATTTAACTTTCACAACTTTCTAAGGTTGTATTTTGGTATTCAATGTATTTTGAAAAACTTTTATGAATGTATTTTCCATTTCATGCTAAGACATACACTTTTTCTACACCTTTTTTTTGTAAAATAATTATTCATGTTTGAGCCAAGACTTAATTTACTATTATAATATTTTAGAAATGTTATTTTTGGGCTTTAAATAACTTGAAATATAAAATTTGTGAATTTATGATTTTAGGACTTTCATTACTATTTATTTGGAATTTTCTTTTTAACACTGGGTCCTGACTTTCAGGTTATTATTTTATATAGTTTTCAACTTTTAGGTTCAACCTCAAAATGGTAGTATTAATCTCCCTTATACTTTTTATGAATTTTAGAGCTCATTTGCTCATTATTTTATGTGTCTTACCTTTTATATGATATAAGCTTTGAAATTGCTATTTTCAATGTTTAAGCTTTACGAAACTTCGGTGATCATTATACTTTGATACTTTTGAGTTTATGATCATTTAAAAATAGTTATTTCACTTTGTACCATGTTTAGTGTTTATTTGTAATTTTATTTTTGTATTTTCATCGTTTGGTTGATTGTGTTTAACCATCTTTGCATAAACCTTTCTAACACCAACAAAACAACCCCTAAGATTTCTCTACACCTCACTCCCTTGCATACCACCTCCTCTATGTGTGTCCCTTCCTCCTTATCTTCTTATCACTTTTCCATAAATCCTAGCTATTAGTTGGATTGCAATAAATCCACATCATCCACTCTACATTTATACCTCCAATTAGTCATTACCCATGCCTTCATTCATTTCTTTCTCCCTCATTATTGCTTATGTTTATTTTTCTTTATTTAACCATTAAAATTCCTAAAATATCCTCCTCAACCTTTTTATTTTTTCCTTCCATCACCACCTGCATTGGATTGTAATCCAATCACAACCCTCCATAGCTTATCCCTCTATATCCTCTTAATGATATATTCTCTTCATTTAGCCTATTATATTCTCTCCATCCTAATTCCACCAAGTTTTGATCAAGCACAATTTCCTTAAACCCCCTATTTTCATGTCACCTTTATGAACCATAATCATCATCCATTCATCCATACTCAAGCCTTGAGCATCATCATCATCCTTCTTTCTTTTCTTCCTCCTACTTGAGTGTGGCACCTTCCTTTTTTTCCTCTTCCACATCACCACCACAATTCCATGGATCCTAAGTGGATGGAGCTTCAAAGTTCTTCTGACACCAATCTTGGTTAATTCTTTCTCCTTCATTTATTGTCCTTCAATTTTACTTTGATTTTAAGTGATTAATCTCTTATGTTATCTCTTGGTTGTTAGGATTTGAAGGACATGGTTAATAAGTTTATAGGTATGATATTTCTGTCCCTTTTTTCTTATTACTTTTATAATATTTTATTCAAGGTAATCTCTTTCTTAATATCACTAAAACATGATTCATGTTGGATATGTATTAAGGTTTTGTATGATTCATGATTTGAAGCATGTGTTGTAGTGTATGCTTTGTATAAAGATGAGTTTAAGCATGGCGTATATGATATGATGGATATATGTGAGGTATGATTCTAAGGTGTGACCATCATGATATTAATGATAAGTTGACGTTATAAATCTTATATGCAAGACAACTATGAATAATAGGAAAGATGATCATGAATCATGCTTTGTTATAGATGATAGGTTTTGGTATAAATCTATTGTCAAAACTATATCAATTGGCTAAGACTTTTGAAGGCATTTTATGTATCAAATTAAACCTTAATATGACTAATTTTAATGCATCTTTTGTATCTTACAAATAATAAGTATTAAAGTAGACATGGTCAAATTCCCACAAGTGCCAACAATTGTCAATTATGGCAAGTGCATGCTTAGCCCAGGGTCTAAGCCTATTTTTGGAGCTTGGCTTGGGTTTTGAGTGATTTAGTGATTCCATGTTAGTAGTTTTAGATGCAATATGATGTAGGATATGATATCATTTGGATTAATATAACCTAAGTTAAAATTGATTAAAGTTTGAATATACTTAGTTAAATATTTTTCACCATATTCAAATTATTATTCCCTAATTATTCACTTATCACCATAAGTAGCATTTTTAGAGAATTAATCATATGTTATTTGGGATTAATTATATATGAGTCATGATTTGACATAGAATGATCATATTAACCTTAAAATGGTAAAATGTTAAATATGTGAATCGTCAAAGTCCAAGTTGGACCAACAACCCTAAAATCAATAATTAACCATTGACTTTGACCATTGACATGAATAGTATTTTTTTGTGATTTTGGATCAAATATATTTGATATGTAGGCTTGTTGGAGCTAAAATGTTCTTTTTAAGTTATAAGGTAGTTATTTTGGAATAAATTTTACTATTGTAAATATAAGTTAAGTAGGGTGTCACCTATATACACTTATGTGTAAGTTCAATGTCATCCAAATACATTTATGCAAACATTTAACATAATCCACAAACACGTGTGACATGTGAGTTGGGTGTTATCTATAAACACTATGTTATGTTTAGTATTAATCTATGAAAGACTTGCTACATTTATAGTTATCACTTTATGTTTGTGGTTAAACACAAGAGTCTTCAAACTTATAATTAATATTATTATGTTGGTTATTAAATAAGAAAATATTTTGACTTATAAATTACCATAACCATGTTGGTCAATAAAAGCATGAGTCTTCAAACTTAAACTTATTGTTACCATGTTGGTTATTAAACATGAGATTATTTAAACTTATTAAAAAGGTTCATAACATTGTCTTTTGGATGGATGTAACAAATTCCATGTTTACCCTTTTATAAGATTGCATGTTATTATCTACACGAATCTATCTTAAATATCATCATGAGTAAATTTATATATGGTGCCTTATCCCATGTCAATATGCGAACCATGTTTTAGGTATACACAGGAGTCAGAGTTTACTCAATACTTTACCATAAAAGTGGGAGGAATAGAATTTTTGTTCATAGAAATGGAGTTGCATGATTTTGATGTAATTATCAAGATGGACATGCTGGGGAAGTATCGAGCACTGATCGATTGAGTGCAAGAACACGTGGTTCTACGGTGAGCAAAGGGTATTAGGATTTTATACCAAAAGTGTGAACATAATCCCTCTGCAAGGATCATGTTGGTGATCACCTTAAGCAGCCTAGTATGGAAGGTATATCCACTCTACTTGTGTAGTGTCAGATATTTTGAAGTAGTCGAGATGCCATTGGAGCAAATGGTGGTGGTCCATGAATTTTCCAATGTTATCTTGAGGAGATCCCAGGAATGCCACTAGTTCAAGAAGTAAAGTTCATCGTGAATGTATTGTTAGGAAAAGAGCCAGTATCTAAGGCTCTGTACCATATGACACCTATAGAGATGAAAGAGATCAATAACTCTTGGAGAAGGATTACATCCAAACATACATATCCCCGTGGGGAGCGCTAATTATGTTTTTAAAGAAGAAGGATGGGAGCTTGAGGTTGTGCATCGATTATTATGGAATGAATTAGTGATAGTGAAGGATTGTTATTCGTTGCCAAGGATTGATGACATGTTTGATCAACTTAAGGGAGCCCAGGTGTTCTCTAATATTAATATTCGGTCAAGCTACCATCAACTAAGGATAACAGAACAAGGCATCCCTAAGATTGCTTTTCGGACAAGGTTTGACCATTATGAGTTCACAGTGATTCCCTTCAAACTCATTAATGCGCTAACAACTTTCATGTCTCTTATAAACTGGATCTTCTGTCCTTTCTTTGACTAGTTTGTTGTGGTGTTCATCAATGACATCCTCATCTATTCCGGTGACCAAGAGATGCACGAGCAGCACTTGAGGTATACTTTAGCCTTGCTGAGTTCACACCAATTGTATACCAAACTCTCGAAGTGTGAGTTATGGTTAGATCAAGTGACTTTCCTTAGTCATGTTATATTTAAGGATGGTGTGGCAATATATCCTACCAAGATTCGGGATGTTTCTAAATCACCAGTGCCCACTTCTATCAGAGAGGTGTATAGTTTTATAGGGTTAACCAATCACTACTATTAGTTTGCGGCAGACTTTTTCAAGATTGCATGACTGTTGACTTAACTGTTGAAGAAGACTACGTGTTTCCACTGGGATGAGAAGGTTAGTGAGGTCTTTGAGGAGTTGAAGAGGTGTTTAACTTTAGCTATAGTGCTCACATTGTTGAGTGGGTCTAATGGTTTTGAAGTGTACAATGATGCTTTCAAGCATGGTCAAGGTTGCATGTTGATATAATAGGGAAAAGCGGTGGCTTATGCCTCATGACAACTAAAGATGCATAAATAGAATTACCTAACGCATGACTTAGAGCTTTTTGCGATAGTGTTCACTCTAAAGATGTGGAGGCATTATCTCTATGGAGTTTGGTAAAAGTTTTACACTGACCATAAGAGCCTTACATATATTTTCATCTAGCAAGAGTTGAACCTAAGACAATGCTGATGGTTGGAGTTGGTTAAGGATTATGACCTAGAATTGACCTACCATGAGGGTAAGGCCAATGTGGCGTAGATACACTTAACCAAAAGACATCATATTTCTTGGGTAAGATCATATTATCATATCACCTATGCTGAGAGATCAGGAAGATGGAAGTCGAATTGATCAGTATTAGAATTCTAGAGGCGAGAATGAGCTCACTCACCATTACACCTTTAGTCTTTGAGGAGATCCAAGCTAATCAAGTTGGTGATGTTAAGTTTGAGAGAATTCGAACTAGTATTATAGAAGGCAAAGCTAAAGGACTCCAAATCCATGAGGATGGTATTTTTAGATACTATGGTAGATGGTGTGTACCACAGGGTGTGTGGAGCTTAAGAGGAGGATCCTTGAGGAAGGACATTGCAATCCTTACTCTTTTCACAGTAGAGGGGATAAGTTGTACAAGGATCTGGAAAAAAATATTAGTGGCCTCACATGAAGTAGGAAATGGCAGAGTTCGTTGCCTAATGTTTGACTTGTCAAAGGGTAAAGAATGAGCATAAAAGACCGGAAGGGTTAGTGTAACCACTTGAAATTCCTGAGTGGAAGTGGGACAACATACCAATGGACTTCATAGTTAGTCTTCCAAGGACTCGTAGTGGATTTGATTCCATATGGGTTGTGGTGGATTGTCTGACTAAGTTGGTCATGTTCATACTAATGATAAGGATGTAAATGGAGTAGATTTTACCTAAAACTCGATGAATTTTATCCGATGGATATTTAAACGGATATGGATACGAATACGGAGGATAGAAAAAAATACCTGTCGGGTTCGGGTATGGATATGGGTATGGGATGTCTATACCCATACTCGTAACCATACTCGTATCCATATCCGTACCCGATATATAATTACTATTTTACCCTTAATTTTAAAATAAATATAGTATAAATTAAGGTTAGAATTGTTAATCGGCTTAACTCTAAATGGGTTTATCCGTCAGGTAATAGATTTATTCATTGGATAATACCCATTAGTAGGTAAACGGATAATTCATCAGGTAATGGATATCCAACGGATAAGGATATGGATGTATTGGTGGATACCTATTCAGGTACGGGTACGAATTTTCTTATCGGGTACGAATATAGGTATGAGTATACCCGCCCCAAACCCGCTCTGTTTACATCCCTAATTAATGAAGGTGACATGAAACATGGAGCAACTAGCCAATACCTACAGAAAGCACATGGAGAGACTACATGGAGTTCCTAAGGACATTGTATCCGACCAAGAATCCAGGTTCTTATTACACTTTTGGCAAAAATTACAAATCGCCTTTAGTACTCAACTGAAGATGAGTACAACTTTTCACCCAACTATGGATGGTCAGATAGAGAGGATCATTCAAACTCTGGAATACATGCTTTAGGCATGTGTGTTAGACTTTAGTGGAATTTGGGAAGATAATCTAAACTTGATCGAGTTTTCCTACAACAACAGTTGTTATCCCAGTATTAGATGACGCCTTTTGAAGCATTGTACAGAAGGAAGTTTCGAAGTCCTTCATGTTATTGTTAGAACGACATTAGTGAAAAACTCGTGTTAGGACCCAAGATAATTGAGGAGAGGACTAGGCACATCCGTTTGATTTAGGATTGGATGAGAGCCACCCAATACCGACAAAAGAGTTATGTAGATCTGAAAATATGGACTGGTGGATACAAGGTGGGTGATATAATCCTTCTGAGGGTCTCTCCCACCAAAGGAGTCATAAGAGTTTAGTATGAAGGGTAGGCTTAGTCCAAGTACATTGGACCATACTAGATTTTGGACCGTGTTGGTGAATTCGCTTATTGCTTAGCTCTACTGATGGAGTTTTCGTGTTTGCACAATGTCTTTCATGTATAGAAATGAAAGAAGTATGTATCATATCCTTCACACTTTATTTGACCAGAGTCGCTAGAGCATAATGAGTCTTTGACTTATGTAGAGATTGATGAGCATTTCAGACACAAAAATAAGAGAGACACGTATGAAGATCGTTCCTTTGGTGAAAGCTCTTTGGTCATGACATGGTACAAAGGAGGCCATTTGGGAGGCCGAGGAGGAAACTCGATCCAAGTATCTAAAGTTGTTTTCGTATTTATTACCCCAAGTGTAGCATTTTTTCTTTAAGGGGGCATTACACATTTTCCTTGAATGTGAATATGATGTGTGTTTTACCTTATGTGTAACAATATGATGAGATTGTTATAGGCTTCGAGGACACAACCTCTTTAAGAGGGTAGTGTTGTAATACCCTATATTTTTTAAATGGTTGAATGAGAATTTTACTAATTTTTGGACCTTTGATTTTGATTAAATGTCATTATTTGGTTTGAGGCAAAGTTTGATTTGAAATTATGTTGAAAAATAGAGTTTATTAAGTTTTTTAGGTAAATCGATCATTTGGTTTCATGAACCGATTGACCGATTTGTCGTTTCACCAAATTGGGTGTTCTCGACTGGTTGGAGGAACCGATCGACGGGTTTGTAGAACAGTCAACTAGTAGGCCCAAACCTATCGACTAGTTTGTCGAGCTGATCATATTTTTCAAACTTGATTTTCTAAAAAATCTCTTATATTGAAATGAACCTTACTAACCATGCCAAATTATCCCTAAGAGATTCCTAATCATTTTCATGATTCATTTAAC
This sequence comes from Tamarix chinensis, assembly GCA_030549775.1. Classification (NCBI taxonomy): domain Eukaryota; kingdom Viridiplantae; phylum Streptophyta; class Magnoliopsida; order Caryophyllales; family Tamaricaceae; genus Tamarix; species Tamarix chinensis. The sequence continues at coordinate 135,408,339 of CM060171.1, forward strand.
CCAAAATATTGCCTCGGATCAATGCGGAGATCGATTGGGATAATTGAGGGGGAGAGATGACCTCAACCTTGTCTTCTTCTACCTCTCTCCTCTACACATTTTTGAGATAAATGTTTTGATCTCAAACATGACACTGAGCAATTGGAATATTTATTCCACGTTGACATTCCATTACTTCTCTTGTGCATGCTAATCTTGGCCTAATTGACCTGCATTATTCAAAGATGTCATTTGAGCTCGGGAGAATAAGTCAACAAATCTTGGACAAAAACTTTCTGTTTAGCTCAAATTCAAAAGGTAACTTGTAGGGATTTTGACTTTTTCATGAATCCTTTGTGATTTTTTTTGGATTAGTTGGCTATAAATATCCCCAATCATCCCTTTTAGTCACCTTTCCTTTCAACCACCAAAATCTCTAAGCTTGGTATTCACCTTCTCTCTTTCTACACTTTGAGCCTCACAATTGATTTTCCTACACTCTTATGATCATGTATCTATCTTTCTCTTATTTCAATTGTTAAATAAGGAAGAGTTAGATTTGAAAAAAAGGCTGAGTGGTTCAGTTGAGCATTTTCCTATTTTACCATAAGTTGGTATGTTCTTCTTTCCATCTATTTGAATTTTGAAAATTAATATTTGGTGTGAATTTATGAGTTTAAGATTTATGGTTTGAAGGTTTTAAAATATGATAATTTCATAGTTGGAAATTTTGGTTTAAAGAAAATGTTTGCTTGCATTAAGTAAGTGATTCTTGCCTGTAAAATATTTAATGAGTATTCCTACATGTTATGAGTTCCTTTAACTTGATTCTGTATATTGGCATGAATGAATATAGCCTGCATAAGTGATTTGGATGGATAGATGGTATACTTTGAGTAAAAAGCATGAAATTTGGTAAAAATAGGATATGATGATCCCATGTTAGGAAATGCAAGTCAATTCGATTTTAAATGGGCTAAACTATGTTGATAGATGTTTTAATGTGATTAAGGATGATTTATGTGTAAGAATCTACATAAAATTTATGGATTAGTGTTGTGATAAGGTAAATCGATTGACTAGTTAAGTCAAATCGATCAACTGATTCCGAGTATAGTCGATTGGTTGACCCAACCCATTGATGGGTAACCCTATAGAGACCTTGGTCTTGCTCTTCGCTTAAATCCATCAATTGATTGGGCAAAACTGATTGATTGGTATATGAACAGTTGACTAATTTGCCCAAACCAATCGATCTATTTGAGGAAAAGCATGTTGTAGTTGAGTCAAACCAATTAGCAGTTTGTTCCCTTTTAGTTTGGTTATACTTTGAGGCTATGTTTGGGACTATATTATGATTATTAATGGGATTAAATACATACTTTTTCATGGATTAATGACCTAATAAAAGAATTAAATGAATCATAATTTATGATATGCTATATGAGTAATGTAAAGGCTATATGGATATTCCACTTATGATAAGTGATGGTATTGACAAATGAGTGATGAAACTCAGCATGGACTTGAGAAAAATAATAAGATGGGTATGAGTAATATGGTACAAGGATAAATGGGAAACCCAAATGGTTGGAAAAATGGAAAGAAAATGATTGATATGGAATAAACATGGAAATTACCTTTCTTTCTCCCACGCCTGGCTGGCTTGACTCTCCTTTCCTTTTTCTTCTTCTTTTTCTTTCCTCCTTCCTTCTCCTTCAATGCTACACGCCATAGCTGTTGCAGCTTGCAACTCACCCTACCACTAACTCCCTTGCCACCTGCCCTTTACAGCCTACAACCTTACTCCCTCTCCCTGTCCTTTTCCTTCTATTTTTGGCCCCACCAAGCCTACAACCCTCCCCTGTATGCCTTACCTTTTCCTTCTCCTTCTCCCTACAACCACAACCTCCCAGTTGGCCACGCTTACCTCCTCTCCTCTTCCTCTTATTTTTCTTCTTCTCTCCTGCACATTTTCCTCCTGCCTTGAGCTCCTTCACCTCCCTGCAGAGCCTTCTCCCTTTTCTTATCTTCTCCTCCCCTATTTTTGCTCTGCCTCCCTCAACCACTGCCTCTACGGCCTAGCTGACCACCGGCACCACCTCCCTAACACCCCACCAACCTCCTTGCACCACCCCATCAGCCTCACTTGCCCCTGTAGCCACATTTATCCTCCCTTCTTTTTCTTTCCCCCTTCTTAGCATCCACCCTGCACTACCACTGTCCGCTACCCTCCTTCCTCTTCCGCCACCTCCAAAGATACCAATCTACTCCCTAGAACCTCCCCTACCACCACCTTGCCTCCCTTGGCTGAAACCCAGCCTTGCAGCTCCTCTCTTCCTCTTTTCTTTTCCTTTCCTTCTTCTCCTCTGCCACCCTTGCATCCACTTTCCCAACCTTGCAGCTGTCGCCTTGGCCACCCTGAGCAGCCGATCACTGACCCCGACCACCACCTACACCCCTACTCTCTCCTTGCACCTAGCCACTACCCTAACTTCCCTCCACAAGCTATCCACCCCACTCCAAAAACCCTTACCTGAACCAGCCACCCCTTCCTCCTCCTATTCCCTTCTTTGATCCTTCCTCCTTCCTTCTTGCATGCAGCTCACGATGCATGAGCAGCGTGAGTCTGCTGCCTCCCCTTTGACATTTTGGGCTAATAATCTTAAAGTATAATGATGGTTAATAATAGTATGTATTTGATTAAGTTTTGATAAAATTTATTCTTTTGATTTTCTACTTTTAAAATGCTAAGTGTTTACATTATTTTTAGGTATTGATTTTTCTAATCAAAGCTCAAACATTTTACCAGGGTACTGATAAGGTTTTATTATTGCTGGAAGTAAGGTAACCATTATATCCTACTAAAATGTGTGGATATACTTATGCTATCACATTAGGGTTTTTAATATGTTTATATGCACGATATATGTAATTAAGTATAATGTATTTAGTGGCATATGTTAGTTGATGAAAAGAAAAGCATGCTAATTTATGTTTCATGTGTAGAAATAATGCTTAAGGAAGGAGCCTTGTTGTTAATGATAATATTAAGTACATATGAATGATATAATATGCTAATGTTGACATTTATTGCATAAATAATGTTAATATGAGCCCTAGGGGCATTTTGGTAAAATTGCTTGTGCAAAGGTATGACCTAAATAGTTGTGTGTAGTAGGTGCTAATGAGTATTAATGATAAATAATAATAGTTGGTGGTGTTTGATGACGTATATGGACCATGTATATTAATATTTATGTAGTAAGGGTATTTTAGTACAATTAGTATAATAAGGGCAAAATGATAATTTATAAGTGTAAAGGGGTAAAATGGTAAACGGATAAGCAATGAGGGTACTTTAGTAATTTTATATGGAAAGGGGGATAATTTGGTAATTTAATAAAGGAGAAGGCTATTTTAGTTATTTGGCATAAAGGAAAGGGTATGTTGGTAATTTTGTAAAGTAAATGGGTAAAATGGTAATTTAATAAAGAGAAGGGATTTTTTTAGTAATTTGGCATAAAGGAAAGGGTATGTTGGTAATTTTGTGAAGTAGAAGGGTAAAATGGTCATTTAATAAAGGAAAAGGGTATTTTAGTAATTTAGTATAAAGATAAGGGTATATTGGTAATTTTGTAAAGTAGAGGGGTAAAATGGTAATTTAATAAAGGAGAAGGGTATTTTGGTAATTTGGCATAAAGGAAAGGGTATGTTGGTAATTTTGTGAAGTAAAGGGGTAAAATGGTAATTTAATAATGAAGAATGGCATTTTGATAATTTTGTAAGATAAAGGGGGCAAAATGGTAATTGTAATAATTAAGAAGGATAATTTGGTAATTTAACCCACAAAAGGGAAATTTGGTAATTTTGATAAGTAAGAAGGATAATTTGGTAACTTAACCAACCTAAAAGGGTGATTTGGTAACTTAACCAACCAAAAGAGTGATTTGGTAATTCTAATAAGTAAGCTGGGCAATTTGGTAATTTAACCAACGAAAAGGGTAATTTTAATAAATAAGAAGGACAATTTGATAATTTAACCAACCAAAAGGGCAACTTGGTAAATTTAGTAAGTATGAAAGGCAATGTGGTAATTTAACTAACTAAATGAGCAACCTGGTAAATGTAACAAGTAAGAAGGGTAGTTTGGTAACTTAATAAGCCTAAGGGGCACTTTTGGTAATTCAAACAAGTATAAAGGGTAGTACGATAATTTAATCAACTAGAAGGGTAAATTGATAACTTAACAAGTATGAAGGATAAAGTTGGTGATTTAATAAGTATGGAGGATAATTTGGTAATCTAACAAATGCAAAGGATATTTTGGTAATTATGTAAACATGAAGGATAATATGGTAAATTGGCAAATAAAAGGGGTGACTTGGTAATTTTACAAATAAGGGGCATTTCAATAATTTTATAAGGATGATGGGGGTAAATTGATAACTTGCATATGAAGTGTTGATGGATTGAATGGGTCTCCTTAATAAGAGATAAGTAATATTGAATAATAAGATAATTGTACTTGATAAGTCAGTGGATATCACAATGACATGGCATCACCTAGGGTTGGACTGATAATTAAGGGTGTGGTATGGTGTTTATTTCATATTCATGAAAGATGTGTCTTAATCATTAATTATGCATGGTAATGTGTGTTGGATGTGATATAAGGGCATGTTAGGGTTAAGTGTTCCATGAACCTTCAATGTGAACTAACCAAACTCTAAGACCATAGTATGATTACGATATAATAACCCTTATGGCAAATGAGTAAATGGAAGTGAATCCTAAATTGGAATTGGATGATATAAGGATGGGCTTAGTGGTTTCTTTAGGTTAACATGGATAACTGTATGAATAAGGATTACTTAATGATAACAGAAACAAATGGAAGTGAATAAATATGTGGTTATTGTGTTTCTCGTGGTCACCTTAATTAAGACACCAATAATTAAAGTGGAAGACTTCGAGATCGAGAATGGTGGCTCTTTAGGGGTTGCTACCTTAAAGATGTGGTTTAACCCGCGATTATTCTGGTATTTGATGATGCACCTTAGTGCCCAATCCAGGCCCTACATCTTATTCTATCTAACTCTACGGACCTATTTAGGGGTTATGCATACTTATGGATTAGGTGTCCAATAGGGTACTGTGTAGCTTGTACGCACTAATATGACCGATTTATCTTTACATCTCCGGGATCTTGATCTTCCCCTCAAGTTAAGTAAATGAATTTGTTGTACTAATAAAATGGAAATCGTTGATCATGTAAAGTGTTAGATCATGTGATTCGGGGCCAAACCAGTCCACTGGCGAATAATAGTGGCCAGGAGCCTTCTGCCCTGGAGACCGGTCCACCGACGAATAATAGTAGCCATATGCAATTTGCCCTGATGAATATTCCGGTCCACCGACTATAATAGTAGAATTCTTACACTCACATAGATATAATTCGAAAGGTGATATGGAATGATATTCATTTAATGGCTTGAGATCAAAAGAGTTACTATCATCCTCGCGATCTATTGTTATATTATAAGTTCATCTTTGGTGCTTGTCTCTCCCGACATATGATAGAATTGCTAAGCACATGGATGTTTTGTTATGCATTTCTTATTGTATGTGGTGTTGCCTTGTGTATTAGTTCGTATGTTATCATTTTATATTATTTATGCATGACGTGTTGAATGCAAGCATTGCCTTTCAGTTTGTTATAAAGGGTTGCTTAGTACTATAGTACTAAAGGGTTCCATTTGTGGGCCCCTACCTATTCAATGGGCAATGCCCCTTGCAGGTCTATTGCAAATGCTATTAAAGTGGGCATCAGGTACGAGCATAGGGATTATCCAGAAAACTTTTAAGGTTTCTCTTCCACCTTTTTAATTCCTTGGTAAATTATTTTACTCTTGTAACCATTAATAGTGGGTTTATATCTTTTGTAACGAATTTAGTGCACTACTCTGATTTAAATAAAGTCTGTATTTGAGTAAATTGTCTTTTGATCTTTTTAGCCTTAGCACTGGATAATAGAATGGTCGTAGGGAATCGGTTTGGTACTAAGTGTGGCAATATTATCCCCGTGATTTATAGTTTTTTCTCCCGCTAATTTCTAATTAAAACAAAAAAATTTAGTAGTAAATTTTGGGGTATTACAGGTTAGTCTACCTTTGGACATTTTTGGTGCCTTCGAGCTTTGCCTTCAGGCAGAATCCTAAGAGGTCCCGATGCCTTGCCTACTCTAGACACTGATGATGTACTAGGGGGTATCGATACTAAATGGTCTAGTTACCTAGGTGGTTGGCTTCGGCCCAGACTTATGTCTATTTTGGTTGGCTTCGGCCTAGACTTATGTCCATTATGGTGATTGGCTTCAACATGGACTTATATTTACTTGGTGTTTGGCTTTGGCCTGGACTTTATGTCCCTTATTTAAATAGGCTTCCATGGTATGTAAGACCATGGAGGTGATGCACAATCCATCGCTCAATGATAATAAAATATGGATGATAAGTAATTGGATGATAATATATGAATGATGACCAAGTGAATGATTAATTGAAATGCCCCAAAAATTTCTAATTTTATAAACTACATTAAATGATATTTATTATAAAAATTATTTAAATAAATTATTTTTAAATTAAATTAATTAGGGAAAATCAAGAAGAAATTTATAAGTATTTTTATTAGAAGAGAATTTGGGTATTTTAACTAATTAAAGATTTTATTTTGAAAATTTATTAAATAAATTATTTTATTTAAAATAAGAAGGAGAAAATAGTTTCAAATTAATATTAATTTTATAAATAATTTAATTGGAGAAAATTAGGGTGTTTTGCTAATTAAAAAGGAATTTATGGAAAATCTTTTAAAAATCCTAATTTAGCCTAAAAAGAGAGTTAAATATTATTTTATTTAAATATTATCATTTTTAAATATCCCAAATATTATAATTAATTTAATTGAGCCAACCCACTATTTCTATTTTTCCTTTTTTTCCTTTTTCCTTTTCTTTTTCTTTTTTCTTCTTCTTTTCTTTTTCTTTTCCTTCTTCTCCCCGAATTGGGCCAGCCCAGCGGCCCAGTCTTCCTCCTCTTCTTCTTCCTTCGGCCCAGCCCGTGCCCTGCGTCCTCCTATCGCCGTCCCTCGCAGCACTGTGTTTTAAGCTCTTTTCTTCCCCAAACACGTCCTCCTATTTAAGTCAGCCTCCCTCGCGTCGAACCGGCCGACCCCCTTCCTTTTCTTTTCTTTCTTCCCTGAGCCGCACGGCCTCTACCTTCTTCTTCTCTTCCCCAGTCTTCGTACCAGCCAGACGCCATTGACCTGCAACAACGCTGTCGGCGCCTGGTTTTTCGCCGGCGATCTAGCCCGGTTTGACTGGCCTTTTCCTCCCTTTCTCTTCCCCTCGTCTTGGCAGCCTCATAAACCCTATCAACCCTCCCTTTTATCGCGCGATACTCTCTCCTTTCCATGCGCAACCCTTGCCCTGTTTTGCTGCCACCGGCCAACCCTCGCCTCTAGTAAGCCCGAACCCTACTGCATTATCCCCTCACCGACCCAAATAACCCTAACCTCTCCTCTAACTCTATAAATATCGTCACAATCTACCCTGTTTCGAGTTTTGATTTGCTAACCTAGAAATCCTTCCTTGCCGCAACCACTCCTTTAGACGCCTCGTTCTCCGCCTCCGACCAACTTAGCCTCCATATCTAGCCACTAAAATCTTCCTTGCGCCGCCCTCTAGCTAACCAAACTTTCTATGTACCTCGATTCTTCCTGAATAAGTCTCCCTAGCTGTGCGAATTCCCTTCCCAACCATCCCTTTCTTCCACCTCCGCCACCCTTCGCACCGCCCTTAACTACCTCCTCCGCCGCTAAAGCCGCTTCTTTCTCCTCCCATTCTATGCTGCAGACCCTGCTCTACCTCCCCATACCTTTAGTTTCCTTTTTCTCCCTCTCCTCCTCTTTCTTTCTCCTTCTCCTCCATTCGACCACCACCATCGCCGCCGTGCGCCGCCACCTTCATTCCATTCCTCTCCTTATGGGTAACTCAAAACAACCCAACTTCCACCACCATTCTCCCTATCTTATTCCCCGCATGCAACTTTTCCCTTTTTCTTCTCTTTTTCCGGCCACTGCCGCCGCCGCCGTGCGACACCGCCGGTGCCGCTTATCCCCACCAACCTATGGTTGAACCCTAGACCCTCTCAGCTATTTTTCCTATTTTTATAACCCTTAAATTATTTTATTTCTATTATTTGCATATAAATACTATTATTATTATTCTTACTATTTATATTTTTAATATGCATTATTATTATTATTAGCATTAATATATTATTATTATTTATGTTGAGGGCTGAAGCCTAATGTATTTTAATTCAATTTTATTAATTGTCTTCTTATTATTTCCATATTTACTATTATTAATATTAAAATGTTATAAGTATAATTACTATTATTTCCTATTTCAAATTTCCATTATTCTTATTTATTATTATTAATACAAATATTTTAACATTAGTGTTGTTAATAGTGTTACTATTATTATCATCATCATTATCATTATCATTATTATTATTATTATTATTATTATTATTATTATTATTATTATTATTATTATTATTATCATCATTATCATTATCATTATCATCATTATTATTATTATTATTATTATTATTATTATTATTATTATTCTGAATTGGGTTATTTAATTTACAAATAATCTTTTTAGTATTATTTTGGTAAAGGGGTCTGAAGCCCTTATTTCACTTTATTTTTGATTAATGCCTTTTTATTATTATTTCTACTATTTTTATTATTCTTATTAATATCAATATTGATATTATTTTGGTATTTGTGTTATTATTATTTTATCAAAAAAAACTAGTCTTATATTAAATTAGTGTTTAATATTATTTTGATATGAGAGAGTCTAATTTTAGCTTTTCTCTCATAATAGGTAAAACCAGTCAAAGCCCTAAGGAGGCATAGGAGCATGCTCCAAGACCGGTGTCGTTTTAGGTAAGGGTTTACTAAGGCCATTGTATGCTTATGTGCATTTTGTGCTTCATATGCTATGCATTCTATGTTTATGATTATTAATTATTTCGTATATGATATGACGTGGAGTTGAAGCATATTTTTATATGGCATGTGTACTATGTGTATGTGACGATATGTGTTGTGACCCTGTAAGATATGCATAAGAGGATGTCGATGTGGTTTGTGTGGGAGAAAGGATGAAAAAGGATGATGGGGAAAGAAGTTGACTAAGGGAAGTGAGTTGACCTAATTTTATGTTTTTATAAGGAATAATCTAATGTATGGTTTTATGTGGAGAATATAATTTATGGTTTTCTGCGGAGAATATAATATATGATTTTATTTAGGAGAATCTAATTTATGATGTTATATGGGAAAATCGAATTTATGATTTGTTTGGGAGAATCTAATTTATGATGTTATATGGGAAAATTGAATTTATGATTTATTTGGGAGAATTTAATTTATGATGTTATTTGGAGAATTGAATTTATGATTTGATTGGGAGAATCTAATTTTATGATTTGTTTGGGGGAATCCAATTTATGGTTTTTCTTAGGAGATTCTAATTTATGATTTTATGTGGGAGAATCTAACTTATGGTCTTGTATGGGAAAATCTAATTTGTGGTTATGAATGGGAGAATCTAATCAATTGTATGGTAAGGATGAATCTTCGGTTTATGTGATTTGAATCTAGGGTTTAGTAAGGATGAATATTTGGTTTGGTATGGATGAAATTTAGGGTTTGGTATGGACGGATCTTTGGGTTTTATATGATTCGAATTTAAGGTTTGGTATGGGTGAATCTTTGGGGTTGGTATGGATTGAATTTAGGGTATTGTATGACGGAATATTGGGTTTTGTATGGTGGTATTAGGGTTTGCATGGTGGTATTAATGGTTGTATGTTGGTATTAGGGTTTGTATGATGATATTAATGTTTGTATGGTGGTAATTATTAATACGTGGAACATTATCTGGGTACGTAGGAGACAAAGCTAGGGTTTGGAGTGGCTAATTGTGAATTATCGTGGTTAATTAAGGTTTGGAATGGCTAATTATGGTTGTTATGGTTAAATAAGGTTTTTAGTGGTTAATTATGGTTTGTGGTGGTTGATTAGGGTTTGGTGTGGCTGCTTAGGGTTTTGTTGCATAATGTGTTTTTGGTGATTAAAGTGTAATTATGAGAATGGAATCGATGAATTGTGACGTGTGGGGTGTTAAAATGATTTGGATGATGTGAGGTGGAGTAAGAGGGGATGTTAAGGCCTAAATTAGGGTTTCGGGATAAAACCCTAGAGTGAGATGTGGAGTAGAATTGGAGGATAAGTGTAAAGGGAGCGATCCATGCATGTCTAGGGTTTGGTGGTAGCACATGTGTAATTGGTGAACAAAGTATGATGATGGTGGAATTTTTATGATTTGTGATGTGTGATGATTCATGTATGTCCACGGTGAAAGCTTCCGAATAAGATACTTAAAACATTAATTATCTAAAGTGGAAGATCGTTGAGACGGGACCAACCGATCCACCGGTTCAGAATAGTAGTTAGGGTTTTTACCCTATGTGTGACCGATCCACCGGTTATAATAGTGGTTAGGACATGATGTCCTATGTATGACCGATCCACCGGTTATAATAGTGGGGGTTCCCGAGCTCAACGGTCACAAACCAGAGTTTTGCTAAAATGCTTAAAAGATACTAATTACTTACAGTGGAACACAATGCGAGCCGGAGCCAACCGATCCACCGGTTAGGAATAGTGGTTAGGACGCGTAGTCCTATGTGTCTCCGATCCACCGACTATAATAGTGGTTAGGGTATGATACCCTATGTGCCTCCTATCCACCGGCTATAATAGTGGGGGCTTCCTTACTTGCATGGATTTGATAAAAAGGCATGGTGTGAATCAATTTCTGATAAGAGATCTATTAAATGATTAATTTGGACTACAATTGGGCCTTTGTGCTTTTACCTGGTTGATCATATGCATATGACCTTTTACTACCTGCATGATTTATGTGTTTATGTGTTGGCCTTAGTATTCAGTTACTTTACTCAGTACGTAGCGTACTGATCACCCTTTTCATGAGTGCTACTCATTCCCATGAGTAGTATGCCCTTCTGATTTGTGCAGGTGGGTGAGATATCCTTTGGGGCTGTGTGTTGAGTTGTGGTTGGCTCAAGTTCGAGGGAGTTGTGGCCATATTTCAGTCTTTATGTAATCTTATTTATTTTTGTTAATCTTTTATCGGTTGTAAGCTATTTCTCTTTTTAATTTGAATAATAATTTTATATGCGTACTCTGATTTTGTTTTACAACCATTTAATGCTTTCGGAGTTTAGTTGTCTTGATTTATAATTGATGGATTACTATTTTCTTTAGCCTTAGCACTTGGTACTAGAACGGTCGGAGAGAACCTGTCTGGTACTAAGTGTGGCGGTAACATTCCTAGAATTCACAGGTTTTAAGTATTTCTATTTTAATTGTTTCCGCTTTTCAAAAAAAAATTAGTGAATTTTGGGTGTTACATTAATAATTGGATAAGGATGGAATTAATGGTATGAATGACCAAAAAGGATAAAAGCTGGTTTATATATTGATTAATGGCTTAAATGACTATTAACTATTGATTGAAATGTTGGCTAGATGATTGACTTGTGACATATATGAATAAGGAAGTGGTATAATCTAAGGAATTGAGTAATTGGAAATAAACCTAGTGGTTGCTTGGATTTAATTTGCTATTACATATATGAGTATCTACATGATTATACTGCAAACTAAGCATGATATATTCTGTATTGTCTAAGTTATGCATTAAAAGCATGTCTTGATGTATTCTTATTTTTATATATATGCATCCATCGTGATGCATGTTATGTATTATATTCATGTATGATAGAATTTGCATAGTCATGTTTACATTGAGAGAGAAACTTAGATTACTCAATACGTAGTGTACTGATATACCCATTTGCTCAATCACATGTTCATTCTCACAAGCAGAGGGTCACGTGCAAGTCTTTAGGGATGGTTAGTAGAGGGCCTACTTTAGTTGGTTCGGGGCTTGAGAACGTGGACATTAGGAGATCTTGTGGGGTTCATAATGGACCGTGGTTTTAATTTAAGTGTCCTACCCTAACTCTTTTTAATGTAGTCCATATTGTTATCTACATATATTTTGTAATGATTTGGTTAGGCACCGCTAATGTCCTTTAATGTAAATGATCTTTCAATTTGTTTATCTAATCTTTATTTGTACACTATGTTGTTTTAAATATTTCGATTGATTAGCTTTGTATCTAATATGGGGTAGGCGGTAGACGATGGTAGTATCACCCCATTTTTCTTAGGTGTGTTTTCATCTTCTGTAATGTTTTAAATGAAATTTTTTAGTAGTGATAAATGAGGGTGTTACATATATTGAAATAGATAAGGGTTATTTTCCTCTTTGATTCGAGTATTGGTTGATGTGAGAATGTCCCTTCTTTTCCTCTATTTTTATAAGTTTTGAAATGATTTTATTTTATCTTTTTAGCTTGACTTCCTTGATCATCTAAGATAATCAATACCCTTTCTTGCTACCAAGCTAGGGGAGTTCATTTCTTAATTGTTCAAGGTCTTGCTACCTAAGGTAAAATGAGCTTATCCAGTGGTTAGGTCCTTATGTTCATGTGTTTTGTGTATTTTCTTGCATATATGAGCATGGTTACCTCTAAATTTGAGTATGAGATGTGCAAGCATTCTAACCATGTTCTATTATCTTGGAATGAATTATATATAAGAATGTTTTATGTTCATGATCATGTTTAAATTATTTTACCATTCACGGAGTTTTGGGAATATGCGTGATTTAATGTCTTTGATTCGATCTTTAAACATTTGTCATGTGTTTAACTAGCCAATTGGTCTTGAAAAACCAATCTACTAATTAGCTCAAGTTATTATCACTTTTTCTTTTGACTCGTAACCAATTAATAGATAAGTTCATTAACCCATCAAATAGTTTATACCAATTGACTAGTTTTAGACAACCATCCAACTAGTTTATTTGTTTCACATGTTTCATTTTCTATTTCAATTCTCTAACTAGCTATATAGATTGGGGAACTATTTAACTAGTTCTATGAGGATTTTAAACATATTTTGGGATATAATCCTTGAGGTTGACCATAGGTTTAACTATGAATGAACTTGAGTTTAAATCCTCGCTTATTGTAATATCTTGAACAATCAAAATTTCTAATTAATGGCTTGGATGTGTTGGTTGTAATTGATTTGTGGTTAAGGTATCATTCAAGACTAATTTTTCCAATTTTTGGGGGAGGTAACCTTGAGTTAATAGGGGATCCCTTTTGTTTTCCTCCAACTATATACTTAGTATCTCTAGATATTGTGACATACCATTATGGCATTGTTAGTACACATGGTTTGTGGAGATGCATGACTAGCGGGGTTCATATTCCCCTTGCGTTTTATGATTCTTTGGTCATAACCTTTCTTTATTTATAAGGTTTATATAGGGTGTGCACATATTATGAACTAGGGTTATACTATATCAAACCTCCATGGCATTAGTTACCGAGCTTAAGTAGGTATGGAATCCCTGTACAAGCCCCCTAAATATTTGTATGACCGTAGTTTGGCAAATGTGGTATCCCTTTTATTATGTTTGGTGTAATCGCTTCAAAAAACCTAGTTGGATTGATTACATAACTATAGATCATGGTGAAGTTTAGGTGGTCAATTGATTATATTATCCTTATGTGATCACTTTAGCGGACATTAATAATGTGTTTTATCTATGTTATACATGTAGTTTCCTATGTCACTCTATATGTTGTGTGATGTACATCAAGCATGGTCTCTAATCTATGTTCTTGTTGTATCATGATTCTTATGTGCAACACGGGTTTGATCTTACTTGTTAGGTTAAGTTGTCTTACTCAACACATTCATATAGATTATTATACTATAGCACCATAATGACCATATTCATTAAGGAACACACTTTAATGATTTTTAGGGTTACAACCCCCAACTAGAGTAAGAAGGTGACATCGTTGTTGATGTGGGCCTTTAGAAAACCACTGTTTGGGGATCAAGGTTTATGTTTTTCTACTAATTGAGAGTTATGCTAACTGGATGGTTAGTTCTTTTAGCCATTACGTTGAGTTGCTTTTGAGCTTTTAGTTATTAAAACTCTTGACTTTGATTATGTATACATATATTATTGTTGTCATCTCATTCAATCGATTGTTTGCTCGATTTTGTCTTACATCAATCATAAGTTAAGTGAATGATCACATATCTCTTCATGATTTATGTAGTGGTAACATCTCTTAATTTTTATTTTAAAATGTTTTTGCAATGTTTTAAATGAATCTTTTTGCCTGTAAAATTTGAGAGTGTTACAATTAGGTTTTAATTGAGTTGGTTACTATTTATGATTAATATTTATATAAATAGTACCATAAATATTAATTTAGTCATTAAGAGTTTTAATCTTATTTAGTTATTTATCTTATTAGTGAGAATATTCCATGACGATGCGAACATTAGTATATAAATATTTCTTGTAAATTCATATTATTTTCTCATGGTAAAATTTGATTTTTAATAAAAACATATTCTCTTTGTGAGTTCACTATTATTTTTTCAATACTGTGTGAATGATAAATTAAGAGTTCATATTTATTAATTATGTGTGATTTAATATAAGAGTTATGTGCTTTTTTATTAGATATCATTTGAGAGTTATCTGCATGAAGATTTTAAAGCTAGTTTGAAAAGAGTATTTATGTGTTTCTTCATTCATATTCTTACCCTGTATTCATTCATCATTAAATTTTTAACCCAAACCCTACCGATGAGTACTATTAGCATCATTATTCTTCCATTAACAAATCATTCAGCAAACCATCCATTTCACCACACATTAATTTTGTATCATACTTCACTTTTTAAGATCTTTCAAGAACTTCAATGATCTAAGAAGAAAATTGATTCAAGAATCAATCTTCATGTATGGTTCAATCAAGACTAAAACTTTTATTCAATAAATGATTCAAGAAGGTTTCTTTCTTCCATACATGGCTATGAATTATGTAATTAAGGAATTCAAGAATATTGTTCACATTGATTGTAACACCCCAATTTTTACTATTAAAAAAATTTATTTTATAGCGAAAGTAAATAAGTAAAATATTGGGGGTTACCGTAGTAATTAATATAATTATGGTTCATGTAACCATCCTTACATCAATCACAGGGCTAAAACATTTATAGTAGCACAGAGAAATTAGAAATGAAAGAAACATTTATAATACAATAATAAGTTTAGAGTTTAACTTCGAGTTATAATGTAAAATACAAAAGAAGGGATACCATTAATCAAGAGTCCAAAAAGGTATTCAATTAAATACATCTACCATATAACAATTACTCTTCACCCAACCCCTAATATAGATAAAGTCACTCATCCCCACATAAGGTATCATAGGTAGCATAATCATCTAATTGATCCTCTAAGACCTACACATAAGAATTAGGGTCTCCTACTTGTAGGAATGAGCAACACCTATAAAACGGGTGGTCAGTAAACTACGTATCGAGTAAGGGAACAATATTTTCGAAATAGAGATACAATTAGCACATGCTTTCACATCAAATAATAATTGTAAAAACAAATAAATGAAATATCTCATAGGATAGAAAATGATCCAAATCTCTTATTTAAGTATAATCAATTTTCATTCTTTTATATATGATGAGTATAGGAACCCCACTGTTCTTAAACCGCTAGAACAATCTAAAGCACCTTTTCAGGGACAACACTCCTGAGCCACAATTATCATCTAGTAGAATAGATCTAAAAACATCAACTTCTTAGGGCAACACGTTCTTGAGCCACTATTCTCCCCGGTAGAATGGGAATAGTAGATATATAGACACACACACACACACACACACACAAATATACCACCTTGGTCCTAAATCACATACTCTTCCACTTTAAATCATTAGTATCTTTTCCATAGATTATACTATTATATTTTTATTTCATGATGAGTAGGGGCCTCACTATTATATCATTATTATCGCAATGCATTGTCTAGTTCCCATACACATACATTAATAATCTTATCCCAATGTATTACACAAAAAAAATATCCAAAACCTTAATTCCACAAATTTGTCACGACATCTCCCATGAAATTCAGATGATTTCCTATTCCAATAGATAACCTCATAAGACTAAAAATTAATAATAAATTCAAAATATGAATAATCTCTAGATTTTTACACATGGAATAATGATATTATCATTATAAGATTATTATGCCCCAAATAAACCATTAATTCATTTAAGGACCCAAAAACAACAATAATGTTTCCAAGAATTCTTCATGATATCACTATCATATTTTGATCCACCTAATGCATAAAATACCAAAATTACCTTATTACCCCATAATGACCAATTTACTCTTAAGCACAAACAATAACATTTATCTTATAAATTATTGTACCTTCTACACCCATATATGTCTAATTCCACACAAATTATTTTCAAATCCATACATTATCATCATACCTCATAAAGATACTTAGGCCCACTTATCAAAGCTCATTTATCTCGTATTCCATGCCATAAGATAAATTTCCACAAATATGATATCATCACAACAAAATCATAATGGTACCTTGTACCCATTCTCACTTCCTTTTAACATAAAATTTATATCATCACAAAATATCATGATCAACACATGTTACGTCATATATCAATAATATCATGAAAAACACACATAACCATATAAGCAAGTAACATAAAAATCCTAAACATTGAATAGTATTATTACCAATTAGTACATTGGGCTCTAAGCACACAAATTTTATACTTCTTCCTCCGAAGCTACTGAAATACCACAAACGAAAAATAACAAAATTCAAGGTTAAGCTCAAAGAGCTTAATCGAAGGAGAAATTAAGGTAAAGAGGGTAAAAATAGAAATAACATTAATCAAATGGAAGCTTGGGATGAGTGGGTGTATAGAGGAATGCATGGTGGAGCTATAGTAAAAATTTGATGATGTTTGGACAAAGTTTGGGGATAAAAAAAGGGTGCATGGTCAAAAAATTAGGGTTGCACGACTGTGGTGCAGGCGGTGCACACATAGGCCGAGAAGGAGGATCATGCATGGAAAGGCGGTGCAAAGCGTCATGGTTATGCTCAATCACCAAGCAAATAGATCACAAGTTGAATGGGTGCACACAGGTGTGCATTTGGGCCATGCGCGGGCATGTAAGAGTACATGGACAGATAGTGCTGGGTTGTACGAGTGTGCAAAATTTTAGTGTTGCACGTTTGTGCACTTTGTAAAAATGCGATGGAAGAGAGAAATAAGAAGGAAAAAAAGGTAGTGGTCGGTGGCGATAACCGGTGACAGTGTTGGAAAAGGTTGGGGTAACCTTGGCGGTCGGTCCACCGGTTAAAGGGCGGCAAGTGGTGGTGCACGGTGGTGGAGATGGTGGTGTGCAAACCAAAAACAAAGGAAAGTAGGATGATGAAGAAGAAGAAAATATAATGAAGAAAGAAGAAAGAAGAGGGGTGCTCAGGTAGTGTTTTGGACACAAAATGGTTAGAATGAGGCAAAACAAAGAGGGAGAAAGGAGAGTGTGTAGCATATATATATATATGGACATAGGCGTGCATGCGAATGGACAAAAGAGAAGGAAAGAAAATGCAGAGGGTGCAAGGGGAGGCACGAGGGGTGGCAAAGAAGAGTAGAGAGGGAATTTAACAAGAGATGGTGGAGTGTTGGGGTGAAATTCAGGTGATGGTGATGGTGAGTGTGTATGTTGCATAATAATAATAATAATAATAATAATAATAATAATAATAATAATAATAATAATAATAATAATAATAAGTGGAAGGAAGAAGAAGAAGAGTGAAGAAGAAGAAGAAGAGAAGAAGAAGAAGAAGAAGAAGAAGAAGAAGAAGAAAGGTGATGGTGCAGGTTGTAGAAACTTTCAAATATTACGGCTTGGTTTGATGGGAAAAAGGAGAAGAAAGAAAAGAAAAGGAGAAAGAAAAAGGAAAAAAATAGAAAGGATTGGGGGATTAGTTTAGGTGGTTTTAGATTAGCCAAAATAGCTAGGATTAGCGATAATTTTTCGTGGGTTTTGATTTTAATTTATGAATTACGATTTATCCAAGTCAAGGTTTTGAATTCAGTTAAAGTTTTGGGATTAAGAAATTAGGTTAGGTATAAAACAAGATTTCTTGAGATTATGATCAAATTAGGGCATTAATAATCTGATATTAGGCTAAGCAATTTTTTAGGGTATTACATTGATTTTTTTCCTACAAGGTCCAAATCCAAACTAGTAGATTTAAGGATAAATTCTTCTCAATAATGGAAGAATGATGCGGGAGCATGTCAAAACTTTGAAGGTTTGTCTTATGCTCACATTGGAAAGAAGAAAGACTCACTTTATGTGGAAACAAATTTACCATGAAATATGGATATCATAAGAAATTTTATTGAATTAAGAGTCCAACATAATTTTTAGATCTCAAAACCCAGTTTTCTACAAAAATTAGGTTTATTTTGTCGTATGGTAGTCAAATTGAATTTTTATATGCAAATGTATAAGATTAGCTTGTTTATATTTAATTACATATTTAGATAGCTTTTAACTATGTTTTTAATTTATTAGTTATAAAGATTATTTTTTAATATATTAGTTTGCTTAATCATTAAGAAGTTGGGTTGGATTTTTTTATCTCATGATGTGTGTTATCTTATTAAGATTTTGTTAGGATTTAATTAAGTTGGTTAATATTTATGATTACTATTTACATGAGCAATATCGTAAATAGTAATTTAATCATTAAGGGTTTTAATCTTATGTCGTTAATTTTCTTGTTAGTGAGGATGTTACATGAAGAGGTGAACGTTAGCATATAAATAACTTAGGTAAACTCACATTATATTCTTATAGTGGAACTTTAATTGTAATAAAATGTATTCTCCTTATAAGTTCTTTCTTATTTTCTTAATTCTATGTGAGTGATAAATTAAACAATCATTTTTATTAATTTCTTGTGAGTTAATATGAGAGTTATATAGCAAAGTATGATATCTATTTCTTCATTAGAGATTCTTTAAGAGTTATATGTGTGAGACTTTCAAACCTAGTTTGAAGAAATTACCGTATATGTTTCTTCATTTATATCTCTATCTTATATCTATTCACTAGTAAAATTTTAACTAAAACCTTACTAATGGGTATTATTAACATTATTATTCAATCATAAATGAGTCATTTACCAAACCGTTAATTATGACATGCATCGGTAACTCCCTCAATTTTCATCTACCGTGAAACAAGTCTCCAATCTTCAACATATAGAAGAAAAAAGGAGCAGCGGGAATTCTTAGATAAAAAAAATAATAATCTCCCATATGTTTCAACTTAAATGAAAGCAGATTCATATATTAGATTAATCAACGTCTTATATTGATGATATATGTAAGCTATGTTTTTAGTTGAGAATGGTTGGGATGGGTAACTTTTTTGGGCTATATTTTTTTTTGGATTATACCTTATATTTATATAAAGGGCGGGGGAGAATTAATGCATATATTTTTACTTTAAATGTAATTTATGTTTAATATGAAATTCACTAAAAGGAAATTATTTTTATATTATCATTATATTTGTTGTTATGAATGAGAGAAAAATTGCGAAAAATAAAAAAAAACAAACATAAAGGTTTGCCTAGTTCATTAATACTCCCATAAATCCTAAACTAACTTAGGTTACAAACTAGGCTCAAAGAGACCCCATGCTAGGTTATTCAAAGTGTGCTCTGACCGATGGGTTGACAAAACAAGTCTATGAGTAGAAGAGATCACAACAATATTAATAGCTAATTTGGAGTTAAAAAAATGCATTTAAGTATCAATCTTTTATTTTAATACTAAATCTTGATATTGATAATTTTTGTTGGAAGGTTCAAAGTGAATATATATATATATGTTAGATGCTTATTAATATATGTACATGTTTATTTGATATACGAAAAATCAATAAGAACACAACATTAATAAATGTCATATTGTAGTAGTATTTTTTTATAATTTCACCATCTTTATATTAATAGTTAATATGGAATTAAAAAAAATTCATTTAAATAGAAAATTTTTATTATAATTGCACCATAAGTATATTGATATTAATATTTTCTATTATGCATACATAAACAAATTTCTTAAGAAAGGCCAATAAGAATAAAAAAAATATAAGATACTCAAAGAATATTAAAAAAAATTATTATGGCATGAAGGACAATAAAAAAATATAAAAATAATGTAACAACAATATCATTCTACGAATGGATAAGTTAAATCATGTAATACATTGATATTGCATGAAATACAGTCACAAGGAGATACATAGAAAAATTTCTATCGGAGGATAAGGTTTGCATGTAGGCGCAAGTGGAAAGTTTTTGAAATACGGACGAGATCAATTTTTTGTATACATTGATGGAATACTGTATGGAAACGGATGGCAGGGTTTATTATAGTCTTCATATGGATCCGGGATATCATTATTGGGGTGAAGGAAAAAAGTTGGCCAAACCCAACTAATATTTTAGTTGAGTTTTATTTTAATAATATTATTATAATATAAAAAACAAAAAAATAAAAATAAAAATTTTCATTAAATAATTCAATTTGCAAAATATTACCCATAACATTATCTTTTATTTTTTCATTTAAAAAATTTAAAATTAAATATAATTTGACAAGGAATATAGCAAGCAAGAAAGGTTTTGAAAATATTTGATCATATTATTGCTGTATTATTACTCTATCTATATTTTATATTAGATTATCTACATTTACTTTAATCTAACTTATTATCTAATATTAATCTTCTTTAAATGCTTCAATTATGAAAATATTACTCGTAACAGGATTGTAAATATCTTCTTGAAAATTTAGTTTTGGTAAAATATGAAATGAAAATAAAAATTCTCTCGCCGTCATAATAGTCAGGGAGAGAAAGTTCCTTTGATCCTTTCCCTATCTCTGCGTTTTTTTTTTCTTCCCACATTTTATGTCGGGAACAAATATTCTGCCTCATTCTACCTTTCCTAATCCTTTCAATCTACTGCAGCCTGTATTTATTAGTAAAGCAGCCGCAATTTTCATTTTCACAGTGTACCGTCCGCATGCTTGCTGGCTGCTAGCCTGCTACTACTCCGATCGGTTATTCTCTCGGTTTCATCCATCGACTAAATTATCCGACCAATCTCAAAACCCTACAATTATGTTCTCTCCTTCCTTCTCCTGTCGATGAATTTCATCAAGTCTAGCCCTTCTAGAGTTTGAAACCCTTGCCTTTTCACGTCTTTACATTTCTTTTTAATTCCATTCGAACAGATCAGAACTTTGAATTTCGGAGAGCCCTTTTTCTTTTTCTTTTTCGAATCTGATTGATTTGATTGAATTTTCTCTGTGTATCTACTCTCTTTTTTCTTTTCTTTTTTAATTTCTATCTTCGATTACGTTTAGAGTAATTAAGGCCTTATTGTTGTATAGATTAATCATATATAGCGAGAGAAAGAGACCTCTAATTTTAAAGGAAAATGGATAAGTATGAGTTGGTGAAGGACATAGGATCTGGAAATTTTGGGGTAGCTCGCCTTATGAGGAACAAAGAGACAAAGGAGCTTGTAGCTATGAAATACATCGAACGCGGTCCCAGGGTTCTTATTTTCTTACCATGTTTTCTACTCCATTCTCTCTCTCTCTCTCTCTCTCTCGCCCCTCGTTTTCTCTCATGTGTTTTATGTTTTTATATTTTATTCTGTAATGGATTGATGCAGATCGACGAACATGTTGCTAGAGAGATTATTAACCACAAATCACTTCGTCATCCCAACATAATTCGATTTAAAGAGGTTACTTTCTCAACTACTTCTCTCCCCCCCTCTCTCTCTCTATACATATATATGTGTATATATATGTCCTGTCTATTCAATCTTTTTTATTCTGCAATTAAAATACTATCTATACGGCAGGTGGTTTTGACTCCTACTCATTTGGCTATAGTTATGGAATATGCGGCTGGTGGTGAACTCTTTGAACGTATCTGTAATGCGGGCAGGTTTAGTGAGGATGAGGTCATTATATAAGTATTTATTATCTTACTGCTTACCTCTTTCGTATTTCCTTCATTTGTAGTTGCATTAATTTCTGATGGTCCCTCCTGCTATCCAACTCAACTGTTTCTATGGAAGTGGAGCCATCAGCCCATTACGTCGTGATTTCTTTTTTACTTTTTCCTTTTTCATCTTCAGGCTAGATACTTCTTCCAGCAGCTTATTTCTGGTGTTCACTATTGTCATTACATGGTAACTCTTTATTCTACTTCATTCGTCTCCCAATGTACCACTTATAATGTTTTTTTTTTTTGTTTCATAATATATTATAAGGCTTCCTGCAAAATTTATAAAAAAATATTTAATGCTCTATTACCAAATTTGTCGTTACCTTTGATCTTCCTCGTCAATAATAAAGGTGTTAAGTTTCAATACAGTATTTTGGTCAATTTTAATATCATTTATTATGAAATTTATAGTTTTTAATATGAGTGCTAAAAAAACTATAACAAAGGGAGTATTACGACCGGAGGAGGAGTGGTCTAGTGGTAAATACCAGCTTGGGTACGGTTCTAGGTTCAAATCTCCTTCTCCTCTCTTGGTAGGGCTTCGCCATGGTAGCCCAGGACACCATGCGATGCTGGCTTAAATACATTTTAGTGTTACATTTTATCCAAAATATTTAGTTGGTCTAGTGGAGGACACCATGGATTTGAGCAGTAATTGCATCCTGGGGGTCATGGGTTCAAGTGTCCGCTTCAACTATCTTTGCATTGCCACAAACATGACTTGTGGGCATAAAATTAAAGCATTCTTCATGTGTCTACAACCAGTGACATGTAACTGCATGCCCCAACCACTCGGCTAAAAATCAATTCTTGTTCTTTTAACCATACATATATTATGTATCAATTTTCAAGACCTTAAACTATGCTGTATTTCTTTTATTTTAATCATATTTAATATATTTATTTATTTGACTCTAGTTATAATAGTAGCAAGTACAAGAATCTAACTAGATAATCTTTTTAATTTTTAATTTTATTAATAATATACTTTGAAATTGTATGATTAATTTATAAACGGATGATTTTTTTGGTGAGATTTTTTAAATAGCAATAATTCAATATCATTAATTTTGAAATATATAAGTCAAAATAAAAGCTTGGTTGAGCAAGATTGATAGTATATTATTTTTAATGATAATATATTTTAAATAATACAAAATAAAAAAATAAAAAATTATTAGGAACACCATGGATTCTAATGTCTGGCTTCGCTACTGATTGTAACACCTCTATGGTGATTTGTATTTGTCTTTATGGGTCCCTATAAATCTAAAAGGAGTATTACGGAATGAAAACAAGAAGTATAGCCGCCCCCACCAAAAAATCGGACCCATCACAAGTCCTACAATTAATCAAGGAATGACAAAGCGAAGATGAGAAAAAGATGATTGATTTCTCGTATTGGGAGATAAGCTCATCTTGTTTACCTTAATTCGTTATCTTAACCCACTTTGTTTCAAAAATCTTGTAGAAAATATGCCATAGAGATTTGAAGCTTGAGAATACCCTTTTGGATGGAAGTTCTGCACCACTTCTCAAAATTTGCGACTTTGGCTATTCAAAGGTATATTTCCTTTGGTCAGTTGTTCTTTAATGATCATCCTATACCTTTGCATTCCATTCTTTTTTTTTGGTCTATTCTAAAATTGTCCTCTGGTGGCAGTCTTCTATTCTGCATTCAAGACCTAAATCCACTGTTGGAACCCCTGCATATATTGCTCCGGAGGTTTTATCTCGTGAAGAATATGATGGCAAGGTAATTTTCTGAGCTGATGTGTCATATATTACGCCTTTGCCTGTGTGTGATTTACTGTACTACAGAACTTTATGTTTAGTTTTACATCCATAAACATACAGTGCGTACATAACATAATTACATATATATATTGTAGTCAGGTTGGCGTTGATGTTCCTCATAGCTATATGTACTCCCTCTTTCTGTGGTCATGCTGTTATTAGAGCTATTCAAATGAGTTCCCCTCCTGCCCTGCAATCGTTTGATGCCCCATGCCTAGGAATAGCTTAACCTTCCATATTCTGTTTTATTTATGTGGATGTTTCTTCTTGGTGGTTAAGTGGCTTCTTCATTTTGTCTTGGCAGGTATGCGTATGCATGCGTAGCTTTTGCCCCTTCCTCATTTTCATATCCACTTGGATAGACCAGGGGCATTGCCTCTTCCACTTGTCTAACCGCAAAGAAAAAAGTGGTGTTTCTATTCTATGAAGTCACGCAATAGACATGGCATAGAATATTCTCGTATTTATTTATTGCTTTCTCAAATTTCATCTGACTTCTGAGGTCCCGTACTGTATTTTTCTCCTGAGGTCACAGCCATGTTCATCAAATTTCATGCTGCATTATTTTCCTAAGATGCAGTCTCCATCCTTTTAATGTCTTTTGTAGATGGCAGATGTATGGTCATGTGGTGTTACGTTGTACGTCATGCTGGTTGGAGGATATCCTTTTGAAGACCAAGAAGACCCAAAGAATTTTCGGAAAACTATTAGCGTATGTTACACTTCTGAGATTTCAACTTCTTTGCTCTGTGTCACCAGCTCCTGCGTTTGTTGAATTCGGCTTTTGATGTTCCGTTGCAGAGAATAAAGGCTGTTCAATACAAGATTCCTGACTATGTTCACATTTCTCAAAACTGTCGACAGCTCCTTACTCGCATATTTGTTGCGAACCCTGCCAGGGTAAGTTTTATTGCCTAATTTGATAACATACCGTGTGCGTGCATGTAGATGCCTACATTTGACTGGGGCATAATTATCTTTGCTTTCAGTTAGAAGTTAAATTGCGTCTTATGTGGCTTGTATAATTCACCACTTATTATATATCTATATAAGCTGATATAATTTATTGAGTGTATATCGAATTCTCTGTATGATCTACCACTTATTATATATTTATATATTATATCAAATTCCCTGTATAACCTATTACTTATTATATATCTATATATGTGTCTCAAATGTCCAGACATTGATGATGCGTCATACACTGGGTGGAAAAATCCAACTGATAACACTTCCATAACTCCAAGTATTGTGTAAATATCCTGTTTGGTGTTCAAAGGAAAAAGGAAACATATATTTTGTGTGGATAGTATTTGTGGCTCCATGGTGCACTTGCGTTCCTATCAAAATCACTTTCTTTTGCCTACTTTGCTTCACCATGTCTTACCATGGTCTAGAGTGCCTTTGCCATGGGATTTTTTGGTGCTTTGGCAGGAGCAATCTGCAGGGTGACGGCCATTCCCTTTTCTTGTTAGGTTCTATAAGTAGTGTTGTGAGTGAGCTCATTGAGCAATCATCAAGTCACTGGTCAATGTGGCCCAATTGAAGTTCAGTAGAGGTTGTTGCCAGCACCAATTTTCTGCTTCATTTAAATTATTGATCCAATCAAGTATGCTACTTATTCAAATTGATGATTTGTGGGTGAGATAAAGCACAGAAGGGGCATCGACTGCAGTGGCAGAAACTTTACCCGCAACTTATGAAGCCACATGATCTAGGGTTCACCTGAAACGGAACAATGAAATCAATTCATTTATGATTTATACTAGTGAATTTATATTGAAAATATCCAACCTACGTGTCTACGCCTATCTATCCACCACCTGCCCGAGAATGATGAATTTACTGTAATTGATTGAATTACTGACACCAATGCTTGTCTGTTCCATGCAGAGGATCACTATCAAAGAGATCAAGAGCCATCCATGGTTTTTGAAGAACTTACCAAGGGAACTGACGGAAGCAGCTCAAGCATATTACTATAAGAAAGAAAACCCTACTTACTCCCCCCAAAGTGTGGAGGAGATAATGGAGATTGTGGCCGAGGCAAAGAAGATGCCTTTGGCTAGTTGCACGACACAAGTTTTTGGCTGGGTTGATGAAGAAGATGGCGATCATAAGGTGGAAGGGTGTGAGGAGGAGGAAGAAGATGAGTATGATAAGACAGTTAAGCAGGTGCATGCTTTGCACATCAGTTGAAGAGAGTTGGTGGTTTTGTGGAATTTTCGTAGAGGGCTTTGTGTCCTGATAACTGGCTGGGAATTGTACAGTGGTCAAATAAGTTGTGTGATTATGTGTTGTGAGCACACAAGAGTGGTGTGTCAGTTGCGTACCTGTGTTTTTTGGTGTGAGTAAAATAATGCCCAAGTTGTTATTAAAGGACCAAGGCCGATAGAAAATGATGTCAAGTCCATTAGCGCTAGAGATTGTATAATAGAACAAGAGATGCTTGAAAAGGGAAGCTATTTTGAGTTGTTTTGTGATGGTATGTTTCAGAGTCGAGGTCTAAGGTTTGATTTGGTGCAACAATTTAGTTTTTAAATCTTAGTTATTTGTCTGCGTCTTTATAAATTTAGTGTGTTTGACGGGATAAAAAATAGCTTTATAAAGTAGTAACTTTTCAGTTAGTTTTGATAAGTGTACTATTATACTAAGTTTAGTAATTTGACTTTTTAAATCAAATAAAACAAATAAGTGTACAATAAATTATAGATTAGGTTCATCTATTATGGTCCAAGCTTTTAGGTAGTGGTTGACTGGTTGGAACTTGTAGAGTGGAAGCATTACCCCGCATTTAATAGAATTGGTGGGTGGGGTGGGGGGGGACCCCCAACTTTGATTAAATTGAATTTGAGAAAAGACATCTCTTTGTTTTATCTAAATAACTTGATTGATTATTTTCACTTAATCCTACATTTCTTTCGGTAAATATTACTATAATTATTTAATTAAAACTTCAATAAATTTTTGTGTACAATATGTTCCTTGAGTTTTATTAAGTTAGTAAAGGTAGATCTAATTGATATTAGGCTGATTGAGAAATCTCAAAGCACCTTATTTGAGCAATTAAATTAAAATTTAACTCAACTAATTTCTCACAGATTCAAAAAATATTTTTCTTGAGTTTGAAATAATTATATATATAATTTTGATGATTTGGAGAGATACTTTTTAAATAAAATTTTTAATGCAAAATATGCAAATAAATGTTCTAATATATTGGTTTGGTTTTAAAATTATCATTTTTGGAAATATAGACCATTTTAATATGAGGAAAACAAGTAGAGGGGATTAGGTCCTACTATCCATACAGTATGGACCATACATAGTATTTTATTATGATCCATCTTAGTTGTTGCAAACAACATTTCAATTGTTAAATTATTTTGATATTCAGTTGGAATGTTTATTAGAAAACTAATTATATTAAGTGAGTCAATGCTTAATCATTTAGATGATGTATCATAAACCTAATCCTATTAAGCCACTTGATTTATCTATCAATTGAAAATATATTTCACCTATTTCACAATGTTGGGTTTTATATATGTTTTTCCCTTAAATGCTAGAATTTGTATATTTTAGATATTGATTTTGACTAAATTAATAAAAAGATGTTTAGAGAAAACTATTATTTAACATATCTAAAAAAAAATAAATTACCAATAAAACAATCATTATGAATTACACCCATATGATATACAAAGGCATTAACAAAGCGAATGAAGATAGTGATAGAGGTATTAGTAGAAGAAATGCAGTATACTCTATTTGTTCTTATTAAGGGCTCAATAGCAGGGCTATGTCCAATCGATTCTTGTACCCATCTATGGTCGCTAAGTAGGGGATTGTTTGGCTAGGGTAACGAGAAGGAGGAAGTAGTACTTTTTATGATTAATAAAATTATTTTATTTGGTTAAAGGTAAACTAAAGATAAATTATTCTTCTTTTAATCTAATGGTTTTTAAATACAATTTTAAGGGCAATTTTTTATTATTAAGGAAATGACTTACTATACTCAAATAAGATTTAATTTTTGAATTGTTATTTATTTTTTAATCCTCATATTAGTGCTTTTAAAAATAAGTACATTTATTATTAAGTAATATTATTTTTTAATCCTCATATTAAGTAATTCTTTATTAATGTTATAGGAAATAAAACATAAATATTATTACTTTTAGGTAAGTGAAAATACATACCTATTACCTTTGAGGAAGTTTTTTTTCCCAACAACTTATTTACTTAGAAGTATAACTTACCAAGGAAGTTACTCTAATTGATTAAAAACATTAATTTCTTTATACCAAATGAGCCCTAAATAAGTTGTCTTCACCATGAACATGCCCATCCCAATAGAAAATAAATAAATAAATAAATAAATGAATGAATGAAAGGGATAATAAACTTGTTAAATTCATTTTTCATTTCATAAATGATATTAGTATTTTTATACATTATAGTTATTAATTGCTATTAATTAAGTATTTTTATTAACTCAGCCTTCAATATCATTATCAATTTTTTATATTTTCTTTTGTAATGGTGACATTGATTGTGGTGGTGGCGGTGGCGCCTAAAAACAACGATGTTACTGGTGGTGATGATGGAGACAATGATAACAAATGGCGGTGGTAGTGGGGGTGGATTAGTGATGGTAACTTCATAATTTGTTTCTAACACAAAATATTAATGACACGGGCTTATTTGTTAAGCAAGCTTTGCCATTCTCTACCAATGAACTCCACTCATTAGAAGATGACTTGGGATCATTTGTTGCATGATCAAAAACCTTGTTAAAATTGCTCCAAATTTGACACATATAAATATTAAATTTAGGCTTTCTAACATATAGTTTATATTTTTTTTAGTAACTAACTAGGTAAATCTCTTTCACCAACAAATTCTAGAAACAACAAAAGTCAAGTTTCAAGACCTTTCTCATTCGAGAGTCATCTCAGTTTTATCAATAGGTGCACCTTGATTTTATGCATACATCGAGGTAATCAACTAGTTTGGAAACTGATTGGCTCAAATAAAAGTCCCAAAAGCTATGTTCCATATTCTGCTTGAAATACCTTTGTACGTAATAGTTGAGGATTTGAGATGGGATATAATGCAAGTAACTGTGGAGACTATATATATAAGAGGCATTCATTATGACTCCACACACACTCTAAAGGACATGACAAAGTACTTTTAGGCGATGTTAGAAAATAAATGTTATATTTTATTATTCCTATACTTAAAAAAAGAAAATCTCATGTGGAGTTGTAAATGACAATAAATAACATTAATAATTTTTGTTTATCACTACAACAAAAAGGATAAGTACCGACAATCTTGATGTCACCAACAAAAAGTGCACGATAAAAAAGTTTATATCCAACAATAACTCATCTAGATTAATGTAGCGGGCACAAATTTATATTGGTTAGGCATGTCTTAGAGCATCCATAGTGCTATCCTCAAATTTGAGGTCCCATTTGTACTCTTCAATTATTTTCTTTCTCATTTCTCCTACTTTTATCAATTTACTTCAAATTTAATTCAGTACTCTACAATCGCCAACCTCAAATTTACAATACCCAATTACGCTTATCAATCACATCATCAATCACATCATCAATCATTTATACTTTATATTATTTAACTTTTAATTTATATCAATCTATACATAATAATTAATAGTTTTTCTAATAAAATAATTTTAAATTAATATTTGATTTCAATTAATTTTAAAATAACCTATTATAGTTTCTCTACCGCACTAATAATAATTAATAAAAATATTACAGCGGATATGAGAAATACATAAGATTAATTATGTAGAGAAATGAATATGATAAAGAGAGGTAGAATAGAGGATATGAAAATATGGGCAAAAAATGATGTATTTATAGCAATTTTTTTACCGTTATTATTAATGGTTATATTTTTTTTAAATATATTTAAAAAAATTATGTTCTAACGGTAAAATTTGTGCTAAAAATATACCAAAAAATATTAAAAATAAGCCCCAATGATACATGTGCATCATCAAAAGTTAAGGCCACGTGCGATGCTAAATCTGACATAGGGAGACCCAAATTTTTTGAGGTAACCTAAAATTTGAGGCAATTTTGTTTTTCTACATCCACAACCTCAAATTTGAGATTGGGATCCATTTTTTTTGCCCATTACAGATGCTCTTAACTAATACTTATTATTGATAATTTTATTGTCTATACTAGGTTGGTGTAAAAAAATTCAACCAAATTATTAAAAAAATAATGGAAATGGGAAGAAAAAAATATTTTCTTTATTAGCAAGGAAAAATGCTTAACACTGATAATAAACTCCTCGATAATAAGGGATTTCCATCAAAATAATATTAGAGGAAAATATGTTGCTAAGAAAGAGGGTAATTGTAATGGTCATATTTCCTATGAGTTTAGCTTAATATTGATGATAATGTCCTTGATAATTAGTGGATATTTTAAAGTCTTGATGACTGATGTCATTAGTCATAACATATATTTTTCATCATGATCTCCACAAAATTTGGCAGCATCTAGTCTGATTTAAAATTTTGGGCTTAACATTAAGGATTTATGCCTAATAGTGATAATTTGAGTCATTGATAATAAGCTTTTTCTCTTCCTAAAAATCAATCCAAAACATCATTGTTTTTTAAAAAAAAATCCCTTAATGCCAATTATTCTCCTAATACCAACAATTCACGTCCTTGGTATTAAGCTCATATATAAACTCACACACAAAACCCTACCCTAGACATGTCCCTTTCCTTTACCCTACTATTGGTGGCTCATCATTCTCTCCTTCAACTTGTATAGTTACTCCATTTTGTGATTCTCTTTAAACATTCTCCTCCACTCTCTTCCTTTTTCAAGCTTTCTCTTTCATGTTCTTCTCCTCTTGAAGCTTTACCTTGGTTTTAATCTTGTTTTTATTATGATTTTTGGGAAAAATTGTAACGCCCCCAAAATTCACTATTGAAAAATTTTATTTTATTAAAAGAATTAGCGGAAGCAAAATAACAAACTGTAAATTTTGGGGATATTACCGCCACATTTAGTACCAGACCGGTTCACTCCTACCGTTCCAATACTAAGTGCTAAGGCTAAAAGAATGAGATACAATTTGCTAGAATTTCAAACTATATTAAATATTAGAGTAGCGTACTAAACAATTTACAAGAATAGAATCCACCAATGGTGGTTACAAGAATAAGGATTACATTTAAACCAGGGTTAAAAGAGAGAGGGGTGAAACCCTAAAATTTCGGATAATTCCTTACGCTCTTTCTCGTTGCCCACTTGAATAACACCTAAAACGAACCTGTAAGGGACACTGCCCATTAAATAGGCAGGGGCCCCACAAATGGAACCCTTCAGTACTATGGTACTGCGTAACCCTTTAAAACATACTTAAAAGTAGTCCTGTAATGCAACACATGATACAACACTATATGCACATATAATGAGAGGTGTATATATAACATTCACATATAGAACAAGTCCATCAAATGTTAATAGGTCAAAACATACAATCAATACTTCTAGGCCTTCAGCCATTACTCCATCATTATTCAATCATCTCTAGGATTATATATCCATGTGAGTGCGGGAACTCTACTATTATAGCCAATAGATCGGAATACGTATAGGGTAGAATTCTCCTGACCACTATTATTGCTGATGGACTGGTCTCTAGGGCAGAACGCTCCTCACCACTAGTTTTCACTGGTGGACTAGTCTGGCCTCGACTTACATGGTGTTCCACTATAAGTGATTAGTATTTTCCATAATTTATTCACAACCAAATTGGATTTATTGATCTCCGGATCCCCCACTATTATAGCCGGTGGACCGAAATACATATAAATATCATCCAGGACAATACGCTCCTGGGCCATTATTATATCTGGTGGACCAGTACTCATAATTATAATTCAACTAGGCTCATCTCATTAGTCTTTCACTTTCACGATTAGTGTTTTCTCCTTTTAATCATCACAATAATTCCATTTATTTGCCTCAATAGGGAGATCAAGATCTTGGGACACAAAGGTACACCGGTCGCACTGGTGCATACAAGCTACTCAGTACCCTTCAACTATCAACCTAGGGACGCAAATGTACCCTAGTCGTACTGGTGCATACAACTACTCAGTACCCTATCGACAAGGATACCTAATCCATAAGTATACATACCCCCTAAGTAGGTCCGTAAAGCTAAATAGAGTAAGATATCAGGCCTGGCTGGGGCACAAAGGTACACTAGTAAATACTAGCATAATCATGGGCTAGGGTAGCGACCCTTAAAGATCCACCATTCCTGATATTGAGGTCTTTCACTTTAATTATTAGTGTCTTAATTCAGGTGATCACGAAAGCACAACAATCAGATATTTATTCACTTTCAATCATTATGATCTTTCATTAAGTATTCCTTATTCATACGATTATCCAAGATAACTTAAAGGAATCATTAAAGCCATCATAATCTCACCCAATTTTGATTTATGATTCATTGTCATGATACTTACTAATTGTCAAATACTCTTATCTTGCTATCCAGTGTTACTTAAGTCTTATTACGAAACCCTGTTATCATAATGATATATTTGATACGGGTTACTAATTTACCCCTTGTTTGATTAATTATTTATTCATCCCTTCTTTACTTACCAATTTACCATAATGCCCTCCATGTTTCCTAATTACGAAATTACCCCTTGTTCAATTTAGTTTACCAAGTTATCTCCCACACTTATTAGGTCACCGATCACCCTTCATAATTGTTACACTTATCATATTTCTATTTGGTTAGTTAGACTACCAAATTGTCCATGTCCTTTGTTATAATTGTAATCCCCCAAAAATTTTGAAAACCTATATTTTAATAAATAACTTTTATTTGAAATAAAATTTTCTTTTAAAATTATTTATTTTAATTATTTTATGGATTTTAGAGTATGTAAATTTGGATAAGAGAATTTAATAAATTAAAAATAAATATTTTGCTATTTATCATGTTATTTTATTTAAATAAATTTTTAAACTAATATTTTACTAACCTTATCCTTTTTACATTAATATATTAGATTATAATGAATTAAATTATTAAACTAAATAATTTATCAAGAATATTACATTTTATGATTTTATAAATTAATTTATTTTATTTTCCCCTATTTTACATTCCCTTTTCCCCCTTTTCCTCTTCCTTCTTTTCTTTTTCCTTTTTCTTCCCTCGGGCTGCCTCACCAGGCCAGCCCTCCCCACACGGTTGGGCCTTCGACCTGCTTCCTCCCCTTCTCTCCTTCGCGCGCCTGCCCAGCACAACCCAGCCGCCCTCCTCTTTTTTTTCCTTAGACCGACCGACTCTCTTCTTTTCCTGCGCCGGTCCAGCCGCCCAGCCCCTTCTTCTCCTCTTTTCTTCTCCCACGCCCGACCAGCACTAGTTCTGCCATTATCGAGCGTCCAGCCGCCTGCAACTGCTGCCACCTGCCATCACCACCTACCTCCCTCTCCCTCTCTCTCTTCCCCCGTCATTTTCCTTCCCTTTTTGAGCCAAACCGGCCCCTGGACCACAACTCATGTGCCTCTCTCCCTTTCCTTCTTCTTCTTTCTCTTTCCCCTGCCAACCGACCACCACCTGCCACCCTTCGTCCTCTCGCCGACCGACCACTACCCCTCTCTTCTTCCTCTTCTTTTTCTTACCCTCACCAGCCTTCATTCCCTATAATTTTCGAGCCCTCATCTCTTCCTCCCGAGCCTCTTCTCTCTTTTCTCCTCCTCCATCCTTTTCCCCCGGTTTTTGATCACCGCTGCCCACCGCCGCTTGCACCACCGCAACCAGCCCCTGTGCCGCCTCCTGCCACCACCCCCTACTGCCCTGCACCATCACGCAACCCCTCGAGCCCCCTACATTTCCTCCCTTCTCCACCTCTCCCTTTTTCTCCACATTTTTTCCCTTACCGCCGAGCCACCTGCAACTGCCACTTCCATCGCCGTCCGGCCACCTATTCCGCCACCCAACCCACCGTTCGACACCCTGCAACCCCCTCTACCACCACCATGCATTAGTTGGCCAAAAACAGCCCCATTAACCCTTCATTTTCCCCTCATCTTTCCCTTCCTTCTCAGCCCCTCCACTTTGGCAGCCAACTTTGCCGCCTCGCCGCCGCCATCTCCGCCGCCTTCTGCAGTCGTGAAACCATCCCCAGCCACTACCTACACCCCCTCTTCACTCCTGCACCATTCCCTTGCCTTGAAACCTCCCACAACTACCTTTTTTTCTAGCCTAAAGTCCCTAAACCGAGCCATCTCCTCCCTTCTATCTCACCCCCCTTCAAACCCTTTTCCTCCCCTCATTTTGCATGAGGCTCACGCTGTTCATGCAGCGTGAGCTCCCCATTGTTTTGGAAATTAGTTGGCTAATTTTTTTAAGGTATATTAATAGTTAAGTAAATTGTTTTATTATTAAATAAATTTTTATAGTCTTATCCTTTTAAATTCTTATTTCTAACATAATAATGGTTGATATTATTTTAGGTGTTGAGTTGCTAATTAAAGCTTAAATATTTAACCGGATACCGGTAAGATTTGAGTTTTTGTGGGATTAAGGTAATCGTTAATCCTCCCTTAAATACATGGAAAAACGTATGCTAGCACATTAGGGATTTTGGTGTGATTTTATGCATATTTTGTGTGCCTAGCATGATATATAAATGGTTGTTTATTATGATTGAAAGAAAAAGGAAAAGTATGATAGCCTTTGTACCATGTGTAGGTATGATAATTGAGGAGGGATTTTGCTTATTGATGGAAATGTTAAATGCTTGTTTATGATGTATTATGTTGCTATTACATGAATAATATTATTGTTTAAGGGTATTTTAATGATATGCTTGTGAAGTATGTGACCTAATATATGTAGTTGCTAATGAGTATTATGTTGAATAATGACAAGTTGGTGTACTTAGATGATAAGAATGAAGTACTGATATCATTATTTTATGTAATGGTGGTAAATTCATAAAAGCTGTGTAATAAAGGGGTTAAGTGGAAATTGTATAAGTGAAAGGGGTATTTTGG
Source organism: Tamarix chinensis (assembly GCA_030549775.1). Taxonomy (NCBI): domain Eukaryota; kingdom Viridiplantae; phylum Streptophyta; class Magnoliopsida; order Caryophyllales; family Tamaricaceae; genus Tamarix; species Tamarix chinensis. The sequence continues at coordinate 135,443,536 of CM060171.1, forward strand.
GAATTTTGGAGCAAAAGGGGTAAAATGGTAATTATGATTATGAAGAAAGGTAAATCAACCAATTAAAGGGCATTATGTTAATTTTAATAGTGGAGAAGGGTAATATAGTAATTATAAAAATGGAGAAGGGTAAACTAATAATTATAAATAAGGAGAAGGGTAATTTAGTAAATTATCCAACTCAAGGGCAATTTAGTAATTATAACAAAGGAGAAGGGCAATTTGGTAATTTAACCAACCAAAAAGGGAAATATGTTAAGGTTAATAATTATGAGGGGTGAATGGCGATCTAAAAAGTGTAGGAGATAGTTTGGTAATCTAAATTGGACAAGGGGTAATTTGGTAATTACGCAACCTAAAGGGTAATGGAGTAAATTGTCAAGTAAGGAAGGAATACTTAGCAATTATATAAGTAAGGGGTTAATGAGTAATTTGTACCTAACATATTTTTATGATTGTGGAACATTATAATATGATTCAAATAATGTTGATTAGCCAAGTAAGAGTATTTGATAATTAGTATGGCCTTACTGATTTCTCTGTGATAGCTTGGATAACTGTCTGAATAAGAAATGACTAATGATATCGGAACAATTGAAAGTGAAAAAGTATCTGATTATTGTGCTTTTCGTGATCTTTAATTAAGACACTATTACTTAAAGTAAAAGACCTCAAGATCGGGAATGGTGACTCCTTAGTAGAGGTGGCAATCTGGTCGGGCGGGTTGGGTCATAGCGGGTCGGGTCACTAACGGGTCAGGTCACTATTGCAGGTTGGGTGCGGGTCGGGTCGGGTCACTAACGGGTTGGGTCATTTTGGGTCAATCAATTTGGCGGGTCGGGTCGGGTCATTAACAGGTCGGGTCATTTCGGGTCAATTTGTCAGGTCGAGTGCGGGTCGGGTCGGGTCATTTTGGGTCAATTTATCGGGTCAGGTCGGATCGGTTTCGGGTCGGGTCATTTCGGTTCCGGGTCATTTTAGGTTAATTTGTTGGGTTGGGTTATGTCCGGCTATTCGAGTTAAGAAAACTCGGATTCGGATAATTTCGGGTTAACTTGACTGGTGGTAGGGTCGGGTTGGTTTCGGATCATTTTTTAGTTCACGTGAGTAGGTGGCTTCGGCCGGTTCCGGTCATTTCATATTTTCATGTAATAATATAATATGATGGGTTAGTTATGTCCTAGTTGTTTCAAGTTAAGTTGATGGGTGGGGTCATTTGACTCATTTCATACAATTTGACGGGTTGAATTCAATTAGTTACGGATTAACTTAATGGGTCGAGTTTTGACGGGTTTACTTAATTTCGAGCCTAAGTAATTATCATTTCATAAATCATAAATATTAGAGACAGACAATCATAAGATTAATATTGTAGATAAAAGAATTAAAAATATTAAATGCGCTTTATTTTCACAAATAAATAGTAAAGATATTTATAAATTTTAACAATAAAAATATTGCGCTTTGAATCAAACAAAGATATTTATCATTGATTATAATTTATTTGATAACTTAAAATATTTAATTAGTTAAAAAAAGATAATTTTATAAAATAAAGATGATCAAAACAAGACTATACAATGTATAATTAATTATCATTTATTACATTGTATATATTGATACAATAATAAGATTACTAGTAAAGATAAATGAAATAAGAATATTATATGTGTTTTATTTTTAACAAAGGTAAATAATAAAAATATTTATAAGTTTTAATAGTATTATATTCAATTGCTTAAAATATTTATAAATTTTAAAAGTAAAAATATTAGATATTTATAATATATTATATTTACTTAATTAGTTAAAATATTTGATTACTTACAAAAATATAATTTTATAAAATAAAGGTGAGTATAACAAGAATAAACAATGTATAATTATCATTTATTACATTGTAAATATTAGATACAATCATAAGATTGTTAGTAAAGATAAATGAAAAAAGAGTATTATATGTGTTTTATTTTTACAAAGGTAAATAATAAAGATATTTATAAGTTTTAATAGTATTATATTTGATTACTTTAAACATTTATAAATTTTACAAGTAAAAATATTAGATGTTTATCATATATTATATTTAATTGATTACTTAAAAAAGATAATTTTATAAAATAAAGGTGAGTATAACAAGAATAAAGCCGACATAATACGATTTTACCGACTATAGCTATTGTTCCTAAAGCAGATCATGTTTCATATACTTCATCCAAATGGTAACCATTTAGATTTTTCGGTTCTCGATTAAGTATAAGCTATACCTATATTATATATATATATATATATATAGATACACACATAATCTGGCTAGTTTTCATCCTTCTTGTAATCCGTTTTAGACTTCTAATTTATTTCTATACTTTTATTTCTATCAATATCCTTCATACAAATTAATAATCTTAATTGAATTTTTAGTTATGAATAAACTAAAATTTATTTTTAAAGTCTCAAGAAATCCAAATATAGTATTAAATTACACAAATATAAACTTTACCAATACTTTAATTAAAAAAAACTAACAAAAATAGTTTGACCAATTTAATATTTATTTAGAGCATCTGGTGTAAAAAAAATATATTCTAATTTCAAATTTAGGGACTTTAAATTTAGAATTGTGGTTATGGGAAAAAAATTTACCCACAAATTTTGTGTGCTTTAAAAATTTCAAGTTCTTGATCCATCCTTGCGGTAAGTGGATTTTTTGATACTTTTTAATATATTTTTAACTCAATTTATACTGTTAGAATATATATATATATATATAACACGGTTAATACTAACAGTAAAAATATTTACCTACAAAAGTATTATTTTTTTATCCAATAATTTTTATATCATTTATTCTATCTTTTTTTTTTCATATTCATTTCTCTATATAATTTATCTTATTAATTTCTCTAGTTGTATTTATTTTATTAACATTATTATATTTATATTTTTATTGTAATATTTTTGTTAATTATTATTATTATAGTAAAAAAATATAATTAGTTATTTTAAACATAATTTAAATTAAATAATAATTATATATATTTTCACTAATTATTAATTATTATATATATATTCATATAAATTAAAAATTAAATAATGTAAAATATAAATATAAATATTAATATTATAATTAACAAAAATAATTAGATATTGTAAATTTAAAATTGATGAACGTAGAATACTAAATTATATTTGAAGTAAATTAATAATATTAAAAGAAAAAATATAACTAAAACTTTAAATTTAGGATTGTAACGTGAGATACTCTTGATACGGAGTATAGTTATTATTTATTGGATTTTGTGGGTGATAAGTGATAAATTGATAACTAATAAATGATACTATTATACTCTTCTATTATGAGTTTCTTCAAATAGGTGGATTAGTAGATGTAATGTAATGAACACGTTTTGAAAATCATTTTATAGGATTATAACTGGATGTTTGTCTTTTTTATTTTGGTTTTTATTTATTAATAATATATCTTATTAGGATATCATTAATAAATAAGAATGTCTAGGGTAAAATTATGAAAAATAAGTACAATTTATAAAATACTATATTTTTTAAAAGCTTTAAATGAATAATAAAATATATGTAATTTATTATTATTATTATTATTATTATTATTATAATATATTTTGATGTCTGATTAGGTTAATGTTGGGTCAGATCGGGTGATTGTCGGGTCGGGTCAATGACGGGTTGGGTCGCTATCGGGTCGGGTCAATAACGGGTCGTGGGTTGGGATTGGGTCGGGTTGATTATTATCGGGTTAGTGTCGGGTCGGGTCATTGTCGGGTCGGGTTGATTATTATCGGGTTAGTGTCGGGTCGGGTCATTGTCGGGTCGGGTTGCTAAATTTTTCGGGTCATATCGGGTCGGGTTTCGTTCGGGTCAGGTCGGGTCAACTTTTGCCAGCTCTACTCCTTATGGGTCGCTACCCTAAGGACGTGGTTTAGTCCACGATTATTCTGGTATTTGCTGGTGTGCCTTTGTGCCCCATCCAGGCCCTATATCTTACTCTTTCTAGCTCTACGGACCTAGTTAGGGGGGTATGCATACTTATGGATTAGGTGTCCTTGTCGGTAGGGTACTGAGTTAGCTTTATGCACCAGTACGACCAGAGTACCTTTGCGTCCTTGGGTTCGTGGTTGAAGGGTACTGAGTAGCTTATATATGCACCGGTATGACCGATGTACCTTTGTGTCCCAGGTTATTGATCTTCCGTCCGAGGCAAATAAATATAATTGTTGTGCTGATTAAGAAAAGGAAATATACTAATTATGAAAGTGAAATATTAATGAGCCGGGCCCAGTTGATTTATAATATGAGTACCGGTCCACCGGATATAATAGTGGTCCAGGAGCGTGTTGCCCTGGTAAGTGATTATGAGTACTGGTCCACCGGATATAACAGTGGCCAGGAGTGTTGTGCCCTGGATGATGATTTTATATATATTCCGGTCCACCGGCTAAAATAGTGGGGGTCCCGAGCTCAATAAAATTAGTTATGTATGTGACTAAAGTTATGGAAAAATACTAATCACTTATAGTGGAACACCATGTGAGTCGGGGCCAGTCCGGTCCACCGGCAAATAATAGTGGTCAGGTGTATTCTGCCTTGTGTGTTTACCTTCCGGTCCACCGGCAATAATAGTGGTCAGAGGCGTTCTGCCCTGTGTGTTTACTTCCGGTCCACCAGCTATAATAGTGGGGTTCTCGTACTCACATGGATATAAAATATGAGATTGATTGAATGATGATGGAATAATGGCTTAAGACGCGAATGTATTGATCTTACACTATGACATGGCTTAAGGCCAAAAGTATCGATCGTGACTTTTAACTTGTTATATATGTGATGGTTATGTATGCACCTCTTATTACATATGTATATAGTTGCATTATGTGTTGCATTGCGGGCTTGTGTTTAAGTGTGGAATTAAAGGGTTACTCAGTACCGTAGTACTGAAGGGATTCCCTTTGTGGGCCCCCTTCCTATTCAATGGGCAGTGCCCTTGCAGGTCTTTTCAGGTGCTACTCAAGTGGGAAACGGGAAAGAGAGTAAAGAATTATCCGATACCATTAGGGTTTTCCTCTTTCTTCATTTAAATTCCTGGTTTTTGATGTTATGTTGTTACTTTAACCACCATTGGTGGATTTTATTCCTATAAACGATTTGATGCGCTACTCTGATTTAAGTATGTTGCATTTCTTGCAAATTTACTCTGATTTATGTATGTTGTATGTCTTTCAAATTGTATTTCATTTTTCTTAGCCTTAGCACTTGGTACTGGGACGCTATGAGTGAACCAGTCTGGTACTAAGTGTGGCGGTAATACTCCCAAAGTTCACGGTTTATTAATTTGCTTTCGCTAATTTTCTTTTAATTAATGAAAATTTTCAGTAGTGAATTTTGGCGGTGTTACAATAATTACCAAATTACCTTTCTCCATTATCATAATTACCAAATTATCCTTCACCATTATTATAATTACCAAACTATCCTTCTCCATTATCATAATTACCAAATTACTCTTTAGTTGGTTAAATTACCAAATTGCCCTTTTCCATTATCATAATTACCAAATTGCCCTTCTCTATCATTATAATTACTAAATTACCCTTCTCCATTATCATAAATACCAAACTACCCTTTATTTGGTTAAATTACCAAATTGCCCTTCTTCATTATCATAATTACCAAATTACCCTTTAGATGGTTAAATTACCATTTTACCCTTCTCCATTATTGTAATACCATTTAACCCTTACTTCCAAATTTACCATAATACCCTCTTACTTACAAAATTACCATTTTGCCCTTTACCTCCAAAATTATCATAATACCCTTTTACTTATATACAAAATTACCATTTTCCCTTTACTTCCAAAATTACCATAATACCCTTTTACTTATAAATTACCATTTTGCCTTTTACTACACTAATTTTATTAAATTATCATCACTACATGAATATTAATATTAATACTCCATTCTCATCATTCAATTCCACCAACTATTATATTTCAACATAATACTCATTAACACCCACACATATTAGGCCACATTCTTGCACATGACATATTACTAAAATGCCCCTAGAGCTTACAATAATATTATTCATGCATCAATGGTCACAATAACATAATATAAAATGGATATGTACTTAAAATTTTCATTAATAACCAAACTCCTTCCTTAATCATTACTTCCACACATGGCACATAAAATAGCATGCTTTCTTTTTTATCAATTAATATAAGGAACTACATATATTATATTAAACAATATATATCATGCATAATAATATATCAAAATCCTAATGTGCTAGCATATGTTTATGCATGCGTTTAAGTGGGGTTTAACGATGACCTTAATTCCTGCAAAAATTGAACCTTACCGGTATCCTGGTTAAAGATTCAAGCTTTGATTAGCAAAACCAATATCTACAAATAATATCAATTCTTTTCATATTAGAAATGATAAAACTAAAGCATATGACTTTATAAAACTTAATTAATGGATTACTTAACTTAAATATTATTATACCTTAAATTTTATTAACTAAATTAAACCAAGGCATGTAACAATTCATTCTTCTCATGCAGCATGAGCTACATGCAAAACAAGGGTGGAAGGTGGTGGAGGAAAGGAAGGGAGTGGTGTTTTCATGTTAGGGTTTTGGGGCTAGGAAAGAGGGTAGGTGGGGGGAAATTTAGGGAAAGGGAAGGGTGAAGGGATGGAGAGGAGGTGTAGGTGGTGGTTGGGGATGGGTTGTCGGCGGCCAAGGGAGGCAGTGAGGCTGAGAAGGTGGGTGCCAAGGTGGAGATGCTGAGAAGGAATGAAAAGGGAGGAGGAAACTGAGGGGGGTGCGGGAGTTTGTTTTGGCCAAGGAAGGTGTGGGGGTGGCAGGGGAGATTACAGGGAGGGGTTTGGTGGTTCAGATGGCGGAAGAGGCGGCGGAACGGCGGCAGAAGGAGAAGGTGCAAGGTGTCTACCGAGAAGGGAGAAAAAGAAGAGAAGAGGAAGGAGGTGGGTTGCGGGGTGGCTTGAGGGGTGGTGTGGTGGTGCAGGGATAAAGTAGGGGGTGGTGCAAGTGGTTGGTGAGGCAGAGGGGTGATGGTGCAAAAATAGGGGGAAATGAAAGGAGAAGAAAAGGAGAGAAAGAAATCGAGGGAGGGGAAGGAAGGGCTAAAAAATGGGCAGGATGAAGCAAGAAGGGAAGAAGAAAAAGAATAGGGAGGAGATGGGAGTAAGTGTGGCCGGTTAGGGCATTTGTAGGGTGGCAGGGAGAGGGAAAAGAAGAAGAGGAAAGGGAAAGGCCTATGCGTGGCTGGGGGTGCAGGCTGGTTTGAGTCCGAAAAGGGAAGAAAAGGATGGGGGGGAGAGAGTGTGGCAAGGAGGGTCGCTAGTTGCGGGGAGGGGTGGTTGAGCATGGTGGTAGAAGGAAAGGAAGAAGAAGAAAAGGGAGGTGCAGGTCGGGCAAGGGAGAAGAAAGAAAGGGAGAGCGTGGGCCGGCCAAGTCGGGGCGAAAAAAAAGAAAGAAGGGGCTGGGCTAGGCTGGTTGCGTGGGAGAGCAAGGAAGGAAGGAAAGCAAATGGGCTGCGTGTGTGGGGAAGGAGAGGAGGAAAAGAAAGGGAGAAATGGGCCAGCAGCCCAACATACAGGGGGAAGCAGGCCATGACCTGTTGGCCCGATGAGAAGGAAAAAGAAAAAAAAAAGAAAGGAGAAAAAGGAGAAAGAAAAGGAAACAAAGGGAAAAAGAAAAGGAAAAAATAGGGAAAATAATTTAATTTAATTTATAAAATAATAGATAGTAATATTTTTGGTAGATAAATAAATTTAATAATTTAATTTGATATATGGGTTTAAAAAAGGTTAATTTTAGTAAAAATATTGGTTTGGGAATTTATTCAAATAAAATAAGTATGATAAAATAATAAAATATTTATTTTAATTTTATATGCTCGAAATTTCATAAAATAATTAAATTAAATAAATTTAAAAGCTAATTTATCCTAAATAAAAGCTATTTATTAAATTATAGATTTTTTTTTAAATTTTGAGGGATTAAAAAAATATT